>WBNH01009907.1:0-263194 GCA_013401255.1 Urocolius indicus
TAAAAAGAAAATGAAAATGGAAAGTTAAGAGCTTCATGTTTCAGTTATTTCACTCATGTAGTGCGTAAATGATAAGTTCCAGAAAAAAATCAACAATTTTTCATGTACAGGAATGTTCTTTGCATATTAACATAGCAAGATGAAACATTATCACTATAACTTTTTAAATTTGCGTGCATATGATTTTGACAAAGTGTTGCATGAATTTTAATTAAAAGTCTTTATCATCTATTGAACATCTTGATAGTGAAAACAAGAATGTGCACCTTTTTAAGTCCAAGTATGTATTACTGATACATGTGAGAGGTATGGCCCATGCTTAAACAACACTTGCTGAACTGGAGCCCAGGAGTTCTTTTCTATCACAGATTAATTGCTGCTGTATGGAAGGAAGCAGCTGGATTCTCAGCAGTCTTAGGCTGCAGGGTGAAATCTTAAATTATCAACACTAGCCTTTTCAGCTAAAACTTTTAATCTAACTAAAACAATAAAAAAGAAATTTAAAGTATTTTGGCTGTTTCATAGGTACTACTTGAGCAAGAACAGGAACTAAAATATGCAGAGAGTCTTCAGGATTATCCATTTATTTTCAGATTATTTGTACTGTGATAATCAAGATAACACTGGCCAATATTATGTGACCTGCAGCATTCCCAAAGCAGACTCTTACTGATCATCAATGCTAAAGGACAAGTAAGAAATGACTACATTGTCCTGTTATATTCCTGTTGACCTGAAGAAATAGTTAGATGTTCCTGTAATTAATCACTCAGAAAAAAAAAGTGATTTCTTTTAAAATCAATTTTAAAAATATTAATGCCTGCCGTAACAGTTGAGTTTTTTAATGAACCCTAGTGATACATGTAGTGCCCCAAAGAACACCATAATACCAGAAGAACACCTGGTAACAGGGTTTAAGCAAAATTAGAAAGGAAAGAGAATAAAAGTGGAAAAATTTACATACCTAAAAGCCTCAATGATATATGCACTAGCTGGTAGGCTTCCAGGGGTCCCTGGTTGCCAGGACAGAGTGACACTGTTCTTAGTAACATCAGTGACCTGAGGTTTGGATGGTGGCCCCGGAAGGTCATTTATGTCATAATTCTTACTGACTGTTGCTCCACCAGATTCTGTGAGGGGCAAGTACAAAACAATTTCTTTTAATCCTTCATTGTACAAATTTAAACAAAACAGAAGACTAAAAGCAAATATCTGAAAAATCAGTATAATCAATGAACTTATTTGTAAAAAAGCTATGTCAACAATTGCATTTTGGATGTAAAGCTATTATCCTTTAGGTACACACTGAAATAAAAAAACGTTTNATATAATATATATAATATATATATAAGAGTGACAAAAATGCTCAGCTTTGCTGAAATTGACATAAAATACTAATATCTCAGTTACTAAAAGGCAGAGACAGTTCTTATATCCAGATCAGCTCCAGTACTCACAGTGAGCACACTGGACTTCGATAAGCCACTATGTAGACTAAACACTTTTCCTGCCCAAGTCAGTTACTGGATGAATTCACAGTTTATTACTCCTATTTAGAAGAGTTATAGCATATCATTTCCACCAGAGACAAATTGTGCAGTGTCTATGATCATATAAAGATAACAGCAATGAAAAGAAAGTCATGTGAAGGAACTCAGCCTTCCCACCTAAAACTTCTGTATCTTAATCCCAGAATTTCTAGAATGGATTTTTTGACTCAGACTGCTCTAATATAGTTTACACTTTCATTTCACGTCAACTGAAAAACAGCTCCTGGACATCACTTACCTGTCACTTCCAGCACAGCACTCCAAGATGTCTCCCCACTGGAACTTGTAGCAACACACGTGTAAGTCCCAGTATCAGACAGCTAGACATAAAAACCAGTTATGGGCAGTTTTAACAACCTTTTAGAATTAGCTGATTGAGTTTACTCTAATTTTACTTTTCTAAATGTTTCTTGGTAAGAGGGACTTAGCCTATATTTTGCACCAGACTAAAGGCACCAGTCATTTTCAAACAATCATTTAATGGAAGCTTACTTTTAGAGAACTATGATAAGATTACTTGCTTTTAACACCTTTTAATTCAAATTTTCATACTGTTACAGCATGTAAGTGCTACAGAATGGATGTTTTAGACAGTGTCAAATCTTGTATTCGTTACCACAAACACTGGTGAACTGAGGTAACAATGTAAACAATTAACTTCTTAGAGGCAAATATCTCACTGTTCATTATCCCACCATGACCCAGAGACACAGTTTCCAGTACCAGGAAGACTGTTTACATCATCTTAGACTCTTAGAATAGACAGAGACATTTCTATACAGGCCACCACACATAGAAAAATTGTCCCTGAAACTTAACAGTGGTTCTCTCTAGATAGACAGTTCTCTAAGAAATTTTGAAAAGGCAAAATCAAATTCAATCCTATAGCATGCTTACCTTTCATCTCTTTCACACGGGATTTTATTTCAGTAGCAAAACCAAAATGCACTTGTTTAAAGCTATTGTGATTTCCTTGTTGGTTCATATATTTCAGATTTATTTGGGGAAACTGCTCTGAATTATGTTGTCAATATTAATCTCATTGCCATATAAATTGTTCTACTGGGAAAAAAATGACAAGTGTTTTGCTATTTCTCACTTAAATTTAAAGATTTCTGAGACAGGAATTACTGAAGACTAGAGAGATGGATGGAAAACAATAATTTTACAAAGATAAAACACACAGAGGAGCCCTCCTACCATTGTGTATAAAGCATGGCAACCTGGAGATGGAAGCAGAAGAGCAAAAATGCTGACTCTAGTGATAAAGGAGAAGAATTATATTCACCATCAGAAGACTTTACAGAAATAGGAGTGCATCCAAGAAGCTTTATTGAACTTTAAGTTACCATAATGGCTTTTCTGCTAAATGCAGATTGGCACTATACCATATGTGCTTATACCTCACTCTTTGAGAAGACTGTCAAGGCAAATACGTAAGACACTCTTTAGATTACTTGTTGATATATATTTTAATTAATTAATTTAATTTTTTTTCTTGTTTGAACTTTATTGGTATTTTCTTCAAATACACTGGGATTGCAGTGTGCAATTCTTATAACTTCCTTTCTAGGAGAATTTTTTTTCCATGAAACAGAAGCAATATTTAAATCCTTCTGACAATAGCTCAGAGATTCAAAATATAGAAGCACTGTTAATGAAATGAGAAAGTTTTTTGAAAGAGGCAAATATTTCCAGAGGAGAAAGCCTTATAGCATTCAGAAGTAATGTTTTATTTTGCTTCCTCTGAGCTTTTATTAAATATATAATTCTTCATTATATGGTAATGGAGACTATTTCTCAAGGCTGAGGCTCTCACATCTGTGTACTACTGTGACAGATGGTTTGTGGCATACTCAATGAAATATGTAGCATACACTACAGAGTAACTTCCAGAAGGCAAGCTCAACTTATAAAGCAAGCTGGAGATATCCTGCCTTTTGAAAGTTATGGTGAATTATATAACTTCCAGGCTATGGATGGATTAGATACAGACATAGTGTATTGGTAATTCAATTATTTATACTTTTTTTGTTCTATTGAAAAAATCAGTAGGGGAGGTGAATGGAAAATCTTTGCTATTCAGTGAAATAAACAGTTTTCTTCCATAATTAGTGTAGGTGTATAAATCTGATATGGTACTCTTCTACAGAACAGAAAGGAGATTTTGTCAGTGTTGATCTGTCTGAAAGGATATCGAGTGATGTATCTGAGATTTTAGTTGTCTTCCTCAGAGCAACTTGGCTCGAGGTTCACATTTATGACTGTGGTCCATGGTTTGCTGTGACTGCTGCAGACTTCTGAATAATTTGATTTACACAGAGAGACAGAGGTACATACCACAAGAGGATAGGTTTATACAGTAGTGGCTCATCTAGACTCATATCTTGAAATCTTTTATGATTGCAGTAGTTATTATTTGTGAGAGGAGGAAAAGGTTGAGGTCATGCAGAAGTTAAATATTAATTTGGTTTGAACTTGATTATATAAATGTCCTTAGATATATTTCGTGGCCATTTTTTGCATAGAAAGTGTTGGTAGTCCTTGCTCAGGTAGACCCAAGTGTTAAACATTCAGACTTAATTCTATATTTAATTCATAAAAACTGCAAGGTACAAGATAAATCTGGGTGTTATAGTTGTGTGGATTTCGTTCTTAAGTCTAAGGCAAACAGTGTACATTACTGCAATCGAGGGGTTTATAAAAAATGTCTTTCTGATTCTTTAAGGAAAATTGGTTACTAGTGAATGAGCCACTTAAGGATCAATAAAAGATTCATGTCTTTAAAAACCACACTCTTTACTAATACTGTTCTCTTCTCCCCTTGCAAGTAATTTTTTTTCCTTTCGTTTACTGACCTTGTACCTCTAACAGAGAGATTAATGCACTGGCATGATTCAGAACCAATTTCATTGTTTGCATAGCTGCATGCAGACAGGTATCCCAGGAGCTTCTGCCTCATGGACACTCCACAGAAGCCCATCATTGATGCCTGGAAGTTTGTTTGAAATCGTTAAGCTTCCACCTTTAATTGCTGCTTTCTAACACTACTGGGGAATCTTGACTATTCAAGCGCACTCTTTAATCCAGCTCTACAGGAAAAATGCATTAACCTTCATGGCCTAAACTTGTCTTCAGCCCAGGGTGGAAGGATAAATTGTTTACTCAAGGAAAGCTAGCATAATTTTTTTAATTAATTCCATTTTGTTCCAAGAAAGTTAACAATTCATTTACAATTGTTGATGAGATGGTATCAGAAAAGAAAACTGCTTTTTATATCTTGTCCTCCACAGCAATGTTTATTGACCTTTTTTGGATGGTGAAGCTAAGTGTAGAAATTACTGTTGATAAAATTAAATGATTTCTGAAGTTGTCTTTTAAGTTCTTGACAAATAATTACATTTCTCTCACTATTTTTCCATATACATGGTTGTCCACATACACACAAATAAATATGCATTTTTTTTATTCTTATGGGGAAAAATTAAAAGCCCTAAAAAAGATTAATGAAGTAACGTTTATCAACAAAATCTGACACCATGCAATTTGGAATATTAGAAGTTTTCTTTGTGCTTTTGAGATAATACAACATCTCGTGTCCAAATGTAAATATTATAATAGTAATTTCATACATAATACAACACAAATCCCTTTGCATACAACTGCACACGTTATAGTATTAGTTGTCTTCTCTCATCTGTAGCCTGATGGAACGTCTCCAGCAAGGGTAACTTTGGAATAAATCAGCCAGCTCAAGACTGTCAAGACTCATTGATAGAGAAAGTGAACAGCCAGCTGCTACTGAATCACTTGCTAGCACAATAGTTTCTTGGAAAATTAGGATCTATTATAGAAAATTAACTGCTCTAAGCTTTAATAGAAAAAACAGGCCAATGGCTTCATGGTAAGACTAACTCAAATGATAAGGAGGGCTTGTCCCTTTATATGTCTAACTATCCCCAACTCACGTGTTTTAGTTGTATAAGACTTAAAATATAAATTCTGGTTTTAGGGAATTCTTATAGAAATATCTGATGCTAGTTTGGCTTCCCCCTCTTCAATATCAAAAAATTAAATAGAATGTGGACTTGACGAGAATTCCATAGTAAAAGAAAGAGATAAGTTCATTTTGAAGACAACATACAGCAAGACAGCGGAGCTGCTTGAGGCACACACCACCAGCTCAAGACTAGCCATGTATCACCCTTAAGCACTTGTTTTCTAATTGTTACTTACCCGCAGAGTTTTAATCTGAAGCGTCCCCTGATCCTGTATAGATGTTCGAGGGTCTCTGCCCAGGAAAGTGAATCCTTCTTTTAACCAGCTGATGACAGGAAGGGGATCTCCAGTTGCCTTGCACTTTAGCAAGGCTGTCCCATCCACTGCCATTGTCTGATTGACTGGTCCCTGGAGGATGATGGGTGGAGGCCTATCTGTCAAGACTAAACAGTGACACATGCATTGGTATCCATGACATTAAACATCCCTTGCTTCCCTCAGAACTTCTCTTGACATAGCATAACTTGGACTGGTTTAAGTTAGCCTCTAAAAGGCTAAAAACATAATTTCTGGAAGGTCCACAGATACATGCTAACAATTAGCTGGTACATTTGAAAATCATTGTGGCAATAATTTTGTTTCACTGCTGTGAGATAACACCTAGATATGTCAATTTCTTTTAGCAAAGATCATCAGACTCATTTGATTAAGACAAAATGAAAAATTAAGACATTCATACAGAAAAGAATTGAGGTACATTTCTTATTTCTTCCAATTACAAAAGCACTTAATGCACGTGTTTAATGTCAAAATGTGCTTAATTGCTTACCTGATTTAAGGTCTAAAAGAAAATTTGTTAAAGTTCAAACACCATAGCCATTCCAGCAGGTGTATGAACCACATCCCCCATTCATGCTCAACTTGCAAGTTTACATTATTAAAAACAGTAATACAAAACATTTTTATAATCTTGAATGATCTAAATTACTTCAGCACTCTTTCCAGTGGAGAAAATTTCAAACTCAATCAAGCCATTTAACGGCTTATTTATCAAATAATTTCATCATCTTTTAAAGCCATGAATTCTCTCATTTTTCCCCCTAATAATTTACATTTATATGCATAAAATACTGATTAAAGTACTCTGCAATGAGTGAGAAAGTGCACTGTGTATAAATCTCATTCCATGACCAGTGGCATATCTTGAAGATGAAGCAAAATGCTCATGTTTGCTTTTCTTGAAAGACCATTTTTTCATAAATAACTCTGCTTTCAGATCTATTCTCAAAGTCATTGGATAAGCAGCAAAACATAACTCTTTGTTTCTAAAGAATGTGTTTATACAAAATGAATGTGAAATACTTGAATGCAAACAAGGCTATGACTCCTGCATAAAATCAGTATAACAAAACTGAAAATTCATGTTTATACATTTATGTGCCACAGTGGAGTTGCTTTAAATCTTAGAACAACTAAACAATTATGTGACTAATATTAAATATTATAACAGGCAAGATTATCTCCTAAACCACTGTAAGTTAGCCTTGTTCCACTGATGTTAATTGAATCTGAATCATTTATTCTACTTGAGAATCTGTTTCATTATAATCCATAAACAACACCTGTCTAAGAGTAATAAGTAAAAATAAATTACTGTGAAGCAATATTGGTTTCTGTTTTGTCTGAGCTGTTTGAGATGAAAATCTCTGAAACACTTAACAGATCCAAAGTGCTTTCATCACGGTATTTAATAAATAAAAAGTATTAGGGAGATGTTACAGACATGTTTTATTTCTAAAATAATTGTCTCTAAAATTGTAACATTGCAAAAATACTACCTACATACTTTTGTTAACAAGGTACACAAAAGATAAAATTATTAGGACTAGTAGCACCTTGGAGTGTGAATTAATCACATTTATTGAAAGTGAAAATGGAAAGCCAATACTAATTATTTATTAACACCAAAATTTGAAAGCCATTTTGGAAATTCTGAAATATCACCCACTGAACTCAGAGATAGAACAAGAATCACTGTATTACAGGAAGAGAAAAAATGGAATGCATTTTCACCTTCATAAGAATGTTTTTATCTTATTAAGGTTCCTTATGACTCCACAGTTCAGCCATTTGGTGAAATAAAATTTGCTCTTGGCTCATATATACTATCAGCATATCTGTAGCACAAATATATTAAAACGAAAACTTAGCTGTTTAAGTTTTCCTTTAGATTTAATGTAAACAGCACACCTCCCATTTTCTACATAGCTAACTCTTCCATTCCACTTATTTGCTGCATCTAATTGCCTTTCATATGTGTAGCAATGTAGGTATTTTCAAAACCTACTGCATCACAGATATTGTTCTTTGGCACATAATTAGCTTTTTTACAGCTCAAATGAGGAGCTCATAATCCTTTAAATAGCTCTGATCAATAGTGTAATTGAAAGTCTCCTGGCCAGAAGGAATCTTCATTTTCAAGGGTGTTATGGGTGAAAGACCACTACAGGTTTCCATGACACTAAGGCTAAAGGTTAAATGAACACTTAGGGTTTCCACTGATCTGTGAACAACTGTATTGTCTTTGTGACTGTGACTTGTAAATCTTCTCTAAAATGTGTATATGTGCTTGTATTTCTACTACATAGGTCTTTTCATTAGTGAGGATCCAAAACTCTGTTACAGTTTTAAACAGATATATCTTACACATTCTGAAGAACTGAGAGATAACAAAAAAAATTCCACAAAAAGGTTGGAGAGAGGAGTTGTTAATTTCCTTTACAACATAGAAATGTTACTTATATTTTACATTGTTTTCTCCTAGCAAGAAACTTTTATATTCATTCCGTAGAAACATTATGTGTGGCTAAAATATATTTGCATTGTAAAAAATAAGTTGATTTCTAAATATATTTATGTAAAAAAATGGGTTTGAAACGATATGCCAGCAACCATATATTCACATATTATGATAAGTAAAAAACTATCAGGTCTCTTTTGTGATAAAACGAAGCTTAAATTTTGAGCAAGATTTCAGAAACAGAACTAATTATATTTGTTAATGAACAGAACAATATTTACTAAAAATAAGATTTGGATCAACTGAAATTATGTTTAAATTAGGGTAGAATTTGGTCAAATTACAACACAAAATTAAAATAAGAGAATTAAAAAATTAAGTCTTTACTTCGACACTTCCAAATTAACATTTCAAAGGTTTTCCTGGTGAATTAATGGGGAAAATCAGAATTAAGTCACAGAATTTTCATGAGGAACTCTAGTATGACAGGGCAGAGTGCTCTCCTGAAAGGTGCAAAAGCAGATACCAAACCTTCCTCCGTCTTGTTTGTGGAGGAACTTAACAAGATGCTGTGAAATTTTTTGAATCTCTCATCTTTGAAACTGTCACATGCTATAAAACATGTAACATACATTTGATGAGGGATAGCAGTCATGGTGGTCAGATTTGCAGAGTATTAGTGATATTGAATTCTTCTGGGAGGATTCGAGAGAGAAATAACAGAGAATATTCAATAGACCTATAGTCAAAATATTGCAGACAAGTTTGGGAAAAATATTTTCAATGTCTATTCTAAATCAGTGGAGAGGGAGCTGTTAATGTATGCTGCCCACTTATTCTTTTTTTTTTTTCAGTATATTCTGAATCTTTGTTACAGGTCCAACTTTCTGCTTTCATTCAAAAGCCTAGAAATATGATCTTTTAAATCAATTCAGTATCCTATATTAGTTCATTCTTATGTTGCCGGAAAAAAATCCACAGTGTGAGATTCAGCATGCTCCTCCATCCCAATATTAACCCTAAACAGTAACTTGCTGAGTTATCTGGGCAAAGCAGTTAAGCATGCAGTGTTTGGAATTTTTATTAATAAATATTAAGAATGGCTAGATAAGGAGAAATCAATATATTTTCCAAAACATTCTGTGCATGATGTATACATTTATGGAACAAGTTACTAACTGTAAGTCATTATTTTTATCTTGAGCACAGACATAGTTAGATGGAAGCATTTGATTTATTTGCATGATCTATCATTTTAAAACTGTGAGCTACATATTCACATCTTGAGTTTGAAAGGACTGCTAAGGTTGTCTCAATTTTTGAAAAGATTTTTCCTATCCAGATGTGCATTAGACAGTGGATTATATGATAGCCTTTCAAGAAAATACAAGATTTGAATTTCAAATACACTGAAGGGTCTTAGCACAGTCCATAATCAGCAAAATTATCACTCAAGTCAGCACATTTTATCACAGCTAGTAATCTCTTCTCATGTGAACACTTGAGTTAAAAATATTTCCAGTAAAGACTTGTAAGTGCAAAAATGTAACAACTGAAACATTGCTATATATGGTATAATTAAGTACTTGTTTTTCTGCACATGACATATGTTTTCATTCTGTATTGGAACTTCAATTGGATCTAAATTACTCTGGATCAAACAAAAATGTGTTCAAAATGAAAAAGATGGCTCGCCACTATTATTAAATCATTAACAAAACAGAAAAATTCTGGGCTATGAAGTAAAACTGAAATCACGAGCCAAAAACTAGAACATGAATGCTTAAGTGTATAGCTAGCATGCACATTGTTTATCTTTTATTATCATTTTAAAACCACTAAATTAGATTTCCTTACTGACAAAAATCATTAGCTCCTATAACTTCTGCTTAGCATCAACCAAAACAGATTATTTAGACATTTATGGTTAACTTCTTCACTGAAGCCAATTACAAAAAAATCTGTAATCTAATGGTATATTTATATATATAATTTCAGTTCCATAAAATTGTTTTGGCACTTTTCTTCTGACCTCACCTGCCCTTTGAATCAAGGATGAAATGGTATTTCCATAAGAGAACCTTGCATTATTTCATAATGATCATGCTGACAGTGAGTTCTGGAAAACATTTGAAGAACACAGGCCTTGCACTCCTTGAGCAGCAGAGCCACCAGCTAGTGGAATGCACACCGCTTTTAATCAGAATTAATTGTAGATGAGTTTGCATTTTAGGAGGGACACTTTTGTGAGCTGTTGACTCATTAAATAAACTAATGAAAATTACAGAGAGGTCAATTAAGATTCTTTTTTACACATGCATACACATACAAAACAGATAAAGACGGACCACAGGCCTTGTCTGTCAAAGGAAGAATTTCTCATCACTAATATCCTTGAACCTGATTTGATCCACTCAGCCCCTGTTGCAGTAAATCTGCACAGCATCAGCAGGTGCAACCATTAACAGCTCAATGTCTTCTTAGTTTGTGTGTTCTACTTATTCCAATCACAGTCATGGCACTGAATCAAGCAGCACTATGGACAGATATTAAAAAATACTGCCTTTCCATTAATTTTAAATGACCTTTTAATCTACATTTAAATTTGAATTGAATGAAAATGCATCATTTTGTCATAGACCATGAAAGAAAGGACGTAAAGAGATTGCAGAGCGAAGGTTAGCCTTTGGTCTCCAGAAACTACCTTACAGAAAAGCAATGTGTTTGTAAAGATGCAAGGATAAGGCAGATATTACCCATCCTTGTCATAAAAATATAGACAGCTTTTGAAAAACAAAGAAAAGGCATCAAATTAATGCTCAAACCTCTACAACAGCAGCCTGAACCTCTCTACCTGTCACTTGTGATGAATATGCTCTTGTGAAAAGCCAGATTATTCAGAATTAGACATCTTTTCAAACTTTCATGCTGCATGCAGGTCTCTAAGGGAACAGTAAAAGTAGACCTCTGCATATAACAACAGTTTTAATGGCAAAAATTCATCAAAGTCTGTCAGAAGATATTTAAAGAGTCAGTTAAGATAAAGAATAATGATGCTGGGGAATGCCAGAGTCTCCTAGTATAAGAGGAATTCTGTTGTTTTCTTCACTAACATTAAAGGATGCAAACAGTCTCCTATGCACAATGGATGAAGAGGGATATCAACAGGATTCCTGACATATGGCAAGGATTCACGTTTGTAGATGGAGTAACATAAACTTCAAGGCAGGATAAAATTAAAAGCCAAATTTTTGAAATGGAAAGCGTGAAGACAGATCATGTAGGACTTTTCCTTTCCTGAAAACTTGTCCACCTATATATTTACATGGCTCTTTTCATATCTAACACACTGAGAAATTCTTAGAACACAGCTCTGAGGTAGGTGCTTTATTCCCAGAGGGGCTAAAAGGTTTATATGTTGTAGCTGTTCTAAACCAACAGCACTCCAGTAAGTTCAAGACAACTGAAGACTACTGAAGACTGGTGGGAAATGTGCCTCATCTTTCTGCACTCCAATTCATTGCTTTAATCACAAGTCTCTGCATTCCTCATAATGTTTTTTTTTTGTTTTGCAGTCTTATCTTAGCTTTAGTGAACCAAAAGCTTCCTTTCTCATCAACCTCATTCTAAGCTGGTTTGTTCCTTGTATGCATTGTCAAGGAACTTCCAGAAAGCAAGCAAAATGCAAACTAGACTTTGATGTCTTTTTGGTACTGGAGAGAATTGCAGAGAGACCTTTTTCATTGTATTTTCTGTAGAAACTCCTCTGTCCACTTGTATAAATTATGTGATCTCATTTGTCTTTATTTACACTGCTTTTAAAACACATTTGACAGAAAAAAAAAAAAAAGAGGAATTTCTATAGCTCACCATCAGTAACTTCCAGCTGAGCTTTTGCTAAAATGCTTCCAGCAACCGTCAGTGCTTGACAAATGTAGTAGCCTGCATCAGACCGCTGAATGTTGGTAATAGTGAGGTCTCCGGTTGGTGACACTGAATACCTGCTGTTGGGTTGGAGAGGCTGGTTTGGGAAGAGTAGATTCTGTAAAGACAATTCATCTTACATCAGTTCAAAACATAAAGAGTCACTTTTCTCTCAGCTAGGGAAATTATTATTTTTTTTTTCCTGAAAAGTACTATCTATAAACTAGAAGAAAAAGTGTGCTTATGACTTTACAAACACATAGAGCTAGCTTTCTCTGCCTTGGGCAACTTGCAGTTTAAATTAGAAATAGTCCTTTGACAGCATGCAGTGGTGTGTTCTAGGGTATAGGCGAAGAGAATTTTTCCAAGAATCACACTTGACTGATTTGTATTTGTGACACATTCATCTTCATTCTGAATGTAATTGTAATAATATACTTACTTGGCTATCAAAACAAGAGGATACAATACTACAGTAAACATTAGATAACTGGCATAAAGAATTGAATCCTGGACACTTGAGAGAACGTAGCACTATTGTTTGTGAATACATTCCAGGCAAAGAAAGAGTGTGGCACAAAAGGCAAGCAGGGAGAAAGATACAAACAGGTCATAAAGTAGGAGAATCTGGCAGAGCACGAGAGCTTAAAGGAGGAGTAAAAGGAAATTAAAACCGAGATATATCAAAGGAGAAACACAGCATGGAGCCTTGAGGTTGAAGAGAAAGGGCATCAATCTGATGTAGAAATCATCAGAGAGAAAAAATAATTTCATTGGATTGGAGAAAAGAGAGATGTCAATAGGAATAACTGGAATGGATGTAGTAGTCATTGCATATGATGAAGGACTGAATAAATCAATAATACAGAAAAAAGATTGAAGAGGTTCTAGTGGTGAGGGTTTTAGCTGCATTTTCAAGGCAAAAGTTATACCATCTGAAATTATTTTTATATGAATAATAAGAAAAAAACAAGTGAGACAACGTGAACAGAAAGGTCAGCAGCATCACCCAATGAGACAAAAAGGGGGACAGATTAAACAGTAATTAAAACAAAAGTAATTCTAGGAAAATAAGGCCTGTTTTTCATATCAACTCAAAAAGCTTCTATGAAAAATATAATTGTTTGTGTCAGGAATATCCTGAAATACTGTTCCTGTGCTGTAATAAGCTTTCAGTCGTTACTGAAGCTCTGTATAGCTCTGCTATGCTTTCTAGTGATGAATCCATACTAAATTACAAGCTTGTCTATATGGGCTAAAAAGAAAATCTAGAAAGACAGAGTAGAGAAGTAGATGAATTATCTGTAGAACTGCTTCCTCAGCAACAGATGTTAATGGTATACAAAAAATTATTTAGAACTGAAAAGCAACAAACTTGGATTTTCAAAATTCCGATTTGAAGTGAAACTCACATCTTTTTTACTCTTTTTGCAATAAAGGGTGAGAGATGTACTTTAAATAGGATTCGACAATCCAAGTATCCTTATAACTGTATTAATCTACTGGGATACTTGTCACCCTAGGGTAAGTGTCTCCCTTTACTCTCTTTCAACATTAATGTCCAAAAAATTTTGCACAGCAAATTTTTCCTCAAAAATCAATATGCACCCACAAAACATGTCATATCCAATAAGAAAAAAAAAAAGTGAGAATTTTGAAGCAATTTCAGGCTACAGGGCTAAGTGGTGGCTACCATTTTCCATATTGTCTTGAAACTTTCAAAATAACCTCTGCCTGGAACAGATACCTACCAAATGAGGGTACTATGGAAACCACTAATTTTAATGAGAAAGCAGGGAATTATTACATGGTTAAGCCTGACTCCATTTAGAACTCATTATGCAAAGCAGAAAAAGAAACACAATGTAAAAGATAGTGCAATGATCGAGCTCCTAATTGTTAGAACGAGGAAGACCCAGAATTCTTTTTATCAGTGTATTAAAAAGGGAAGGCTACACTTCTTTTTGTCTTCAGCGTGGGCTTGTCTGTTCTGAAGATGTACCACGTTCCAGTGAATATTCCACACATCAGAACGAGTTCATCAGTTTCACAACTCTTCCCTTCAACGACCAGATAACTATGAATTATAACTTGTCCTAAATTATAGTACAAACCCTTTTAAAACATTTTTATAATTTCACTGGTTTTAATAAGCTGTTGAGTTGCTCATCTGGGCACGATGGTGGCATGCTGGGTTGTAGACAGGGGGACCAGAGTCATTCCTGATATAATAGCATTGAATTTATCTCAAGGAAGAATTTAATCCAGAGAGTCCAAAGGTTACACACGCCCTGCCCTGGTGCATTTCATTGGTGGGTTTCTGCTAGGCTCCCGAGAGTAGGCTACAGAGTACAAAGGACCAGCTGTTTATGCACAAGCTGGCACAAAAAATTACTCAGGAGGGAACAGCTCCCCTCCCTTCCAGCTGGTTGTGCTCAGAAACACAGGATTAAGAAATGGATTCACAATGAAAAATACCCTACAATTACTGGAGTCAGCTAACATGACTGCATAACATTGCTCCAAACAGCTGAGCTGCAAATTGTTCCTTGAGTGAAAGCAAACACAAGCATTGTAAAGCCAAGGAACAACTTATAGGCAGGCACGAAAGGTGAAAAGTCATGTAATTTGGACAAAATACTTTCCCCTGGATTTGTATGATGATATACAATGTGTGGAAACTCACCTATTCTATCACATCTCATTGCAAAATCTGGCAAGTTGTATATTGAGATGGTAACAACAACCTGTGTTCCTTCAGCAATGCTCAATTAAGATTAACGTAAGGGTGTAGTGAATTGCATTGAGCTACATTTAAAGGTTTGATTGTAAACCATGCAGGTATCAATTTTTATGCTGTGTTTATTTGCCAAAAAAAGACTATTCTAACCCTCAGGGATCTGGTTCTCAATATGGTAATTAATTTTCCAGGTTTGTAATTAAACAGCTTTAACATGGTACAATCAGTAGGTAATAACATTCAATTAAAGACACAAGATGCATTTTCACCTTAAAATGTTTTTACCCTTGAAGTGATACCAAATGGAAGAGGATAAAATAGAGTATTAACACTTTTCAATTACACTAAATGACTTTAATCCTGCAAATGATGTCCTACTTTAATTAGAAGCTCTTCTCTTTATTACAGCATGATGGATGTCCACTTTATTAGATTCAAGTGTGACACTATAAGCTCACTTTACATAAACATTACCATGTTATTAAAATGCTTTACAAGGAAGGAGTTTGAAATGTTTGCTAAGACATCAGTACTTCCTACTTAAATTTCAATATGCTTACTTTCCCCTCGGAACAAATTTCACCTGAGACTCACAATACTGTGCTTTTCCAGGATGTGATCCATGGAAGCTAGATCTAAAGTTCTCCAGCTAATACACTGAAGGAAATACACTGAAGATCAGGCTTACAGTCATACAAGCTTATATTCATAGAGCCACAAATGCAACAGAGCACAAAGTGCTGTCAGCCGTGATCCTGTCAATCTGGAGCAGTTATCTGACCCTCTAGAAAAGGTGAAGCAGAAGCAGATGGGGAAGAGTGGGAAAACTGTGGTTCAGTTCTTAAATCACATTTTAACTGAGATTGTACACACAATATCTCCAGATCAGACAAAAGGCACAACTGCATTGCACAGCACAGTGTGGATAGTTGAGTTAATTCACATACTATCATATGGGAAAAAGTAGCACAGGAGTCCGAAAAGACTAATTTAGACAATGGAGACAGGTACAGAGACAGGTGTACCCATGACAGGCTTCATCAGACTGCTGCAGAAGGCATCCATTTGACCTTTTTAATCTTTCTCAGATGGAAAAGAGAATATGGAACACAATTTACAGTGTTGAATTTTAACATGCTAACATGAATTGCAAGTTGAAAGTGAGAAAGCCTGAGTTCTGCTGTTACTCTGTGCCAATACAGCAACTGCAGTAAAAAAAAAACCAAAACAAAAAACCAAAAAAACCAATCATGGCATACTATTCAAATATTAAGCTATAGAAATTAGTATTGGCTGATGGCAACACTGGTGGCTACTTCAGAAATCTTGCTTTCAAAAAATGACAGCAAGAATCAGGGAAATATTTCAAAATGCAGATTTGGAAATTTCCTGAGACAATTTTTCTGAAGAAAGCATCCGTGTGTTAACTTATATTTGTATGCACTAACATATATGCGATGCCAATGCAAATCAGTTTGCTAGATATATATCTGCTTGATCATGTCTAGACAGGTTGTGAACTGTAATTACTGACTCTGATTAGTTAAAGACCGAGTCATACCTTTTTTGTCTGTCTCATCCACCTGTTTGGTGGGGGCTTCAGAATGAAGTCTTTAAGATATATACTGCCGCTTTCTATACTTTTATACAGCACCTAGTACAAGCTTCACCAGCTGAAATGGCCTTTGAGTTTTTCATAATATTAATATTTTTTAAAGCACCAACAAAAACATTGGTAAAGAATACTGGTATTTTAAAAGACAAATTCATGTGAAAGACTAAAAGAACCCGTGAAAGGTAATATATTCTCTTGAATGACTTATAGGGTCCTTATAACTTACCTGGCTTCCTTCTTTTTGCCAGAAAACAGCTGGTTGGGGATTTCCTTTAGTTTCACAAGGAAAAGTCACTGTTCGGCCTTGGGCTACAATCTGGTCTCGTGGTCTCACAACAAACTGTGGGGGAGCTACAATGTAAGAAAAAACACAATGTAAATTTAAGATATTTTGCTAGGGGAAGATGATGAATATTGAAGGAAAGAGACAACATTATGGAGTTTTGTTTTAAGCCAGAAGACATAACACCAGAAACATTAATTAGTATAGACAGTACTAATATATAACAAAAACAACAACAGCAACATAAAGAGCAGCAATACCAGTGTGTGATAGTGATACCTCAGTTGTAAAAAAAAACAAAAACAAAAACCAAAAAAGAGAAACATTACAACCATACATGCTGGGGTAAATTCTCATGATAATAAATGCTAAAAAGCAGCATTCAGGTGTTTATGATGCTGCCTCTGGATGTATTCTACCTTTTGTCTGTGCAGGTATCAGGTCTCAACCTCTACACTTCGCAGAGCTTGTTGTGCTGGAGCTATCATGCATTGCAAGGTATGGATTAAGAGATACAGACTGCCTTTTCCAGTGTGCCCCCCAAGACTTTTAAAAGCAACTGCGAAAGAAGAGGAAAGTCTGGATGACAGCAGGACAGAAGTTCAAGAGCTCTCTCTCTTAGTGATGGCATGGTCAAGAACAGAGTGGGAAGGAGGACTTGCTGTAAAAGGAACAGTTGCCAAAACAACACAAACTCAAGAGATCGAGATTTTGGCTTGTGTAAAGACAAAAAAAGAAGCCATAGTTGAAGAGTTAATGGGTAGCATCGAGGAGTGAGTAAGAAGGAACAGGTATTTGGGCAGATCAGGAAGAGACAACGGAAAGAAGAGAAAGAAGAACCAGGACTGGCTATGTTTTCAAGTATATAGCATTAAGAGTGTTAAGACCAGGAAACACAGTCAGAAGTCAACAATTTAGAAAAAAAAAAAAAAAAAAAAAGAGGTATAGTTTGACTTGTCTGGAAGTACTGATAGAGAATTGAGACTCAATGCTTTGTGAGAAAAGAAGGGAGAGAAAAGGTGTTAATGTGCAGAAGGAAAGTGGGCAAGAAGCAGTGTTGGAGGATTTGCGAGAAAAAAAAAATGACAACAGTGAGCAAGGTGTGATAAGCAAATGACTTTTCTATGCATGACAGGCAAACCCTCTGGTCTTGGTTCAACATTGGGATTCAACGGAACTGGTTTTACACTATTCAGCTTATCTTAAAAAAGTAAGCAGTATCTCCAAATAGTCTTATCAAAAGACTAGCCAACTTTTGGGGCAGGCTGAAGAAGGGGACAAAACAGTAAAAAACCCACAACATTTATTTTCTTCTATTCCACTATTGGTTTGGTGGTTGTAGAGAGAGATGGTTGGGGAACACTAAGCTTTTAGGTAAACAGAATTTAAGTGTTTTAGAAAAACGTATTTTCACCATTATAATTACAAACTATTTAATTAGGCATGAAGAGCAATCAAGACCCAGCTTTCAATTACACCTGCTGACAGCACAGACACAAATCTTTTAACTGCATAGAAATATATGCAGCTCTGATTTTTTTAATGCATTTTGCAGTTATGAGGTATTTCCCAATGCTTTACAGATCAGCAGAAGTCTAAAGAACACCAGCTGAATAGTGCTGCTATAATGCACCGTTAAAACAAGAACTGAAACACAATTAACACAAATCACCATCAATTTAAATACAGATATTGAGGACAACACGAGAAGTTGTCTTCTGCCTCACACTTCTAAACATAGATTTTGGCCTCTCTGGAGATACAAGTATCTACCTCTTACTCAGCTCCTGGTGTTAGTCTTCTGAAAGGGCAGAGATGCAGAACTAAGTGCTCTACTGCTGCTCATTTATATCCATATATATGAGATTTCTGTAAGAGCATAGGTAATGCTACTCATCCTCTAGGATCTGAACTCATGGTGTACTATTTCTAAAGTGCTGGACTGTAATGTTACTTGTTTTTTCCTTACCTTGTTTTACCTAACGTCTGTATGCAATCCCTACCGCTGTAAGAAAACACTAATGTAGTAATCAGCACGTGTGTGTGTTCGTTCAATCATATGGGATGGGAAAGAGAGGAAGACCTTTAAGTGGTGATCAGAAAGCTCCATTCCTACAGGCATACCATACTCTAAGGTATCTCAATTTCTGTCCATTCATTTAATAAAAGTCATTGAATTACTTCCGTGTTCACTGATCAGCCATAGAAGTTCATTGTCCAGGATATTAATATAGAACCAATAGCAACCTCAGGCAGAGGGGAAACTCGAAAACCTCTTCAGATGTTATATCTGTATTTCACAGGAACTATGCATGAGTCCTATGTCTATGCTGCATTATGGGTGTCCTCAGGACCATAATCTTTCTATCATGGTGTAAAAACCTGTTGTCAGGAGACCATCCTATGAATCATCCCTAGGCAGGATTGATGTCTAAGGTCACTTTGCAGGCATGTTTGATGCACTGGGGGTATGTTATGCAGTGTTCTGAGATAGATCAACAAAGGAAGAAGGGCATGGTATTTTCCAAGGACCAAACTAAGGTAACTTGGTAGTCAAGGAACAATGAGAGATAAATGTTCTAGTTTCTATCTAGTTGCTAGTTTTTTTACCTACTCCAAACTTTGAACATCTCTCACTTGCCTAAGAAATGAGCCTTTCTTTTGGAAGAAAAAAAAAAAAAAAAAAGGAAAAGTAGGAATTAAGACTGCAGCTGAGACCAGACAATCTAAATCATTTGGATTGACCCTGTTGCTCTGTTCTCTACCTGTCACACACCAAGCATATTAGGTAAACAGAAGATCTGTGACCTTGCAGCTACTAGTTTAGAGACTCCAGTGAACAGTGATGTATGGTTATGCAGGGATACATTTTTTAAATTTTTCTCTGTAACTATAATTACTAAAAATTCACTATATTTAAATATAATCTTTTGATCTCACAAAATTACTTTTATTGGTTATCACATTTAATTAGAGCACAAACCCGAATCCTTCAACCAAACTATTTAATACCATAGCTTCAAAGAAGATAAAAAACGTAATTTTGGAAAAATAAAACCTTGCACGTGTATGTATACAAAGACAGGATTCTATAATGAAGGAAACTCTCATTTTTTTTCAATTTCTAGTAATATTCAGTCATAGTTCTGTTTCTGAATAGAGTTTGATAAAAATGATATTGTTAACAACATTTAAACAATATTTTCACCAAATTAATGTTATGAATAGATTTCTACTTGAATAATGCAAATTGAAAATTGAAAGTAACAGTTAATAACTGCAAGAGTAATTCTTAGTCAAGTATAACTACCAAAGCAGTAAGACTGCCATTATCCCCAGAGAATGCAATGCAACCCTGCTCAGATTTAGCAAGGCTTCTTTGACAGAATAAGCACTTGCGTTCTTGTATTCTCTCCAAAAGAGAGTTCATTATCTTTATATATAGATGTTGTTTATAAAGGTAGGTAAATATTATTATTCCAATTTTGCAGAAAGGTTAACTGAGATGATGACTTGCTGAATGCCCAGCTTCAGTGGAATGTTAGATAAAACCTAATTCAAACCATCTCAAAGTAGGTGAATTTTTAAAAAACTCTGAAAAGGTACAGTTAGAGAAATAACAGCAGGCTTGATATGCTTCAGCTGTTAAAGTTATGTGTTGTTTTAATGCTTAATTCAAGCTAAACATTAAGGTCATTAGAAGAATCTGTTGGAGAAACTGTTATGAAGCAGCAAACCAATTGTTGTGCCTATCAGACTATTACCCTTTACTGTTTCAGATGTAACATTAGCTGGATTGGAATAAACGGAGTGGAAAAACTCTTGTTTAATTGGCATTTGAAATTCAAAGACAATGGCTTTTAAAGGAAATATATTGTTTGAATTCCAGGGAACTAGCCAAAAACATGAAAAAAGTGAACAATTAAGACTACAGATCTAGTATACTTCTATTGAAACTTCTTTTTTTTTGAGAAATTTAAACAGTACACAGTAAATTAGATTTGATTTCTTGCAAATTATGCTTTGATACTGCATGCAGCAAATGCTGGCTTCAATCAATGTCACACTAAAGCTCTGTTATGCTAATAGATGATTGTGCGACTGAGTGGGATGATATGGAAATCAGATGGTTGAACATGAATAGAAAGCATAGGCCAAGTACAAGGGGGCTTTGAGATGAGGGGATGGGGGGACCCTAAGGTTAATCACATCATGTTCAGAACTGTTTTTACAGCACAGAACAGTATTCTACTGTAAGAATTAAAATGGAAATAGAAAAGCATGAGCGGTAGTGAGCATTAGTTATGTTGTTCAAAATGGTAAAACCGCATTCTGTTGCACTCCTTCTACATGTCGTTTAATGCATGACTGAGTGGATCTTTTATTCCATTAATAAATGTATATAAGGTAGCCTCTGCTCAAGTGTTAAAGAGTTTTAGAGAAAACTAAAGAAATAAACAGTGAAAATTATTTCAAAGGGATTTCTCAACTCATCCCTAATCTTTATAGTTAGCAGGATCTCTACTCTGATGGAATGGATTGCATTTCTTTCTTTCCCAGTAGTGTTACTTAAGAGTAAAGGTTACATCAAGTCACCAGGAGCTGATAAAACTGCTGGTGTAGAGAAACTTGACTGAGACAATGAGTTTTTCACTCCTAAGGGAACTCTGGTCATCCTGTGGCAAACAACTCAGAAGGAGAAGAAAAAATTACCACAGAAAAATGTGAATTTTTAGCAAAAAGCACACCAATCCCATATCAAGTACTAGTAACATTTTATTCCAGTGACAGTTTTCTAAGTTATCTTTTGGTTGGTGGTTCACATTGAATTAAATGATCCTAAGGGAATTTTGTTATCGTGACTTGCTCATAGCATCTTCCCTGCCCCAGTGTGCTGGGGTTCATAGGTTATACTACTGTGATTTTAATTAAAAGTAGATATTGTAGCAAGTTTTAGTCCTGTATTGCTACTGCAAGCAGAAGTGGACTTGTAATCACAGCAGCTCAGATCAGTGAGATGTTTGTTGTTGTTCTTTGGATTTTTTCTAAACATCTTCAATAACCTAAGGCAGCTACTATGAGACCAAGCTCATTTTATGTAATCCAAACAATTTTC
This sequence comes from Urocolius indicus, assembly GCA_013401255.1. Classification (NCBI taxonomy): domain Eukaryota; kingdom Metazoa; phylum Chordata; class Aves; order Coliiformes; family Coliidae; genus Urocolius; species Urocolius indicus. Next base: position 22,028 of record WBNH01009907.1, read on the forward strand.
AGATAATGAAAACTTTAGTAATCTCTTAATTACATGTACTTAGATAAAAATGTCCTCATATATCATGGCATATAAGGCTTTATTCAAAGCTCATTCAAGTCAGTAGAAATTCTCTTATTGGCTTATGTGGTCTTTGGAATGGATCCATTGGAAAAATAATGTATTACAGGAAAAGAATGACAGCAATAAATTTTAAAGGGCTTAAATTACAGATTCAACAACCTTTAATTACAACTAATTTCAGTTGATAGTGAACTGCAAATGAAATTCATTGTGAAGATTACTTAGTCAAGCTAAAGTGATAAAGACGAGTGCTTAGTTTTAAACTGGAAATGTTTATTATCCATAAACATATTACTGTGACTGGTTTAAAGGGGGCAAGATGAAAGATACTCACTTGTAAATATTGTAAGCCAAACTCATTTAATTCTCATTGACAGAGAAGAACAAGTAGAAACATAGTGGCTGCTAAAGCTCCAAGATTCTGCTTCCAGCAGAGAAGAGAGAGCAAACCAACCTGATATCTCCATCATAATAATCCTTTGAATAACCAAAGTTACACATGGTACAATACTCAGTAGCTCTGCCTGGATATAAGAAGGATGGTTACAATGATAATGGCACCTTCCCTAAATTGTCTTCTGACTTCTGCAATCCCACCAATGCCACAATCTTCTTTTGCAAAGCCCTCAAAGACATAAGGCTGGATATCTCAATGCTCCTTGCAAACCCTTACCACAGCGACAATATTCATGCGGCTACTTCAGCTAGTCTTCAATATATGTTAACATTTTAAGACATCAAACTCAGTTCCAGTCTTACCAAATACAGAACAAGATTTGCATCTTAGACATTTGTACACAGGATAGCAGAAGCCCTCAGCGCACCAGCTGAAGTACTATATATTTTGAAAAAGGAAGTAACCCTTGACATCATTTGTGGAGTAGCACTACTTATTTGCAGGATTGTTTTGCTGGTTCCAGATATTGGCTTAGATGACAGTTTAAAGCAGTAAAGGAAATCTTGAAAGAAAAATAACATTCCCCTACCTTTGTGTGTCCTTGGTTAAATTTGTCTAGCAGGTCTGACAAATATTGGACTTTTGGACTTTTTCATGATAAAAATGTGAAAGAAAACTACGTACACACCTCACTGTAACATTTACTCTTTGCATGGCATGAACTGCCAAAAAGTCCATATATGAAAGTCTAGGCGCTTTGGAAAATGTCTTGCAAGGCTTTTATTGCTGATGGACATAAAAGAAACCAGAAAAATCAGCCTCAAACACTAGAAACCTAGGTGAGTCACCAGAAGTTCAGATCTTCTCACTAGGTGCTTAAAGTGATGTAAGGCTGTTAGGACACAAAGTTATTAGTGCACTATTATCCCTGACTAATGATAAATCAAAGATGTAGCCTCTGACATGGGAACCTTCTCAGAAGCTTGAGACAATGACAGCATATGTCAATTACTAATTCAGATTTTCTTCTCAAGGATAAACTCATGGAAGTGCAGGATGGTAATTTTCTTTAAAGTGAAAATACTTCTCAATTTTATGGTGTGCTTCAATGCTTAGGCATGTTTACAGACATGGAAGGAAGCATCGTTTTAGCACTTTATGATTGAATTTCCTTTCTTTCTTTGCCATGAGTTATCATGTTAGCAGAGGTATCTATAACTATTCCCTAGTCTGATTGCAGTTGGACTTTAAAACAGGTGAATAGATCTCATTTTGTGGACATTTTGGTTTTTTTTAAACTAAGTTCTCTTCCTTATGTATTTAGAGTGTTCTCTTTCTTCCATGATTTCTTCTCCAGGTGGATGGTTCTGCCAATAAAAATGAGGAATGCGTAGGTTGCAGTGACAAAAAAAGATTCATGAAGCCCTTCATTAGACTTGGGATATCATTTTAAAATTACACAGGTGGAGATAGCAAAGCAAGTATTTTATGTGGATTCTTCTGAATAGCAATTTCCCATATCCTAGAGTATTAGTAACCTATCGCTCAGATACCATCTTTCACATTGTCACTGCTTCAAAATTACTTCTCATACATCCTGCGTGAATAGATCAAATACACAAAATTAGAAGCACAGATAACAAATAGGGAGAACTTTTAGCAGGTTGAATGAAAAGAAGCGCTGAAAAAAAGAATCAGGCTGCAATGGGGCAGGTGTAGAAGGCAGGGGAAACTGAGGTCTCAACAAGTATATTACCAGGACCAGTTCTGATGTAAGTTTCCTTCACTTTGCTCCTGTCTCACTAAAAGTGAGAAATTTCTTTTGGTTTTTTTTTTTTTGGTATTTTCAGATTATGTAAAAATAAAATAGTGTGAAAAAAATCACACTTCAATCATTTTGGAATGCTAAACTTTCCCTCACACCTGCACTAATTGTTCTAATCTTCAATTTAAATTCAAGTTTTGCATTTCACATATGAAATTTTTATCCCTCAGTTGTTCTGAAACACTGAAGCAGATAATGTGTGAAAGCATGGAAGCATATGCATTTTTCTTTCTTTGCAAGAGGTGAAAGAAGTCTAGAGAATAAATAAATAAAAAATGCTATCTGTCCTATATATTTTGACACATAAAATCTCTCTTTTATCCCTGGGTGACATAAGAGAAAGAAGTGAGATAAATCTGCATGGTGGGTAAAAAAAAGGAAAAAAAAAAAAAAAAAGAGAGATATAAAATAAACAATAATGAAAAAGCAAGTTTGGTTTATAGTCGAAGTTTTCTTGCCAATTTCAATTAACATAACTGTCAAATCTACATGTATCATTTTTATAATAAAAGTTGAAGCTCCCTCACCCTCCCAAAAAGTACTACCAAGGATTTATTTTCCTTCTTCCCTAGGGCTAATGTCAATAAAAAGACCTATGAGAATAATTATTCAAAAAATCCATTTCTGTCTTCTACATAGTAGAAAAGAAAGGCAAACTACTTTCTGCTCCACCTCCAATTTCCAGTGCTCTGAGCTCAGCAGCAGCACTCTTCCTGACCCCCTCCTCATCTTGCAGTGCATTTAAATATTGTTTAAATACCTGGTCTGAATTTAATCTCAACATTAGACTGTAGCCTGCTTTCATTTAATCATATATCTCTATTTTATTGTATCTTCTCCAACCATTTCTTTTAAGCAGCCCCTGCTCTTTCTAGATGCCCCTGGAAAATCACTCCTAGTAAATCCTTCTAGTTTTGATGCATATGAAGAGACATAGCATTGATTCTGTCTACTCAATATCTTACATAGGACATTTTCTACTTTAGACAAAGTTGTGGTTTTTTTTCCTTAAGTTTCTGCTCAGATCATCAGATAGAAAATAAGTGCTTTCCTAAAATCTTAAAACTTTAGCCTGCTTGCTAATGTGAACTGTACCATTAGGTGATGGCTCCTGCTACCATACCTTCTGTGAGTTTAGCAAGCAAAACTAATTACACCAACAAAAAGAAATGGAATCTGCCATGATTCCTTTTGCCATGAGAGACAGCAGGAGGGTTTGCTGGTAATGTGTTTAAAAAAGAAAAGAACACCTGTTGCTGATATAGTAAAATTTCATCAAAATAATTAATGTACTTTGGTTATCTCCTTCAAAAAAAACCCCATAAATTCATGTGCTGAATAGTTAAGGAAATGATGGGAACAGAGTCTAGATAGGCTAATGGGGTACCCATGTTGTGAGAAAGATGACAAGTACTTGGTTCGTTTACCCTTGAGAACAAAAAAAAAAAAAAAAAAGGCTGAGAGAAGACACTCTGCTCAATTTGGGCCACTGTGAAGTGAAGAGAGGAAAAGGAGTGAGGAAGAAATAAGACTACTCATGCTAACTGACAATGCTAGCATTCAAGGAATGGGGTATAACAGCTGTTTTGCTGTTGAATAATACTAAAGTCATATTCAAACTGTAATATGGCTAACAACAATTGAGCAAAGGAGAGAAAGGGAAATGTGAATGGATGAACGTGTGAATTTCCATGTTCATCCTGAAGGAAAACGATGAGATTTCTCCTTTTAGAAAAAGGAAGGGAAAAGTTTGGTGGGAGCAACACATCAAAATACTTTCTTATACACTAATCTTCAAAGACTTATGAAGAGACTCGTAATCCATTGAAGTAAGAAAATAATTTCTACTGATGCATTAGGAAAGTTAGAAAATATTTACAAGTTGAACATCCTAAAACTTTCATAAGCCAGAGTTTAGCAGTGGAATTCCACAGTGGAATGACCCAGGACATCACAGTATGACATGCTAAAACTTCAACTGTAAAATAGGCTTATTTTTTCCTCCGTCACTTAAGGAAGAAAAAAATCCCAAAAGCTTAATGTCTGCTAGTGTCTTTACCTTCTTCTGAAAATTTCTATAGGTGGTAGCAGCAGGAAGACAGGCAACATATCACACTGATGTAAACTTGAGATTTTTGCCATTGAAAGATGGCACCATAGTGCCAAATATGATCTTATCTTTTCTGTCAGACACCAATTGCCATTAATGATGTTCTATAAATTCTCAATGTCTCAAAGTAAAGTCGATATACTCATGAATATAATAAATATAAAAGTATTAATCCTATACAGACTTTCATTGAAACAGTGAGAATGCTGAAGGATAAAGAGAAATCTTCCTCACCATTCTAAAACATCTGAACAATATAATTTTTGATCACAACATCTAATATAACTTTGTTGAAAGTACAGCCCTTTCTATTTTATGTTTCATGTTGTAGCATTCTTAATAGACTATTTAAGTCATGCCAAGGTGATTTATATCATGAAAACTTCCCAGAACAGATGCATCACACGGTCACATTGCACTTAAACGTGGTAAGACAGTATTTGATTAATATTAAATTTGGAAAATTCATGGCAAGTGTCATATCTGTTTCTGTCTTCTCCAACATGGTACAGAAGTGAAGTATTTGTAAGTTCCTTGCTCTCCCTTCACTTAGTTATTTCTCACCAGGTGGCCAAAGTATCTATTTACTGCATGTATTCTTTTCTGGAAAGAGGAGTCATAGCATATGACAATAAATTAAGTTATTGCGAAGGAACTGAAATACAAAAAATTGTATTTTTCTCTTGAACATAGTTGAAATTAATTTGAAAACTAAGTACTTTGACACCTGAATGACTTTTTGTTTAAGGTAACAAACATCAGACAGATCTTCATAGATCTTTTATTTAAACATTAAGTACTCTGTCTCAAAGCAGTATAGCAACTGCTTTCGAAAAAAGAGGATCGGTGTTACTTTCATTGGGACTATACAAAACTTTTGCTGCTCACAACTTCTGTGCTTCTTTTAGCAGATCTTTTTTTTCCCAACTGTCATAAGAATTAGAGCAATTTGAAAGAGGGAGAAAATATGAACTTGCTTATCTGAAATATCTACCTAAAGAGTGAAATAATGATAGAAATCATCTCCATAGGGATAAATATCCTGCTTCCTATACCCATTTATTGTAAATCCTATCAGAAATCTTTTCAAAAATTTATAAATAAAATAATATTTATTTTAGAAATGGGCAACACATTTATTCCTAGCAGCAAATCCAAAAATGATGACTTTGGCATAGCGCTGTTAACCTCACCAGCCATCATCCACCTTTTGCAAAGCCATGCATCATTTTGTCTGTACAGTATATATCATATGTTAATAACTGCTTGAATCAAACAAGGTCACTGGTAATTGCACTCCTGGATTTTTCAGTTGAACTCCAGTTGAAATTTAAATGAAAAGATCACAACTAACAGAATACACATATTTGAAATAGGCAAAAACTGAATAGAAAATGAAAATGATTCTTTTTGCAACAAGAATTGAAATTCTGAAGCATTATAAATACATCATTCTTCAGTGACAAGCCAATGAAAGAAAATGGTTTGGTTTTGTTTAAAACACAATAAAGACAAAACATATCTGCTTTGAACTAGAGGTAGTGTTGAATGGTAAAGATATATAGATAGTTCTTCGGAGTCACAAAATAATATAAAGTTCTGAATAACTCCCCTGCACTTTACCATATCCATAAATATATAAATACACTTCTGTTGAAATGTCACTGTCTTAGAGAGCTGTGAGCTTAATATCATCAAGTAGTGTTTACTTTAACTTCTTTTCTGTGAGAAGATGTATTTTTGCTCTGGGTTTCACGTAACTTTTTGATCAAAAAAATAGCTACAGTATTTGTCCCACCACTTTTGTCAAATGGCAATTTTAACAGAAGATCAGCTGGGCTCTTGTGATGGAAAGTTTGGTGGGTTTTTTTGCCTTAGTGAGCTTTTAATTTTTATTTTTTTTTTTAAAAACAGGATAGGTAGGTGCTTGCTTTGCCTACTCTTGAATGAAAGAGATATGAACTGTAGAAATCCATTTCATTTCAGGTCCTTAAGCAAAAAACATCAATGGCATATGCTAGTATGAGGACAGCATTGACATTTCTACATGTACAGGATCAAATAAAAGTGTTCTAAAAGAAACTACACATATACTTGCATGGGAATTCTATATCTTAAATATCTTTGCAGTTTGACTTATTTAGTTAACAATCTTTTCATAATTCACAGAGATAGTCACTAAATTAAGTAATTTAATAAATATTATAGGTCCTTATAATAATTATCTTAAGGTCAATCATTGTAATTTATGTTTCCTGAAAAAGTTATGGAAAAGAAGAATTTACTTTGTGCCAGGTATCCACTTGCAACAAAATTCAATAGCATAGGCTGGGAATATACTAAATAGACCACAGCACAGTCATACAAAGGGATCATAAACCTGGACATAAAGTTACTTGAGACCAAGAGCTTCCATATAAGCTTTGGAGATGTAATCACGGATGACTCAATGGCCTGAAAAGTCTTAAATAAGAATTAGTGTTCTGAAATGAGACGACATCAACAGTGCTGAAATCTATAATTTTATTGTGAATCTCCAGTCATCTATTTCATGTGGCTTTCACAGAGCCTGAAATAGTCTCTACTTTGTGATTTTTTTTTTTCTTGTCTCTCTTTTAAGAGTGAGCAGAGTGAGAAAAATATCTTGGAGTGAAATACTTGTAATCTTGTAGTATTTTCTTAGTGGATGAAGAAGTAACCATATCCTCTCCTCCTCCAATATGAGCTATTTTCATTAGAAGTTTACGAAATTCATACTATATTTTTTAAGGAACTTTTCTTACGAGTTTACTCCAGTTTACACTGTTACAAATCCTGAGAATTAACTTATTAGAGAAGTGTCGTAATGTCAAAATCATACAATAGTGAATTCAGGGTTTAAAGCTTGCTATCAACATTCCAAATGGAGAACAGAGGGTTTTCATTCAGCACAGGTGTGGATAAGCCATGTTCTGACTGTGGAAGTACTTGACTTCTCTCTAGGTATACTAGTTCAAACAAGCTAAAAAGCATGGGATCACCTTAGTTCTGGAAATAGAGTCCTAACTTGGATTTTATTTCTAAATTATTCCAACCTTTCTTCCTCTAGACTCATAAGAAGTGAAGAGCTGAGACAATTCCAAACTTACAAAATTTAGTGAAACACATATCTAACAAAAGCTTTGAATAAATAAAGACCGAACCCCTCAATAATCTTCATACATACCAGCACTGACTTTTCACACTAACTCAAAAAAATAAGAATAACTGTGTTTATTCTAAAAAATATATCTAAACACAAAGTACAAAAATCAGAGGAGCGATGCAACTAGTTAAGCTATTTAGAAAGTCCATGTAGGTAGAGAGTAAACATCTGTGAAAGAAAATTAAATAATATGTTCAGGATATTTCTGAACACCAAAAGTGAATGTCAGCTACTGATAGTTGCAAATTTTCCATTATGCTCAGTTAGATATTTATAAATTTTCAGAAGTAATTTCAAAGACATCAGAAAAAACCAAATTTTCAATGTGATAATTAAAAATCCTCTGCACTTGTCATTCAAAAATTCTTCATCCTATATAGTGCATTCCAAAATACATTACAAGATGACAGACACAAGGGCAAAAAGCAATGATGAACTTTCTTAACAAGCAGAGAAGTCTACTCCATTCCCTTTTCAATTTCAGCACTACTCCATTTCAAAGCTTTTTGAAAGATACAAGAAAGACAGGACATGCAAAGGCTGTGCTTTTACTGCTAAGCAATAAAAGCATAATGAACTGATCATTTAGAGCCTGGTAGAAGCACACCGAAGTCTATACAATCATTTTTGTTGATTTCAATGGCTTTTATATCGGGCCCTTAAATAGACTGTTAAAAACCTCAGAGTGAGTGATTTTTGTCTTGGTATCATCACACCCACCCCATTTCGCTGATTAGTATGTGTTGGTGATTTGGCAAATGCATTTGTACAAGACATAGGAGAACTTAGAAAGTTCAGAAACAGTACTTTGTCAGTCAAGATCACTTGCCTGGTGTTAGACAGTTAAAACTATTAAGCTCTCGATGCTAATTTCAGACAGTTAAATGCTGTTGCAAATGAAAGATGAAGCATTGCATGAAGCCATGCCAAAATGGATAGAAGGATGGTTACTTACCAACGGGGCGAGCTGTTGACATTACAATGGTGTAGTGAGAACATAAAAAAGAAATTAAAAAAAGAAAAAAATATCTGTCAGAATGCATGATGTGTAATGTTATCTTCCACTATGGATACTACCATGATTACTAACCACTCAAATGACAACCTAAGTAAAATATTTACTGTTGTTACTGCTTAGTCACGTGCCACTATTATCAGATTTACTTGAGCATAGCATCTGAACAAGCTGACTGGAACCATTCTCTGAGAAACATTTTTATTATCTTCACATGTCATCATCAAGTATCATTGTTAATGCCTGATAAAAGAAAAATTGCATTGCATTAGCACAAACTTTTATATCCCAATGAACACATCCATTTAAGTTGTAGACTGTCAAATGTCATGCCAGTAGGTGCAAGGCGTTTTCTTTCTGAGTCAAATACCAATTGAATTTTAAGCATGACCAGTCAGTACAACAGTAAGGGCTACAGAAAACCCAGGGCGATTTTTCTCATTAGATAACAGGCATGAAAGCTTACAGCACACTGCTTTTTCCTCACTAACGTGCTGATGAAAATATAACAAGCAGACTGAAATGGCCACAGGGACCGCAACCCAGAACATCTCAAATTACTAGTTAGGTAACTTCTACTTCCTAAAACAACTGTTGTTAAATGATCGACAGGTTAATATTGTTTCAGATATCAAGATTGAAAGCTGCTGCTGCTGCTGCTGCAACAAGTGATCTCTCGATTATAGCAACAGCCCTTCATTATACTTCTACTGGTGAAGAGGGCTGTCAGTCGTGCTGTGAATAAAATGCAGACATCCTCTTTCAGAAGAGCTTAAAAATTGGACATAAAATTGACTCTGGGTTGCATCTGTGTAGGCAAAAATTTCTATATTTTAGCCGTGGAAGTAGTTACATATGTCTGAAAAACAGCACGTTTGTTTTTCTCTCTTTTTTATTTTTTTTTTCTTTTTAAGAGGTCAACCAGCTCTATGTGCTTATACGTAGGTTAAGCTCAAATATGAGATACACAAATTCAGAGGTAACACCGCATGCAAGGACGTTCTTAGTTCTCAATCTTTCTATGGCTTTATCCTTACTTTGGCATACCTGCTTCATTTAACTATTTCAAGCCTGCTGCCCCTTCTCACTTATTGAAGGGTTTCTGGCTTGTAGTATTATGGACATATTCTTTCTTCTGCAGACAGATGAGGAACAAGAGTGATATACATATTTCCAAGAGAGGCCATGACAGCTGAGTCAGAGAATTCAAATTCCGTTGTTGTTTGTGACAGTGTAATGCTAACTTCCTGACTGCATCCTCATACTCTTCTTTGAGAAGATAGAACCACGAATAAGGGAGCTAAGGATTACACTGTTATTGCCAGGTTTGCGACTGTAACTACAAGACACCTGCAAGGACCAAAGCATTCTCAAAGTAAACTTTGTGGTTTTGCGTCACTACATAACAAGTGGTTACGGTAAAAGTAGTTTCAGACAAAAATGACAAAAGTTTAATGATTAAGAATTCAAGCTTCCTCTAACTAAAAAGACCATTATTCATAGTCTCTTTAAAGTCAATGGGATTTTGCCCAGTCCTTTGTTTTCAGAAAATTCAGAATAATAGAGTTCTACATTGAATTTCCTGGCTTTTCTCATTTTCTATCATATCCTGAACATTTAATATGCTTATCATATCATGGCTTCCTTTGTGTTGGATAAACAGTATGTATTTGACTGCTTTTACTGTAGAAAAATCGATTAAATTATATATTTCCTAGGGTTTTTTTTCACCTTAATTTCATCAGGTTCAAGCTTCAGTGATTTGAAAGGACTTTTTCTTCCTTCTAGCTATTGTTTATATCACAAGTCTGGGTAGCAAATCTGAAAGGCTTGCTCCAGTAATGTACACAATGGACACAGTTCTGAGAACGTTTAAAGGCTAGCAAATTAGTTGCCAGATTTATTAGATACCATGACTCTGCCTGTGAGCAGAGAAACAGGGTGAGAGTATTTCTAGGAGTTTACTATAGTGACTATTTTCCTCATGTTACAAAATGGAAGAATGATTTCTCACATAAGCACGAGGCAGGTAAACCTATTTCTTCAGCTTAAACCAAAAAGAGCTGCATTATCACTTATTGTCTAAAACAGACACTGAAGTAATATTTTGGCAGATGGATTATCACAATATTCTCTTTTCTTTGTTATATACTAACATCTCCCCCCACTACAAAGCCACTCAGTGGTTTTTTTTCACTTTGAATTCAGCAAATTAAACTGAACTGTGTCCATGCATTAAATGGATGGAAATGGAAGCTGGCCTCTTGGGTCAGTTGACCCCAGTTCTAATAAAGCAATCCATTGAGACTTTGAACATTTGATTTAATGTGTATGAAAAGAGGAGAACAGATAAAGCTAAAAATGTTTTTATTAACCTTTCACAGCTCTACCGAAAACTGTCAGCATGCACCACTAAACTGCGAAATAGTGTCTGCATGATATCCATTGTGCCAAATTGCTGCTTATCTTTTGGAATGAAGTAATAACTATTATATTCTATTTACTCATATAGAAATATTAGCCTACAAACTTTTTTCTCTCCCCATAATCTTTAGTATGTCTGTATCTACTGTCACAAAATATATTCTAGCAACTCATTATTTTATTGGTCTTAAAACCTTACCACATCAAACAGCAGCACATAAACGCTGAGTGGATATTAGAATATTTTAAGAAAGAATATGTTAGTCTTTACCTTCTAATACTTACAAAATTTAATCATGATTTTCCTTTTCCTTTGGCTAAGTTTTATCTTTCAGATAAAGAGTGATGGTAGAGTTAAATTATGGCAAAGCTAATCACATAATAATACTGTCTGCATTATGTTTGGTTTTAATAAAAATACTTACTTACTATACTCCTATTCTCACTAGGGAAAGGAATGTAAATAATAGCCTAAACTGATGGCTCACACATTAAAGTCTATGCACGTGATTATTTAGTGCTTGCTTACACATATCTGTAATTGAATAAAGTGCCATTGGAACAACTCTTTAACTGCAGGGAGAACCTGTACTATTGAAGTCAATTACAGTTTTTCCTAAGATATCAATTGGAACAGGATTTCACCTCTTTTGTAAATCAGTGCAACATCAGCCGCTGCAAAGGGATATGAAACACAAACACTACCAGGTAAGAATGAGGCTCATTTCATTAGAAAGCAATTTATTCGCCCAGGACATAAGTCCTCTCTATATGGGAAAACTCACCTCGCACAGTGAGGGTAGCAGAGGCTTCCACTTTTCCAACTCGATTCTCAGCAATGCATGTGTAGGTTCCTTCATCTGTGCTCATGGCTTTCTTAATGCGCAAAGTATAGTCATCTTTGATATCATACCTATGTTACAGAATAAGAATGAAAAGAATGAAAACTCTTCATAGACAACAGAAATGAATGAAAACTCTCACCTGGAATGTGCCCATCTGAGTCTATCTTGGAACCAGTTTCGGAAGATAAATTAATATCTAGCATTAGACAATTCCACCAAGCATTAATCTGCATGACATTTTTATTGCACTCTGCATTAGTTAGAAACTTTACATAAAATCACCATTGCTATGTTCACTCGGTATTAGGGCTTTATTAATATCATTCACTTTGTCCTTGATCTAGAGCAATAAGATAAAATTAAGCTATCAGACACCAGTTATCAATACATGACAGCTTAGGTTTATCATGCCTTTAACCATGTGAGCTACACACTTTACCTTACGCTGATTTGGAATTTTCCCTTTATATATAGATTTTTCCACAGCAGTAACTCAGTTACAGAAACTGTGGGCACGCTGGTAGGATCTGACACTACATGATTACAAATAATAAAAAAGATGTTTAAGCTCTGAAAGGTGCTATGTATTGAAGAAGCACATTAAAGGAGATGATTTATCAATTTCACATAAATACTACAAAACTGTTCATTAAAGGTGGACATTAACATTTTCTCTTTCTTAAAAGAAATTAGAAATAATTCAACCATGCTTTTTGTTTCTTTGCTTCTACTATTGCAATAATTCTAAAATTTTGAGGATGTATAAAACTTGAAACAATACAAAGTACTTCAGCATGCAGTGAACATTTGTTTTTAAGGATTTCCCATCAAATTGTTATTATCTTGACAAAGTCACGCTTACACACTATTTTAGGCTCTGATCTAAAGTTCATTAAAGTCAACATGAGACTTAATTTTGTATTAAATTTCTTTGTCTCTCAAATCAGGAAAACTCTGTTTTTGAGCATGGATATTTTACCCTTGAAAGATTCTCTTGTATAGTTATTTTCAACAACATTTCTTTAAGACATAGTAAGCCCATGATACCTTAAGTTACTTTGAATCTAAAGTTGGCTTCAGATTCTCATGTATCAAATAATTACATAGGAACATGAAACTAAAGATCAAGACTTCAGGAAACATCAATTTCTCACTGTATACACACTGGTGACATAACTTCAGGAGAACTAATTTACCTTTGTTGTACAGTAAAGACTTTGGAGACTTGTTCAGCAAACATAATGAAATCCTATGGAAGCGAACCCCTAAATGTTTTGATGAATAAGAATGTAATGCAGTTAGTTACAGGAATGTTGCAAGGTTGTATCAGTATTTTTAAATGCTTTGGGAACCTGAAACATTAATTTCTGTGTACATAAATATACATTACTATTGGTTCCTTTGTTACAGATTTATAGGGAGCACTGTGTGCTAGCAGACTTTAAAGCATCCTAACCTAATTGATCCTGTATGTTGAAATATTTAAATCTCTACTATGTCTAATTAAAACCCACAACACCTATTAAAGCACTGCTTGCAATTCAAAGAACAAAGAGAACTCAAGACATCTTTTCATACTCATCACAATACATCTTCATTCTATATTCTGTAAGTTCATTCTATTTATTACCAAAAAATAAATTGAAAAAGACCAAACTGAGACTAACCATTCTGTCAAAGATAAACTTAATGACATATAATACCCCTGTTTTTAGGAGTTACACTTAATTATATTAATATGCAGTACCTCAGCTTTAACCAATGAACAAGAGGTATGGCAAGGGGAAGAATAAGTAGATGCCATGGAAAACTTCGGAAACTTTTAAGGAAATTTTTTTCCTACTATAGTACCACTGAGAGGAGGTCAAAAACTTATGATGCTAGAGAAGTTAATATGCAGTTTCTGGAGCAGTGTAGATCTGTTGCAACTACATTCAACAGTCATATGCAATCAGGGAACATTTCTTTTCATCTCCTCATAAATTATGACATTTTACATGCTATGTTGCACTAGTCAATGGCACAGAGAAACCACTGTTTTCATAAGAGAGAAAAGGCAAATTTTCTCCCTTAAAAATCTCAAGAATATGACATAATATCCCAGCAGAATGGAGAAGGTATATGTCTTTGGCAACCACAGAGTTGCAGACAAGATAATATGCTTATTTTCTTGACACAGGGCCAGCCCTAGGGGACTGAAAAGATAAAGTTGTATTCGGCTTCTGTAGGATGAGAAAAACAAGATCAACTGTAATATAAACATGAGTTTGATATAGGGATCATAGCTATAAAGCTGAGCAACAACTAGCCACTTAACTACATGGGCTTTTCCCCCTTTTTTTTTTAGGATAAATAACATCCCTGTAATTCACTAACCACTGTCAAGACAAAAACAGACAGGTAGCAGGACTGTATTTGACTGAGTGGTTGCTTGAATTGGGATGGAGGCAGCCTAGAGGGAGAGAGCCCTCTAGTCTGCTGTGAGCTGCAGCTGACTCACTCTTCTTCATCTCATCCATGTGCTGGTTCGAGCATGCCAGCCAGCTGCCTTGGAGGCTTCAGTAGCCTTTATGCTTGCACCTGCCAATCATGCAAATTGTGCAAAGGCTGCTGGGGGAACGAGCCAGCTGCATGGCATGCCAGGACGCAGAGCAAGGGTACAGCCATCATCTCCGACATGGGGCATGAAACACAGGGTGGTGTAAACATGTCACTGTCATGGCCCAGTTATCAATTACTTCAAGGAGAAGTCCATCTCTCCTGGACTGCTTCAACAAGGTCATACTGGGTTTTTAGACCACCCTGACAGAACGTGCCATCTAGCAATTAGATTCATATGTAGATGGACCCATGGGACATCATAACCATCTGCTGTCCTGAAGTATTGATATGCTGACCCTCAGTCGTCTGTTCCGCTCACATCGTCCCTAGAAGTCACCATGGTTCAGTGAAGAGTTTTGACAGATGAAGTAGACAGTAAAGAGAAAGGAAGAAAATTGGCTTTTAGCCCAATCCACAGCAGCACAAGGAGCTTGTGTGAGAAAGGAATTGTGAAATAACAAGGAGTAAAGCCTGAATATGTTTTTAGTTTCTCAGGCATCCACTTATGTAGCCTTGAACAGTGTCTTGTCTCCTCTCCATCCTAGAGCTTCATATTCCCATGTCAAGTATTCCCATGTCATGTATTTCGACTTGAGCTTCTGGAGAAGTTCAGTCTCACTTGGATTAGTGTTACTGAATACTTGGGAATCAGGATCAGGGTCTCTTTGACTAGCCAATACCAAGCACAGAGAGAGGTTACCAGACTCGTGGATTGATGATGGGGTGGCAGAAAAACAGAGCGTACTGGTTATGTAGGTTCTTAATGTTGCCAGTGTACTAAGAAGGCAGTGCCTTTGAAACATGTGCAGCATCAAGAAACACCTTCTGACATATTGCCCAAATATTGCTGACTCTTAGCCAGTTAATGCCAACATTGGGTGTCAGACATCATTTTCACTTATTTATGGCCATCTAATTGATTTTAAGTACTTCTCTTTGTTAAACATTTGGAGGTGCTTAACTCTTCAGTTCAGCTTAGACTTCAGGCATTAGACTGAGCTGGGAGAGGTCTTTCAAACAGAGAGTCAGACTGTTTAAAACAGACACTTTTGGGCACCAGGTTACATAATTTCTGTGCTACAAATAGTAGTTAGTCTAGGTCTGCCTTTAATTAACCAAGAAGGAAAGGTGGGGGAGGGAGCGGTGATGGGCAGGGTACTGGAAAGGAAGAAAGAAACAGAGAAACAAAAAGCAGATGAGAAAACACTGTTGGTGAGGAAATTCTAATAGAAATTGGGTGATTCTGAGCGAAATCTGGCAGTCTCTGGCACATATGAATGCATTCATTGTTGCTAGTTTTGATTAATGACAGTTGTACAATAGTGTGCTGACAGTTGCTGCCATACAGACACTTTTTTTTTTTTTTTAATATGAAACACTGCTGAAAATGCAACCCAATCAGATTTGGCCCCTGAACAACATGTGCTATCATCACTGTACCGTGAATTGAGATTGATTGGTAACCAGCTGTGATAAAGTGGGAAAAAGAGCCTTGTCTTTTTCAAGAAAAGAAAAGAAGAAAAATAAAAATTTGAATTGTGTCAAAACCATTACCATCTGCTCAACCAAATAACAAATAAACCAAAACACATTAAATGTTTTTAAGTATCACAAATTAATGTGCCAAGGTTACATTCATGCATTGGCTTACGCATATAAGAATAATCTTGAACTCAACTGTTTTTGTCACAGTTAGAATTTTTCCCCCACATACAAAATTGTATTTGTCCATATTTAGCCACCAATCTTCCATGGTTGTCAAATTAAAAAAAAAAAAAAAAAAAGAGATAATTTACTGAACTTAGAGAGATTTTACAATACACATTTTTGCATTTGATATGCATTCTATTGAGTGCTTCAATGAATCCCTAGATTTCCAGATTTTCAGAAATATGCATGCAGCTATGCATAAAAAACATGCACCTCTTTTTCTTTCACATGTATAGGTAGCAATACTGTGTCTGAAATCATAGTCTTTACATTCCTAGATATTCAAATAGGCCTAGCTGGTAATAAATGTGCACTTGATTCAGCAGTGTATTTTTAAGTTGTGAGAATGCATTATTGAATTCAACAAAACCAACGAAAAAATGTTATATTTTTTGTTAAAGGGAGTTTGCAAGACAAAAAGCCAAATCTAAACTATTGCAAACTGATGCCACCAGCCTCCAAAACCTTTACATCAATTTATACCAGGCATTTATTTTCTTCTAAAATATTACTGTAAATAATTTATTGAAAAATTCTATGTAAGCTTTGTAGGCTTTCTTTTTTGCTAGACATGGAACAAAAATTACTTTGCTCTATTTTCTTCTGCCTGTTTGCCAAGCTATTTTGCAAATCACACACAAAGCTTCAAGATTGCTCACAACATCAATGATTAGGGAGCCCAAACAGAGAGATGCTACTGGCCAAAACCAGAGTAAACAGGAGATAGTTAAGGAGGCTTAAGCTTCTGTCTCCACTTCTCTTTTGTGGTGCTGGCACTTCAGCTTCCAGCATACTGCCACAGCTTTTCACTGGCTCCTCAACTCTAGATGCCAGATGGAGGGAACCAGAGAGAAGCTGCAGTGAGATAGGAAGCGTGAGCTCATTACCTGGATTAGCTGTGTGTGATCCAGAAGCCTCCATTCATATCAGTGATGCAGCCAACCCTACTGCCAGCCCTCTTACAAGAAATGTGTTTTTTCATCTCCATTGATAAGTGGAGGAAGAAAGAAGCACAAACCTATGCGAATGACAACCCTCTGAGGGAAAGATAAAGGGGTTTCTGGTTTTCTGTACTTAGCAAAAACTGAATCAGTGACAGAGAGACTATGGAGGTATAAATTTGTGTGCACTGGTCACAGATTATTCTGTTGTACCCCTGAAAAGGCTGCTTGCTGCTGGGTGGCACTAAGTCACTGCTTATAGCTGTGATAAATTTGGCTACTAGGGAGCTACCCCCAACACGTTGACAGGGCAGCTGTCATTCACTTGTACATATCCAGATTCCCATTTACTCTTTGTCTATGCCATTCATATCAGTGAGAGGTAGAAGGCAATGTGAGCATCTTTCATATGAGGAAAGGCTGCGGGAACTGGGGCTGTTTAGAGAAGAGAAGACTGAGGGGGAATCTTATTAACATTTACAAATATCTAAAGGGTGGGTTTCAGGAGGTTGAGGCATCTTTTTTGTCCTGTTTAGCAACAGGACAAGGGGTAATGGGATGAAGCTGCAATACAAGAAGTTCCACTTAAATATAAGAAAAAGCTATTTCAGTGTGACAGTTATGGAGTACTTGGAACAGGCTACCCATGTGGGTTGTGGAGTCTCCTTCCTTGGAGGTCTTCAAGACCTGCCTGGACATGTTCCTACATGATCTGATCTAGGTGAACCTACTTCTGCAGGGGAGTTGAACTAGATGATCTCTAAAGGTCCCTTCCAACTCCTACCATTCTATGATTCTATGATTACCTTGAATTTCTTTGTGTGAGGCATATATGCAAGCATATATGGTTCACTGGCCTTATTCCAATGAACCAGAAAAAGAGCTGATACAGGATACTATTCAAAACTTTGAATTTCTTAAAATATACTGACCCCAGGTTCTTTTTTAGTTAAAAAATCACTTATGAGTTGTGGTCATTGGATTATTTGTAATTTCTTACAGTAGATATTCTCAATTGCACTAATATAAAACACAAATCCATGCTGCACTGTGTCTTAAACCAAAGCTTTCAATAAAATGGGTTAAATCTCATAAAAGATGTATACAACAGTTACAGTCATTGGGTCACCATTGTGAAACCATATCTATGTCAAATTAAACAGTGTTTTCCAACTTCTCTGGAAGCATTAAACTGTGCAGCACTACTCTCATATGCATACATATATATGTATGTGACTGCATGTAATTAGTATCTCACAAAATCAGTAGCCATGTGCTCAGGAGAGAACCAAGAAAGAAGAATGAGATTGCTTTTTTGTTCTCTTTTAAATAATTTGGAAACAAACAGAAGTTGAGAACAAAACATTTGTTTGGGAATCATTAACTCAGGCACCATCTTTTACCTCCACATCTCTGTTCGCACAGAGGAATACTCATAGGGAATTACCACATGATAATTATTCAAAATGGGTTTCTGATTTGATTTTAGTTCCAGACAGAGGTTGACATTTCAAAAACTGGAACATTGGTGGAAGTATGAGCTAAGAGACCATGTAATGATTTGGCATGGAGCTCTATCCTCCTATCACCAGAAGTAGTCCTTTCCCTTGCGGATGAGACACATTTGTCAGGCACTTTGGGAGATTTGTATTATTAATGCCTATGTCATAAAATCATCCACCAGAAAAGCACCCCTGATTCTCAGGGTTATCTGCTCAGTCCATGCCAACACAATTTATCTTAAGAAAAAGCAACATACTGTTTTTTTCTATTTCTGTTTTTAAAAAAATGAAATGATACTGCAAGGAATGGAAAAAAGAAAGAAGATCTGAACCTGGACTGGCATCTTGCACTCACTTAATGTGATGATGCATTTTTTTTAATATGAGCACGTAGATCATTAATAGTTTGAAATTAACAGAACTCGTGTTGGCCATTCTATTATTATTTGCCTTAAGCACGATGAATGATTGTGATAAACTTGTCAGGGAACTAACTGAAATATTTTCTAATCTGTATTTCAAATCAGTAACCAACCTTGAAGTGCTAATTAAAGATGAAGTCATGTTAATGTTTTAATGAAAGTGCCTTCAACATCACAGTGGTGCCAGAAGTCATATTATTATAAAGTACATTTTGCTAGTGTTAAGTAATTCTCAACATAGGACTTCCCAACAGAAACTGGAAAGTAGTTCTTAGGCTTAAAATTTTAACACTGCAGTTACTGACAGTTTTTGTTTGTTTTTAACTGAGATGACAACTGTTGTAACTCGTGCAGGGGTAGAACATGTTAAAATAGAAAAAAATCCCTGCAGGCCATATATTCCAGTAGCATCAATACTGCTGTGGTCAGAGCTTTTGAATCTTACTCCAACTTGAACATAAATACCAGCTTCCCTCTCTCTTCTTTCTTTAGAGAAAATGGTAGAATGAACTATCTTTACTTTTTTATTCTCTAATTTTAATAGGCAATAAACTGATAATAGTGAGGTCAAATCTGTTTCATATCTTTACAGTTTTCAAGAGAGCAGGCTACCTCAACATTCTGAAATTTACATATACAATATATAAATTATGTGATTACTAGGCTTTTATTTAATAGATTGTGCTTTTCTGATACTAAAGAAAGATTCAAGCACTAGAAAGAATATTTTGAGTAAAATTCTACATTAAGTTTTCTTGGGTCTCTTTCCTGCAAGAAGCAAAATTTATTGCCAATAATAGTAGCCTCAAACTGCAGTTTTCTGTGAGTAGAAAATTCAGAGAACTTCATGTTTGAGGCTACTATTACTGTCACTAAATTTTGCTTCTGAACTCTGCTGGTGACTTCCTTAATTCTCTGAAATTTAACAATTTGAAAATATTAAATAAAAGAATAAAACAATAAAACATTCTCTTGTGACAATCATATTTCAAATGCACTGACAGTGATCACTTCATAGATTACCAATGGTTAACACAGCATGAAGAGAAAACATGTAGGAAGGACTGCTAGTTGACACAATTCCTTTATGGTTGCTGTCTGTGGAGTTGTAAAGCATTTTCCCAACCTTGACCCTTATGTAAGCAACTGGAGACTTTTTTCATGCATCCACAAACAGATTTCCTGAAACAATAGCTCTTCAGTTCTTAGGTAAGAACTGACACTTAACATGAAGCCAATTTAAATGTCAATGTTATTAACCGTTTCTCTGCTGACCGATGTAGCAGAGCCACATATCTAACACTTTTGCTCACAGCATTTAATATTTCATACAAATTGAATGACAAATAACTACTGAGTTAGACTATATACCTCTGGCTTAACTGTAGGAAGACACATTTACAGGACTTTACTTAATGTCATGTCATGATAGATTTAAAATGTAAAAAATACTCTAATTTACACTTTCACTTGGCCATGAAGTCCTTAGAAAACTGTAAGGAATATTTTTTCCACTTACAGACTGGTAAGGATCATTGAGAGGCAAAATATCAATTGGAGAAGAGGGATACTCAACCAAAAGAGCAACAGAAGGGGATATCCCATCAGCACTGCAGTATACCATCTTCATGCTTTAGACACAAAAAAATAATGAAATCCCTGCTTCCATTTTACTCCTCATCATCTCTCTATCTCTAAGTGATACCTCTGGCTTTACAGAAGAATTTTCTTCAAATGATTCCACATATTAGCTAAAAAGATGATTACATTGCACTCCACTGAAATCTGCCTGTCTTCAACTAGGATATGTGGACTCTGCAAGTTGCACTGCAGCTTGCCCTTTGCCAGCCACATGCTGCATTAAACCCAAGATAACAACATCCTCTGAAAACTGCCTCTACTCCCTCTAGATGTACATAAAAATACAAATAGTATATAAAACCTGTTTCTTTCACTGTCTCCTTTTGATAAGCTATTAAAAACATCCAATCTTCTCCCCTATGCTCCTCATAAAGGGACTTAATCTGTTCTTGATAATTTTGCTTAGGAAACAAAAGATGGGCATGCAGGCATGCAAATCATACTAGATCTAACCAGAGGTGATGAATTATGCACCTGATACAGTTAGTATGAAAACATCCTTTTTCCCTGACCGTTCATTTAAAACCATTAATTGTTATTAATTGCAAGAGAAATTTGCTGATGTAACCAAAGATTATATCCATTACACTATTGAAACACACTCCTTACTCTAATTAATTTTCAATACACATTAGACTGCATTTTGTTACAATCTGCACACAGATTAACTCAAACTAAAGCACACAGCACTGTAGTGTTATTAACTCATATTTCATTGAAAGGTCATTCCCCCTTGGTTTTATCTTGAGAAGGCTGAAGTTAAATACCTCACCATCCCATCCACAGAATATAAATAAAATTATGTAGCAATGTGATTATACTTAAAAACTGCTGTGTATCTGCCTTATAGGGCCTTATCTTGTGATCACAGAGAAATACAAATGCAGAACATGTCTGGTTATCAAACCTTTTCCGATCTCCTCTCAAGACATCTTGACTTCTGTGAATTTATTGGGGTAAGGTTTGCTATTGGTTGCATTCAAATCCATTTCAAAGATTTGTATTTGGAAGACGGTAAGACATTGTTAAAATTCTGTAATTTATCCTTAGTTTTGAGTTCATAAGAAGCCATGAAGGAAACTGCAGAAATTATAGTACTTACTGAAAATGAACACACATCAAAAGACAGTATACCTGCCCAGGCTAAGCGTAATCAATTATTTTTCAGACACAAAGGAGACAGTTTCTAAAATATAACAAGACTAACATATACACAGACTTTTGTTGTTGGAACTAATACATATCTTAGAATAAGTTAAGTCTATGCATTAATAATGTATTTTCCCCAAAATTTTTAATCTTTGGTAAATAGGAAAGCTTATTGTGCTGTTTATGATTTTCACTACTCTGTGTCTCTTCTCTGTTTAATTTAATAACCTGCAATCTCTTAACACTTAGCAATATACTTTGTGTAAACTACACACCATTTTCATTCTGAAATCATTGCTCTTGGTTTTTTCTGCCTCCACTTCCATGCGTGGGTGGCGCATAAAACAAATACCTCTTCCTGCTGGTGCAGTTGCCACTTTTCATCTCTAGCACAATATTCATCTAATCAAACAGTGCTTGTAAATGTAACTTACAAGAGTAGGTTGTAATTTCATTAAAGATGTATTTACTGAGCTAAACCAGCTGTTCTGGGCTGGAATGCGGAAAAAAAAAAAGCCTATGTGATTGCTACTCAATCGTTTTTAAGGCAACTGAAAAATACATTTGCTGAGCTAACCTCACTCACCCAAAGAGCTGGCACTGTTAGCTTCTTCTGTGTAAAAGGTTTAAACAGTTATTACAGTGTGTCATAAATTTTAACTTGTAATTGAAAATCTCTTCACTTCTTTAAAAAAAAATCCATATTACTTGCTATGTAATTACAGACTATGCAGCTGCGCTCTTTGGCTTCACTGGAAAATTTGAAGACATGAAACACTGTAAAAATCTTATTCAAATTTTATTAAATTGCTAGTCATAGATATGCCACTCTCACACTGAAGGCTTTCAAATAATATCACTTTCTTCCTGTTACCAGGAATAAGAAGCAGATGAACCAAAAGTTGATCTGGGCCACACTGAGTTCCTCACCACACAGGACACCATCAGCTCCTGAACAGGAAAGTATAATCTCTGTCTCTGCTAAGCAGACATCAAAAGGAAAGCTACCTGAGCATGTGGCTGGAAAAAAGACTTCAATGTATAAAGACATTTTTATTTCATTTTTAAAGTGACTTGATCATTATGCATGGCCACAATTGTCTGAGTTGCTTTAGTACAATTTTTTTGCCATGTCCTTGTGCCATTTATAATGAAACAAAACTCTATTCATGAAATTCTATTCATAAACCTAATATTTCAGACAAAGGCTGGTGACTGGTGACTCCACAACATCCTGTTCACTTCCAGTAGTTTGACATGAGTTGTACTTTTTTAACTATTCTCTACGCGTGATGCTGGATTTTTAGAGCAATTAAAATAAAATCTATACCATGTGCCTCTATGCTTGGTTCATTACACATTTCAGTCTTGGGTGATTGATTAGAAATGGACATCTTCCGGAAAAAGGCTTTACACACCTTATACTTCACATTGTTATTTGTTCCTCCCTGTTGGTACTGTATCAACATTTTTAATAGAAAGTTATTAATTTGTCGGGATTGGTTTAGACTCTAAAAAGAATTTTCAAATCTAAAGAATGTAATTAATTCATTATCACAACATTGAAAAGAACTACAGAAACAGTCAGCATATCACAACACTTTTTCCACCTTCTCCTTCTTAACACAGAATCATAGAATGACAGAATGGTAGGGGTTGAAAGGGACCTATAGGGATCACCTAGTCCAACCCCCCTGCTCAAGAGTGTCCACCTAGATCAGGTCACACAGGAACATTTAATTCCTGTCCAGCTATACACAGAAGGTCTCCATGATGTATATCACAGTCTTTGAAATCTCAAATCAAGTCTACTGGATGTTGGACAAGTAACTTCCTTTGACTGTTAGAGACCTATTTTTTTTCTCAGGCATTTTAAAAATTTCCAATAGAAGAACCACTCTAAGGTTTCAAATTCAAAATACAGACTATTATAGTTGTTTTATATCACCAATTCAAAATAGCTACAATTTGTAATGAAGACTTGCACCCTCAAATTAAACTTATGTCCATCTGTTCTCAGTTCTAAATCATGGTTATTCATAATTTTCCGGGTAATTACACAGACAATTCAACAAAAAAGCCAAATTATTTTTTTTAAATAATCATATTTTCAAACATGATAATTTCTTTAAAAGTTGCTTTTTATTCTTTGTTCAATGCAATTGCAACTGAAGATGCTTATAGTTCACCAAGGACCTTTATAATTAAAACTGTAACAGACTAAAATTATTTACCAATTATTACTCAATGCACCAATTGGGGCAGCATTTCTGTTTATATTTCTCACCAGAAATTACTATGATTACTTTTCTCTTTCACATGTGTCACTAAAAAAACGAAAAGGAAAATGGTAAAATAGAGAAGGATTTCTGAAAGACTATGGCTCCAGTGTCACTGATTATGGCATTCACAAAATACAGAAATAAAATTAATAAAACAATTCTGTTTATCTCACTTTGCTATTGTAGAACTAGACACTGTTGAAAGCTGAACTAACAATAGATCATTAAAAATATTTGCAGTAATTGTTGAAATAGGTACCTGCTATCATTATCTTGTAATTGAGGCATGAAGCCAAAAGGAAATTATTGAAAAAACAAAAATAATCAGAAGTGCAAAGAACATCATTGACTATGGAAACAGGAAATTCATATTGAAAGCCAGAAGACAAATAGCTGCACAGATCTGTTTAGAAGAAAGATTTATGCATGTAGGGAGAATGACAAAGGGAATTCCTTGATGGTTTTATATTTCACTGTAGATGTTAAAATCCTTAAAATACAAGAGTTCAGAAGTTGAAAGCTAATTTCCATTTAACCTCAAAAAAAGAAAAAAAATCACACTCTTCATCAAGGAGGAAAGCTTTGCAATTCTTTTCTTCATTTATAAAATTGTTATATTATCATCTTCTCGTCCACTCATTCATTCAGACTGTACCTGAGCAAATTTCTTTGCTCACAATAAAAAGTCCAGAATAAATAATAGCTTTTATTCTAGATGTTTTAAATTTATCTTCCTGGATTAAGAACCACGGTAGCACGGTTTGGAAATTCCCATTTTTTAGAAAGCATAGACTCTGCTTACCTGTACTGCTATACAAATGATACATTTTAGAAGAGAAAACATACAATCCTGATCATCACAGGAATTTGTTTTTAAAGTCCAGATGTTGGACTAGATGACCACAATCCATCTGGCTCAGGTAGCAGTAACTGGTTACATGGGCAGAGGCAGTGGTAGTTACCTGTCACCAAAAGTGTCCTCCAGTATGAAATTCTGCAACCTTGCCCTTCTTTTACTACCTCTTTGACTTTCTGAGAAGCAGACATACACTAAGACATACTCCCACTTTCTATTTTAAGATGCCAAAATATAGTGAATAAATGTTAAATAGCAGAGTAAAAACACTGCAAAACATAGTAATTTCTATGTCTGAAGTTGAATATAATAATGTATCCAATTAAACTTCTTTCAGTTAAAAGCCCAGTGAAAATTCTTCCTATGCTTCCTGTTATATTTCCTCCTTAAAAATACATCATGAGTGAACAGAAAAATTATCTCAAAGCACATAGTATTGTGCTTTTCACAGTAAGATATAAAATAAAAAGAAGAAACATAGTCATTATAAAAAACATAATAAAAGGCCAACTTAATCAAAGGCACTGTTGATTCATCATTTCTTTCTTCTGCTTATGAGACGTAGATGTAGACAAGATTTAAAACAACAGAAGGAGCTCAACAGTAAAAAAACATGACAGTATTTACTATGGACTACTCTACAATTCATTATACTATATGCATACTAATCTATCAGTATAATTATTAAAAAAACAACTATGTTATTTTAAAAATTTGTTTTAAATTTCAAGGAAATAATTTTTTAAATGTAAGTTTTTTTATATATATATACGTGTCTGTGCTTAAATAGAAATTCTTTTTCTAGATTACATATCATTACATTCATATTTTTAACTGAAGAACTGTAAGACATCTCACAGAGGTAAGGATGTGGAAACTAAAAAAGATATTCTCCAGTTTGAGTTTTGAGATGTTGTTAAAGATTTAGACTTTGAGAAACAAAAGATATTAACCCAAGACAAGAACATGACTAAATGCCATATTACTCTAAAGAATTTTGCCATCAGTTTTGACAAAAGTGTATGCAACACTAAAAGCCATATTTAGCAAGTAGATGAAGGCTACCAGATGACAATCTTACCACATTTTTCATCTGGTTGGGTTGGAGATGTAAAATATGATGTGATAAAGAGAGCAGATAGCAATATTTAGGTTGTTTTAGTTAGGCCCAGTCTAGTAGTGTCTCACAGGGCACTTTAATATACACTGACAGTAACTAGCCACAAATACCATTGCAGTTGCTGCTTTTTTAAGATCATGATTAAAGGAGGAGAAATAACACTGGTAACCAGCTTATCCAAGTCCAATGTTTAAAATACTTTATTGAAGAAGAGAAGATTTAGAATTTTTTTGTTTCCTTTCTTCAAATTCCATCAGCAGCATTGCAGGAATAACCAATACTGATTAAAAAGAATAATCAACTGTGATGGGGGAAAAAAGGAAATTCACGTCTTCTGTTGAAACTAAATGTAATATGCAAAAATTAATCAGAACTCACAGGCCCAGAAAGATTGGTTGGGTTATGGAGACCTGGGCTCTCATTCCTGTTCTCAGGCTTATTTCTATATTAAAGTTTTTTAATCTAATAATGATTCAGCATCAAAACTAGAAAGAATTCTAGAAAGCAAAGACCAAACCGTTCTGTAGCTGAAAGGAGATGAGTCAATTTAATATCCTTTTATAAGACAGACTCTCATTCTTTGCTCACCGGAATTTTCTCTGCACTTGTTTCAGACCAAACAAATGTTTCTCGAACACAAGAGGCCTGTTACAGCTTTCATTATTTTCTCATTTCTGCTAGCTTGGTTTTTTGTTTCCTCAGGACAAAAGTTTATCTCTGAGACTTAATAGATATGAGTCAAGGAGCCAGCAAAGCCCACCACAGTGCTCTGCTTTTAATTCATTTTCCTAGTGCACTGAAACAGCTCTGCAGCTCTCCAGACAAATTTTCTCCCTTTTAGTAATAGGAAGGCTATTATCACTAGTACGTTCCTAAAACACCTTTCCTTTCTACAGCAAATTCAGTGAATACTCATGTGCTCACAATATCCAGGCATCACCTTCCTTCCTTCCTTCCTTCCTTCCTTCCTTCCTTCCTTCCTTCCACAGGAATTCATTACCTGCATACTTCAATCCAGACTGGATTTCCCTGCTAAATTGGCTCTAGAATAGGTTTTGTAGTGCCAAAGACCAGCAATATGAGACATAAATCTTGGCCATAATGTGAAAAACCAAACTATAAGTAGTAGGGAGTGATTCTAGCATTACTCAACAACTGAAATTCGAAAGTGTGGTGAATATGAACGTTGGTCTCACCTTCCTCTCGGTAAGTCTGCATCATCTTTCTTCCACCGGACTGTGGGCGTGGGATCCCCCTGCACCTGGCACCGGAAATCCACAGCTTCCTCCTCCAGTACCACTTGGTTAATCGGTCGCCTGAGAAACGTGGGCCGTTCTTGAAAGAGACATTAAAATTCCTTAGTGAGTCAGAGAGTTGAAATTAACGCTTTTGACTTATCAGCATCTTTTGGTTTACTCATTCACAGAATGAAGCAAGGAGGCTGAGCTCCACAAATTGAGACAAGAGGAACTGATCATGTGCATAAAGAGCCCAGAAGATGACTCCCAGGCTGGAGAGGCAGGGGCTGTCTCATCTGGCCCTTACATGAGAGCTGAGTGCTACCAGAAGGAAGCCTGTGCTAGCACTGGCTGCCCACCTGCCACATCAGCAGAGAGGTCTCCAAAGCTGTAATCTTACATGTGAATTGTTTTGGCTCTGCACTGCCTCATACATGGAGCAGGAACTAAAATTTCCTGCCTGCTCTAGCAATATATGAGCTGCCGATGGAGACCGTCTGCCTTTGGCAATAATCAATATCTTGATGATTCAGAAGAAAATATAAACTCTGTTATGCATCTCTACCAGTTACAAGCTATCATATAGAGGTCGGAGCTTCCCTGATCCTCATCACTAATTTTGCCATGGAAAACTAAATTAAGGTCTGAATAATAAGTTCTGTTTACCCTTGTTATGTTAGCCTGCACAACTACAAATATTATTAATCATCATAATATTGTACAGGCCTGCTTAAAATCCAGATGCAAAGCCACAATCTGATCTTAGTTATACTAGTACAAACTCAAAGTACCAGTAATTTCATTTGAAAGGATGTCACTGGGGTTAGTTTCCAAGTTGCCTTTGGACTGTATAAATTCTGTTCTATCCACTCTTTGCCATACCACACTTTTGTTGTCATAAATTATTTACACTAGAGTTGAACCATTATAAGATTGAGATTATATGAAGCAGTATTGCCACTGAAGACAAGGATTTATTATAAGGACATTTAAAACTGGTTACACACTATGTTTCATATTTAATTCTTAGGAAATATAAGGATATAATGCCACTGAAAAAAATATTCAAAATTCACATAGATGTAAGGAAAATCAGGTTCTGATTCAGTCAGTTTGTTTTGATAAGTACAGAGTTAAGTAAAAGGGTTGGCTATCCATCTTTATTATATTCAAATAATACTAAAAATAATTAAAAGAACATTCGTAATTTTGCAAAATCAAGTATGCAGCACCTCAGTGCCAGAACTAAGCCTGTCTGAGTGCCCTTTGATCTGTGTGCCTTTTCTGTTTATACCTTTTGAGACTGGTTGCAATTATATGATCACATATTATCTTTCACCAAACATCTCCATATTTGGTATTAATTTAATGAGCAGGTGTTTTATATTTTGCTTTAGTTGTACCATTTAGTGGGTGGCCTCCTGTCATACTACTCAAAATTCACTTCAAAGGCAGAATTATTAATTAATTTATTTATATGGCTTCTCTCCAAGATGCTATGGAGATCTAAGAATGCAAGGTAAAAAAAAAATCTGCCACATTTTGATGCTCAACTTGAGACATAAAACTTTTTTTTTTTTTTTTTTTTTTTTAGAATTTAGCATTAATTTTCTGTGTTCAAAGTTGCATGGAGGTCAGCTTCAGCTGATAAAATGTTCATTACTTTTAGAACTCAAAATATTAAGTCGGAAAATATGGAACACAAAACCACCTGTTAATAATTATGTAAATGAGTGACAGCATTACATAAGAATTCCAAGATACTAGCAGGGAGACCTATTTGCAGGGAAAAACATATTTTGTCAACAGAAGAATAGACACGCTCAAGAACCTGTAGCATTTTTCCAGACACTAGAAATGAAAACCATGTCTAACAGGTAGGGATACTTCTCCACATTTCTCTCAAGCCATTGTTTTTGACTTGTTCCTAGTCCTGCCCTGGACCATCAAGTTCCAGCAGTGTTTGAGCAGGTAAATTCTGTTCCAGTCTCTCCCAGCACCTTGAAATCTCAGCCTTTGTTCCCTTTATAACCCTTATATAACCTTCACTACATACAGCTCCTTGTCCTGACTGTACTTCATCAGATTTTTCCTTTCCTGTGCATGTAGTCTCCTGACCCATCTCAATCTCCTGCTAGATTTGCTGCTACTCTCATCTGTGTCAGCCAACAATGCCTCAAGTCCCTCTCCATTCCAGTCACTGGCTGTGCCAAATCCTTCTATCTGTGGATTGCTTTCTTAGCCCGTTTGTCTCTTCCTAGCCTAGATTATTGCTTTTCACAGCTGGAACACAGTTCATGAGACAACTCTTCCTAACTACTATCCATGCTTCACAGTTCTTCATACCTCACAGCAAACTTACTCTACTTCATTGTGTATTTGAAATACACCTGAACTGGAGGTGACACCCAGATGTGCCCCATTCCTAGAGAAACCAAGCATCATCCCAGGAGAGTCACAGCAGCAGGTCAGTGCAGTTGCAGGAAAATGCTGTTCAGATCTGCATCCTACCTGATGTCTGTGGTGTGTGATTTAGTGTTTCTATACAGGAGATGAGAAAATAAATTCCTATCCCCTTTTGAGAAGAAACTAGCTGATGAGACAGTAAATGGACCAAATGTCATTACGTAAATCACTTGATTCCACATCAAGTCACTTTAGGAATATACATACATGTTAATTCCAGATCAGCTACTCGGAATTATTAGTTTTTTAAAAAAACAGATAAGAGTTTGCTGAAAATAAATAGCTATGTAAGTACAGATTCCAGTCAGCAAGGACATGCAAATACCTACAACTGCTATTTCCATTTATCCATTATATCTGCATTTTGCACAGTGTGAATCTGTAAAGAACAAGTTGTCTCTCACATTGTTTCCAGCATTTGTATCACCCAGACAACTCTTTGAATATGTCCAATAGCTAATTATACAGCTATAAAGTGATCAGAATGAATGTCATTGCCAATGCAATTAACATTCTTTATGTGAGATTAACTGGATTTGAGTCACCTGCATAACTTGCTTACAATGTTAATCTCTCAGGAGACAGAGTGCTGCATGCTCAAGCATGCTAAATAAAGAAGGTTTCTTCATGCAGACAGGTCAAATTTAGTTTCAGAGCTAAACTTGAGGAAAAAAACCTTTTTCCTATTTTTTTTTTCTTTTGAAATGGTTTGCCCATTAATAAAGCCTGGTGGCATACTTCAACATTGTTACGCTGTCAACAGCATTCAGAACACAATATATTTCAGAAATAACAAGAAAGGGTAATAAATTAAAATCACAGACATATATAAAAATGCTAATACAGCTATTTTATAAGCTTTCACTGAGTAAATAAAGTACACACTTCCCAGAGTTTCTCTGATGAATATTAAAAATCTTTGAAGAGAACTATAAAAGAGGTCATGGTTATATGTCATGTCAACCAGTCATGCTATTACTAGAATGACCTTTATAACTTCAGAATAATGTTTTCTTGCAGTTATTAAAGTGGATAGTTAATGCAATCTGGACACACACCTACAATCTGTTGCAGTGCTTAAGCACTACAAGAAAACCTACAGAACTGATCCTAACCAGAAACATAGGAAAATCCTTTCTTTGCTTTGAGTGCTGACACAAGTTAACCCTGGAACTCAAGTTTTCCTCTATTTAACAATAGGTCTGAGTGTCACAGTCTATCACAGAGAGAATCAGATGACCTTCACATGTATTATTACCCTTTCCCTGTTCCTCAAAATGTTAGACAGCCATATATGGGACCTTAATCTAATTAAAATTATCTTAACTATCTATATATATTTTCTCTGTGGAGGCAACTGCTAGAGTGAAGGATTTGGTGGTCCCCATAATGCAGAGATTGAACCTGATTTAAAATCTTTTTCTCTGTCTCTGATGGAAGGAGGGCACAATGTTTTTAATATTTTTTTGTTTCTTTTCTAGAAAGAAGCATAAAAACTTGGATTTAAAAGGCTTTGGAGAATGATTTAAAAGCAAATTGTGGCAAGTTTATTTCACTACAGCGTTCTCATGTAAAGGGAAAAAAAAAAGAAAGATTCATCTGAAATGAAAGTTTCACTTCAGAAAGCAGTTGATAGTGTAGATATTTCATTAATTGCAACATGATCTGGATCAAGTAAAGAGCTCTGCCAAAAATGAAGATGTGTAGGAAGACAGAATATTAAGATCACACTGAATTTACCTGTGTTGATAAAATAAATGAAAGTACAATTGCAAAAGCAGATGGATTTATATTTTGAAACATTATTTTACTGTCTTTTTTTTTAAGGCATGTAGTAATTTTTCATTTGAGAAATAAGCACTTCTATGGACATAGTAAACTTCTGCACTCTTAAGGAGTACCCAAGATGGGATTACCTTGCATAGTAAAGACATGGAGGACTGTTAAGAAACACAGGCAAATAAAATTGAAAAAAATTCGATCAGTCATTAGCATTTTTCTCCTTTTATATATGTATCTGTAATGTGTTAATTTCAGTTTTTACTGTGCATTAGGTATGGACTTTAGAGACCAAATGAGACTCTTTCACAGCAGTATCATTATCCTATTACAATGTATCAATACCTGTGGATAACAAATATTGCAAAGCCAAACTGGCTTTTTGCAAACTTCCACAAGTACCCTGCAAATAAGAAATACAAGGAACAGCAGAAAAACCAAGAAAGCCAAAATACACAGTACTAATTTCTCTGTCTTGATCTCTGAATGCATACCTGGTTTTTGGTAGATTTTCCATGTGGCTAGGAAATTTTCTGGGACTAATTTTCAGGATACAATGGGACAAGACTCTGTGCTAAGGCCTTCTGCATAGTCAGAGCTCAGAAAATTAAAATTAAACTATGCTATCTCTTTCAGACTGAAAATGCCTAGAGAACATCAAACACAAATACTCCCTCAAGCATCAGACAAAAACACATCTTCATCCCACAGGGCCTTATTAGCTCAAAAAAAGTTCAGGTACCAAAGCTAAAATCAAAGATTAATCCAAAACAATCTTTAATATGTCTGAATTGACATATCTTTTAAGACATTTTTGTACTCTTCTTAGTTATGCTTTATCTTCTTTTAAGGCTTTCCTAAATATATCTTTTTCCGCTGCTTGGTGCCAGCTTCTTGAAGTTGATATATTAAGGCTTTCATTGATTTCCCTGAGCTTCAGGATCAATATACAGGATATACCTTTGTACATTCTCTTCAAACATACCATTTTAAGTTCAAAAGAACAAAAAGGAGACTGAAATAGTTAAAACAACTTGAAAACTTATCTGAGAACAGTGCAGTAGTATAACAACATAATAAAAGGTTGACCTAAACAGTAATTCTTGCTTTATTTAATTTCTGGCTCCATATTATGTATTTACAAAGCAAGCTTTTTTGCAAATTGGAACAAAACTGTTTCTGTTTTGCATCTTGTTTTAATTTTGTTCAGCCACAGGCTATGTGCCCAAACACAAGCAAAGCAGCCTAATTTATATCACTTACACTTCTGAATTTGGCCTTTAGAATAGTGTGTCCATAATATAAAGTACCGTGCTGCCTCTTTTACTGAATGTTAGGATTGATGGATTAGATATTAACTTCCTTTAAAGGCCAACAGACTCTGAGCAGACTCTGTCTTCTTGTCTTACACCTTGGAGCCTCATAAAGGCAAAAAGTAGTAATAGTGCTTGAAAGAGCAGATTAACAAAATGTAATGCATCATTGTAACTATTCAAAACACATGAATAATTTTGGTAATCCCTGCTTATATAATCCATTTGCTTTCTGATATTTTACTGTGAAAGTTTGGCAATATTCTGCTAGAAAATTCATGAGTTGGAAACAAAAGAAATGCAATCTGCACTAAAAATATGCTGTTAGTGGTGTCCAAATGTTTGAAACTAGGTTTCTCATGCAGACACAGTTGAAAAAAAAATGACTTGTTTTGTGATAGTTCCACATGTATTATCCACAACTATCTTTCAGTGAAGTTTAGTGAAGGGCAGTCAAGTGGATACAATCTGCACATGGCAAAATTTCATTTTGTCCTCCTACTTCTTTTCAAGGTTCTTATTGCCTGTTTATTTTATTTTATTTTTAAACTCAGGAAAGGTGTAATCTTTTAGACTAGGCTTCCATGCAGTCCCCCTCAGGCCACCAGCTTCCTCTACAGTGACTCAGATTTTCCAGAGGCAATGCCTCAAGCTAAATTTACTATACAGGAAGTCAGAGATCTGTCACGAGTCACATGCAGAAATTAATGCTAGGCATTACAGAAAAACTTGAAAAGCCAAAAGAAACAAGTGGCTGATTCCGGGAAAGGTTTGAGACCTAACATGAAACACTTCCTTTTTCTGCACAGTAGCGTGTCCCTTCACGATATGGAAAGAGTTTCAGGGCTTGTTATTTGGAAAAAGAATAGAGACATTGGTAATCAGCTAATTAATATACATTCCTTTCCAGAATCAGCACTAGCTATAGGCTTGCCAGACACTTTATTAAATTCTCTATGTCTCTTAGCTATCTCCATTTTGATTATAAAGCCCATTTTCAAATATGTTCAAACCAGTTAAAGTTGAGTGCACAAATAATATATAATTATTATGATGGGTTTAGCATATTTTTCTCAACATTTGCACTATTCTCATGTTCCTCAAACTTGGAAGCCATGTTAGAGGAAGGCTGTGGACTTAACAAATGACTCGTGGTTTTGCCTATGTTCAGTAAAGTCAATCGGAACATGTACAGCTAATCTGATGTTTCCCAGAGTTACTGAATTTATTTGATTTATTTAGTATGCTTAGACTGATTGGACTGTCCAGAAGACACATTGCTTCCTGGAAACATCATGGATAATGCTCTCCAGTGCACTATGCATGCACCCACCCACATTTGAGCTGCTGCCTGGAGTCCATGAATGGAATACAATTGTTCTGCTGGTGGAAGGCAAAGCCAAGCCATCTCCATCTGTACAGAGCTGACCAGGAATAACCTGGACAGGTTTATACAGTGTGCTCAATACACTAACACAGAGCTTCAAGGCCAAGTTGAAGTAAGGAAATGGACATAGGGTAGTCAAAATTGTCTTGTCAAACAGCAAATCATAACCCGAGTGCCTGCTTCCTGTGTGCTATTCTTGTACACCAAAAAAAAAGAAGAAAGGAAGAGAATATCTCAATAGAAGGGGAATTTTAAATAGGAAGACACACAGATAGGAAAGGGATTTTAATTACAATTTTCTTCAGGTAGTCTAAGATAATTATGAAGAATTAAAATACCTCATTTCATTTATTGCTCATTTTGTGGAGCATTCACAAAATAGGCTTAAACTGTATTTTACAAGTTGATTGCCATGATTAAATCCTGTAACGAAATTCAGAATATTGTAATTGGTTATGTATTATTTCACATATCAAGACAAACCTAATACTTTCTGTAGCTCTGCGGGACATGAAATTACATGCATATTTCAATTTCTATTCCTACAGTTCAATGCTTTTTAACAAATTATTTTCTTAAGGCTTTCTTAAGGCTTTGTAGTTTAGGACTGCAATCTGCTTCCTATCCATAGGGAGTATTACCAGAGATTATCAGTACTTAAACTGATGAAGAAGATATGTCATATCTCTTTTACATCTGTACAAAGGCACAACTTCAACACATTGACTGCAAAGGACATAATAATTTTATGAGAGAGTCTTTCTGTGGTTTTTTTGCAAAGTATACTAGTTCTGTCTTTAAAAGGCATATGCTTCCAATGAATCTGCAAAAAACTAAGCAGAATGAAAGTCTATATAGTCTTGTAATGCTGGAAAACAGCAAATCCTCAGTCACTTATGGATCTTGTTGAGCAGAAACTTTTCTATGCCTTTTGTGAATCCCATAATAGGGTTTTTTTAAGTGGATAGCAAATGTTGAATTACATATATCTACAAAAACAGATGACTACATGCGTAGCTGGGTTTTGCAGTGTACCATGTTAAGCAGAAAGCAAATATATTAGGAGAATCTGCTTCAGAAAGGACCTTAGGATTTCTATGAAAACTCTCACTGGGATTACAAGCAGTGTGGTTTTAAATTTTGGTATTTTATTAAGAATATCAAAGAGATCTATCAGGAGGGAACATTATCACTATTTCTCTTTCTCTTTTCAATGCATATATGTGTTTTCTTTAGCAGTGAGGGTTTTTCTCCTTATTGATTTGTTTTTGTTTTTGTTTGCCCATGACCTCCTACAAACCCATAGTTAATGGTAAATAGAAATGCCATCACTGCAGGATTTACCACAGCAGGATTATGCAATGTTGCTTCTTATCCAGTTGTTGGCAGGAAGGAGTCAGCTCTATGTTCAATATTACTCTATTATTGCTCTAGACCCAAACCACAGCGTAAATGTTCCTAACAACTTCTCTTCTTGCCCAACAGGTCTGGAAGCCTTCACATAGGAAAGCCTATTCATATTTTATTCATTCAGCAGCACCAAAAATGTAAATGATGCCCTGGCTTACAAGATGACAAGATGTTTCATGCCATTTTAAAAAAAAGTGACGAAAGTATCTGTATAAATTCAACAAGTTGATCTTTGGATTTTCTCCAATGACATTTTACTGTTCAGTTGAGCTACTTTGTGCTC
This sequence comes from Urocolius indicus, assembly GCA_013401255.1. Taxonomy (NCBI): domain Eukaryota; kingdom Metazoa; phylum Chordata; class Aves; order Coliiformes; family Coliidae; genus Urocolius; species Urocolius indicus. Next base: position 57,991 of record WBNH01009907.1, read on the forward strand.
TCCTACAAAGGTTTGATTCCCTAATCCCACAGATATAAGGAATAATTTAAATAGGCAAGGCTGGTCCAAATCTTTGTTAAGTGGGCATTGCCAACTGTTTTAGAAGTAGTTTAATTATATTTGGTAATTTTGTGTACATCCTGCACTACCATCTCTGGGCATGTGTATATCACTAAGGACTTCCAATTAAATAGGAACTATGTACTGTACTTAGAAGGAAATGTTGAACCATCACAGCTCCATAATTATAAATTGCTGCCTTTGAAACCTGTTCTTCAAAAATTGTGAAATGCAGCTAAATATTAACATTGTGTTTTGTTAACCTTCCTTTTGCCTCATACTTTTATGAGTCATCCAGGTCAATTTAGCTGATGGCATTTGTGATGAAAAGCAAAAAAAAAGCTTTAGTTGCTTTACCAAACACAGTCAGCTCGGCCGGATCGCTGTCTCGTTCCCCCACCATGTTTGTTCCAACACAAATGTACATGCCGGCATCACTTTTTCTTGTATTGGAGATCATCAGCTTCCCACCACGAATCTGTTTCAAAACAATGAATATATTTTTAACTTCAGGTAAAAAAACAAATAATCAGGGGGGAAAAAAAGCTACCTTCTCAGACTGCAAGTTCCACAACTAAGGCATTTAAAAGTTTTGTTTGTAAGCAAATGTATAGCTTTAAAATTATAATCTTATACACTAAAATATCTTTAAGCTATTCTAGAGCACTTTTTATCCTACCAATGTTAACAGCATTTCTTTTTTTTCTTTGGTTTTCATTAGATGCTTTCAGTTTTAAAGGTGACATTTCTTAGTGTCTCTTAGGCAATGCAGAATGCCTATTTTTTTTTGTTTTTGAATGATGATATGTAAAGTGCTCTTGGTATCTTCCCTCAAGAAAAAGGTAATTTTACTTAGTTTTAGTTCATTTTATTTTACTGGTGTCTGCACAGTTTCCTTTATCATTGAATAAGACAGTTTTTCACTTTTCCTTCATGCAAACAGGTTGAATCTAGCTAAAACAAGGAATTTACCTGACTCCCATAAGACAACATTTTCTTGGCTACAAAGGGTGCTTATAAAGTGAAAGAGCAGGCTTGTTGAAAAAAAAGAAAGTAACAAATTTGCAGGTTAGGAAGTCCCAGTGTCAAAAGTTAGACAATGGGGTGCTTCAGAATAAGCTAGGAATACAGTCAAATAAACTTGAGAGTCAGGGAGAGAAAACCAGTTCCCTACCACTGTTCTTTCCTCTAGTCTTCAGTAGTACCTAGCAGAGACCCTCTTGCCTATGAATAGCAATTACTTGGATTATTTAGCTTTAAATCCTTCCTTAGGCATCTAAAGCAACAAACAAGCTTCCTGATAGTACCTCCATATTGAATAAGGTCAGTACTTAATGGTTATATATCATTACATACAATGTAAAACTACTAAAGAGATATTAATAGTAAAAACCTAAACATTTAAAAGTTAGGAATGGCAGATGGACCCACATCCTTAATTTATCCCATTTTCTTGCACATACCATCACATAATTTCTAATCACTTGATAAGCAGGTATTTCTGCTGGATCTTTTTTCATTCAGTACATATAATGAATTGTCACAGAATTCAGCTGATGTTATTCATTTATTCATTCTTTTGGGTATAACTTCAGCCTTCTTTTAGAATACACATCCCAATTACTACACTATATACAACATTACCAATATTTTCCTAAGCTGTTGGGTTTTTTTCCACAGTGTATTTGTGTACCTCATAGATATGACTGATTTTATCTTTAAAACATCTCACTGATATAAGTTATGATATTTCCATTCCATTGAACTGAGTTCTCATTTTGGTGAACAGAGATCTACAAAAGGCAAAGCAAAACTGAAAAAGACATCCACTTAGTTCACACTCTAACACAGCACCTTACAGGATCAAATTCATAGCTTTGATGGACCTTCATTATCCTCGTTTTACAGATAAAATCTCAAGAAGTTCAAGTTGCACAGTCAAACCAGAAGCAGGAAACAACTATGCTCCCTTATTTGGGAAACCTCAGAAAGCCAAACTGGCAAGCGTAATGATGAATCTCTATGGGAAAGGCTATAAAAACTTTAAAGTTCTGCTGCGCTCAGTTGTAGAACTTCAGCACAGCTCTTGTGTCTACAGACAAGCAATGAAGTTATACTCACACTGATCCGCTCCTCCCTGTCATCAATACGAACTTTATCTTTCTTCCAGTAGATGGTAGGTTCAGGGTGTCCACGAGGTGGCTGGCACTCCAATATGGCAGGCTCTCCAGCTGCCACCACAACATCTGTAGGGTTTTGGCGGAAGTCATCTCGTAGCACTAATGCAATAAATAAGGGCAAAAAATTGAAAAGAATTACTAGAACTGATGACATTGTAAGGGGTGAAGGGGGTGGGGGGGGTGGGAAATACATGCAAATACTTATAATGTAAAACAAACAAAAATGTCTCAACCATTAGTTGATGACTTTGTGTCTTAGATGTACTACTAGAGATCACACAAAAGAAGTTCATGAGGTGTGGCCTTCTGTCCGATAGAGGCAGGTTTCACATACGGGTGTTTATTCCTTCACTGTTTCTCCAGATAAGAACACTGCTCTGCATTTAAATTAGAAGGATCTGTAGAACTCATTGCTCTTTTTAAACTTTGACAGAGTCACTTCCTAGTACTGCAAAAGTAGTATTGAAGGTCTGATGTTGAGTTTTTCTCATAACAGAAAACAATATGGTGAATATCTAGATTGCCTGCATCTCCAACTTCAGCATAAGCTATGTAAAGAAATGACACAATTGATATTGAATTGCAGAGCTACATCCCAATTTAAGGTATTGTTATTGTTGTTATTGTTATCACCAAATACATGTTGAAGTGATCATCAGTTCCGAAATGTGTCAAAGTAAGCAAGCTGCTGATAGTGTGCTTTATTGCTTCATTTTTTTCAGTTGGAATATTTCAATAACTTTGACCAATGCTGTCCCATGACATTGAAAAGAAAGAGTATTTAAATCACTGAGCTGAGAACTAAATTAGGCAGCACAGGCCAGCTTCTTATGTAAATCAAGCCTCTATAAAGAAAGATTAGGTCCAGTTAGCTGGATTCAGTGTGTTAAAATGATATTCACTTCATCGCTATTCTTCCATGTGTGTCCTAGTCTCTAGGTTAATTGACATTCTTATAAACATAAAACTGAAAATAGCTCTAGATGAGCCACTGAAATAGAATTTAGGGCATTTCCCCTCTTGAATTTCAGCTACGTATGGCTTTCATTATAGCTTTAAAACAGTTCTCGCCCTTAATGGAACCAGGGCCCTCTGAGAAATTAGAAAACACTGTATCCTAGAGAAGGGGCAAGTCAGGAAGAGTTCAGCAGAAATAGCTCAGTCTCATTTCATAAGCAGAGATAATTTACTGTGTTCAATGTTAATAAAACATGCCACATTTTAACATTTGGAACTGAATATTTTCCTGTTCTGTAATAAGCCACAAGAAAATATGATTAATACATACAAAAATTGGTCTCTGAATGGGCTGAGGTGAGCAGGCTGTACCTGTGTGACCATATGAGGTAACTTTCATTGTTCCCCATTTTCGGATACACAGGTAGATCCCAGAGGAAGAACTGAATTAATTGGAATTTAATTCCTTTTCTAACTCACACAAAAAAAAGAGCGACTATTTAGGTCTTGTTCTTGAAGCTAAAAGAAAAGTCACAGGACACAGCTGGCAAAAATGAAGCCCTGGCAAGAACCCATAGTCTTCTTAGGTGACACACCCAGTTGATACATTTTTTCCAATGTATAGCTTAACAAAAGACCCAACACAAAAATATATCTGATTGATACAAATCACACATTCATTTTTTTATTCACAATAATGAAATTGATAGAAATAGAATTTCTGCTTCAAGTTCAAATGGTAGAAATAATTTATGCAAAACACAACATAGAAACAGTACACTGAAGACCGTGAGCTGATACCTATTTGGCATTATATCATTTTGCATAGCCAAAAAAAGCTAATATCACAGCAATTTCAGGAAAAGAACCAGGAAAAAATGTCTTACGAAATCACCTATTTTAGCAAGCATCTTCATCTGTATCTGGGATCACTATGATAAGCAGAGAGAGAAAATATTTCTAGGCAATGTTATACTTTCTTTCATATAACTGACAAATGGATAATATCAACTTCTTCCATTATTATCACACAAAAATATCAATTTTTATTGGCTTGATTCTTTGTAAAATTACAGAACTCTGGTGCAAATCCATTAGTGGAAAATGCCCAGAAAAATCAGCAGATCCCGCAACATAATGACTTTATACTTCTGACTACTAACTCCTGGCAGCAATATTAAGGAAAGTATTTTCCTTGAGCATTTCACAATGCTATATGAAGCTGACAAATAGTTTCTTGAGGTGATACACAGCAAATTACATTAACTTTCTCTGAATCATCTCAGAAACTGTGTAAGGGTCCAATCAGCCTCAGCATATGAGGCTAAGGGGTGATTTGATTTTATCACATTCCTTTACCCAAGTCTTACTGCAAATCTGCCTTGAATGGAAGACAAAATTGATGCCACAGGGTTTACTTAATCTTGGTCTGTACCTTAGCACATATGTGAATCTTGAATAGTGTATCTCACCATTTCCATCTAAAACATTCTGTGTTTTGGAGAAAAACAAAAAGTAGCTAAAGAAAAAAAAAATGAAATGGGGAAAAAAGAAATCAGAGAAAGAAAGACAAAGATAAAAGAAAAACGTGTGGAATATAAATTTAAGACAGAAAACCCCTCTGAGAGAAAGAGGAGGAACACTATAAGTTTAGGGAAAGTGAAAACAATACCAAGGAAAGCAAGGAAAATAGTCAGAATAAAAGCAGAGAAACATAAGGTAAAGAGCAGAGGGCATGGGCTGCCATTCTTGTGATTCAGTGCTTTTAATACAATATAACGATATATACAATGCACAGATATCAATCTGATCAGCACAGCCATCCCAGCACATCCAAACTTCATCTCAAGAAAAAAAGAATAGGGAAGAGGAAAGGCTCATGCAGAGGAGACCAGAGTGTGAGCTGGTGAGCTCAGCTGTCCCACTCCAGTGGTACAGAAAGCTGCAGAGCATCAACTGGAAGTTGAATTCACACTTATTAACACAGTAAATGGAAAAGTTGCAGCACAGCTTAGTGCATTCACCGTATCCAATGACACAATCATCTGTGAAAACAGAAAAACGGTTGAGAGCTGCAGAATATTCCTCAGCCAATTATCCACAATTGCTGGGTACTTCCAAATAACTATTAGTGTGCCTGTGCAGATCACTCTCTCCACACACTAGCAAGAGGTTTTTGTCCATTTGAGAAGCCAGCCTTCCGAAGGGCCCTCTTGGCAGGGCACAAATACTAGCATTTTAAAAATTCAATACAAGTGTCAAAACATTGCCATCAGGCTCCTCTTCCTTTTCTCGTGTTCTTATTTTGCTGTATTCCAATTTTAACGCTATTCTACTTCCTTTGGCTTGCATGGGTGTTACCCTACATTCAATAAGGGATGCCAAAAAGAAAGGTTGCCAGTATCCTGTCCTGCCTGTCTATACTGGGACTGCTGTGCACCTGGTCTCCTTGGAGAGCTGGACTCTGGATGCTGTCAAGCCACCTCAATGGCAGCACTGGGAATACAGAGGGGAGCTGCTCCCCTTTGCCAGTCTGATGGCTGCACAAATGTCCTCGTGTCTTGAGAGGCAAAGCCTCAGAGGAGCAAAAGCTTCTGCATGGTTACACCTCGTGGTCTGGAAAGGCATCAAGGGACCAGAGAGCTGGAAAGGACAGCTAAATTGTACACACAGCCTACAATGGTGCTGCAGACAAAAGATAATTAAAGTTTGATCTCTCCCTTTATAGCTCTAACAAGCTGATGCTGCTCAAACAAGATAGATGTCTGTGAGCTGTCACATTGCTCTCTAAGGCATGTAAAATCCTGTATGGCCATTTACAGGTATCTGCGAGTGTAATCACAGAAAGCAGGCACATCTAGAGATGGCAATGCTAAGATAAATACTCGAAGGTCGCGTATCTGCCAGAGTGAGAGAGACAGAAAAAAAAAAGAAGTCCCCGCTACCAAGGCAACTGCTTACCAGCACCTGCCAGCTTAGGCCCAAATCCAGGCCTCAGTCAAACAGATACACATAAACTCAGGGAATTACATGGAAACCGAATTAATTTCCTTGACCTAGGCTCCAGTAAATTGTTTAAAGCAAGTGGAGATAAAGCCATAACGTTTATGGAATAGAAAGGAAAGTGGTGGGGTCAATGTTATTCTAGGCTAGATATCCATGCATTAATCCTACTTTCCACTGCAACAGCTTTCAGGCCCTTAGAAAGAAAACATTTTTATAGCATTTACATTTACATGATGATTACAAATAACCATCTGTTTGCTTCCACTTTTTCAATCTGGTCCATGTCCCACGAGCCTCCAGATTGTGGTCAGAGCAGCTAAGCTGGAAGGAAGAAGTAGATGCTCGTCAGGAGGCTTTGGGATAATTGCATTCTTCTCCCACCAGCACTCAACTCTCCACCTCCTCCCTCCAGCGTGCACAGTGAACATCTGAGATTATCATGGATGGGAGGGAGGAAAATATTGTCTTTTTTGCCTTTTTCGATGAATGATAATGTCTTAAAACACAGCTACATCTCTCAAGCTGACTAGAGAGTACAAAGAGATATCAAGTTAATATTAACGTGCTTCTGTAACTTGGATCCTGGTAGTTTGTTTTCCTTCTCCTATTTTGTGCTTATCTCAGGATAATATCATTCTCCCATGAAGATATTATATAGTGATGTTGTGGCAAGTTGGTGACCAGCTACATGCAGGTAGGTCTTCCCTGATACCACTGCACCACAGGCATTTTCCTAAATCCTCACCTGTCAACCACTGCTTTGGCACTTCTCTCCTCTAATATACACTGATATGCATAACCAACATGAATTATTATGTTAAATAACTGCCTAGATGTCATGCAGTGCACGAATTAAAGGATTATTATACTTTAGGTAGCGTACGGTGCAGGGGAATATTTTAGAACTTGGCTAATGTGTATGATCTACTGAAATAGTCCCTGAGCAAGCCACCACTACCTGCTAAAGCGAGGTGACAGGAAAAAACAACAGATCCTAACAAAGAATAATAATACACTTTGTTTGGGCATGCTGCATCTCTACATCTTTGTTTTAGCAACTGCCTTTGTCACATTTTGTGAGGAGTGTTGAAAAAAAAATAATCACAGCATGGACAACAGCCCTAGGCAAGACTCCCAGGGAGTTCCTGAGCTCCCTCTGCATGTGCACTGTCAGGAAGAAGAAACAAAAAAATCTATCTTTAAAAAATATTAGAATGAACTATACATTTTTTGTTCCTGTTTTTTCCAATCTTTTGCCTATCCCCTGATACAGATTTTGCCTTGTTAATTTACCATTACTCAAAATATTCAGACTTTAGTTTAAAATGTAAAAATGCACTTAATTTTCAGAGATGTTAGGATATTTTCAGAGTCCACTAGCTTCAACAATGTTCAATTAGTAGGGTCTTTAGCAATCAAAGCAAGGAAGAGAGAAGCAGAGAGATACTTGCATCAAGAAACAAAAAGAGACTCTTTTCCCTTGCAGATTCAGTACCTTTCTTTGTCTTCATCCTTAATTCTCGTTCAATATTTCATGTTCTTCTGAACTCAGTCACCTACTCAGTACTTACAGTTAAAGGCAACTTGCTCTTTACTCTCAGACCTCAGCAAAGACCAAAACGTGGAAAAAAGCACTCAATTCCAACGCATCCTCTACATACAGATATAGAAATTTATAGAATTTAAATTTTTTTATGAGCATTAATGTTTAAATGTGAAAGTGGAGACTCTTGCATCTAAACACAGAATCTGTCAAACAAGGTGAACATAGAATTACAGTGTTAAAAATCCAATGCATGAACCCCTACCAATAAATATCTAGAAAGATTCCAAATGGAGCCAATAGGAGATAGCTATGACTTTTTCTCTCTGCTAATTTTCAGTCTGAGGTGTATCCCAACCAGCTGATTGCAAAAAGGTCAGGAAAATAGATAGGCTTTTTGCTTTCTTATTTACAGTGCACACTGAAAGAGTCAGACTTTGAAATCTTTCAACAGTTAACCCAATTAAAGGCACTCTTGACCTCTTTTCCCTTTTACACAATTACACAGGTATACAAGTGATGGGTATTGCAGACATTAACTTATGACTTGTTTTGGAATTGTTAAAGTCTGCTGAATTAAGTGTATTGAATACAGACTGAATACACTTACTGAAAAATTGCGTAATGTCCTTGCCTTTTCTGTGGTTCATGGTGATCACTTAAATGCAATCTGACATTTTCACAATTTTTTTCTGAAAGATTTTATTTGACTACTAGATAGCATCAAGAGTGGAGATTTTTCTAATTTGGAACTTCATATATTTATGTTTACGCATCCTGATTGAAAATAAAGTTCTATCACCTGCCTTAATTGCAATGAAGTTCCAAAAGAGAAGATTATCTCTGTTTTTAAACTCCCATCTCCTTCCACCAATGAATTCTGAATGCTGCAGTTAGTTAACAGTCAGCAAATCTCATTACCCATCTGCTATAAATCTTCAAAATCATCACTGTGTTTTGACAGTCAAGAAAGGTAAAGGAAGCAATAAGCATAACCAACTATTCTTTATAAATGCAAATATGCTGAAGGCCACATTTAAGTAATTTCAGAAATCTAAAGCTATACTAAGTGATATGTTGGAAAATTTTCTCTAGGATACAGAGGAGATTTCTTTTATTCTTATTTTTAAAGCATAATCACGCTTGATGAATGAACTGCACAGATTGCTAATGCTAAGAGAAGACATGTTACCAAGAGTTTTATTTCACTTAAAGTAAAATGCTTTGCTTAAAAGTTCAGAGATTTTCTAGAAGAATTGTTACTGCAATTGCTGACAACTGACTTCAAAAAATGTTCACGGTCTGTTGTATGTCTGAAGATTGAACAAGAATCAGACACCTAGTAGTTTACTAGTACAGTGGTTTAATGACCCTTTGAACCCAAGTCTGATGTTAGCTCTTATGTGCTTCTCACATTTAATGGACTATGTATTCAGATAATCATGACAAATAATTTATTTTTTCCCAACTAATGTGAAACTCAGATGTAGAATCAAATATAGCCCCAAAACCCACCACATTACAACTGAAGAAGTGTACGTTCACTGACACTTGTATGCTAGTCCATCTTCTTTGCAACAAGAATATGCTTCACCAAAAGCAGTAGAGCACTCTTCAGATCACATCAACTATGCTTCTTTCCCACTAATGCTGTAAGGGAGGATCATGTTTGGTAAGATTCTGAGGCAATCCTCCCAAACTCCTGGTGAGCTACTTTCAGATAAAAGATAGACTGGACTGGATGTCATTCTTAGGTTCTCATAAGGAAAATTTAAAAACATAAAAAAACACCCATCCCAAACTTAATGGAATTAGAAATATATAATGAATTTTCAAAAGCATTGGCATCCAAAACCCTCAAATATTACTGTCAGAGATATACGATCTAAATTCAAGTCGGAGCTTTTCATCAAGTGCTTCAGAAGAGCAGTCAGAAACTGCACTGTACATATAGAGTACAGCAGAGATTCCCCCAAAAGCAGAGATTTAACTAGTGACTTCAGAAACTGCAGTATAATATCATGCACGTTTACTGTTGTGAGTACAAAAGTAGCACTGCCAGGTACTTGCAGCAGTAGATGCTCAACCTAATGGATTCTACCTAGAGTTTGACACAACATTGAGCTTTTTTTATGTTTACAGATTGAAGTGGGTTCTCCTGCAACCACTTTAGCTGCTTAAGTCTCCTGCGCTTCCAGTTCAAGCCCAGCCAAAATACCTAAAATGTAGATGTGCCTGAGTAAAACAAAGGCATAAGAATTATGAGAATCATGAAAATGAATACAAACGAATGAACATTTCTTGTATGAGAAATATAGAATGTTATATGCTTCATTTAACCAATATAATACAGACTGCAATCTCCGAGCTCCACTGGAGTGTGAATAGCTTCTAATAAACTTCTTGTGTACACATGCACAACACATACACAACAGCTGGGATGCTTTCACATCTTGGCAGGGGGTCACTGCCACATTACTGCTATACTTTAGCCACATTAGGCAAAGTACCAAATGAAATAGGCTGTTGCCCAACAGAGGAATTCCCTTCCCCTGACATCCATTCCTAGCCCTGGACTCTACCAAGCTTTATCCATCAATTATAGGCTAAAACTCGTCTTCAGCTTTTTGTGACACTTTTGTCAGCACTTCTGTGTTTCTCCCTTCAGAAGTCAGGTTTGAGAATAAGATATTTGAGTAGACATAGCAAGGCATGTATTTCTTGATAACACTGCATAACTCCACTGCTAGGGGACTGTGCAGCTTCACTTCATCAGATATGGACCATGAGGTACATCCACAGCTGGTACATAGAACAAGTGGGAGCCATCTGCTGCTTCTTGAATATCTCACTTCCCATCCTGCAAACTGTCCTTATGTCAGGATGCCATTTTGTAGTGTTTGTTAGATGCCATTTAAACAGGCTTGCTCTACAGGCCTGGCTGGATTCATGTCTTCTGACCCATAAATGACGCAGTGCCATAGCAGTGGCATTTCCTGCTGGACCTGACCCCAGAGTTCCTTCTTCGATCATTAGCCTTCTGAAGGGCTCAACTGTTTTCACTTTTTTAGAATTAGTCACAGAAAATTGAGACTGGAAATTTGAAATACATAAAACTTCTTTGCATGGCTGTCAATGAAATATGCTCAGTCATTTGAAGCTAGTGGAAAAGAGCCATGTGAAAGAAGAACTATGTATACAGGAAGTGGGACACCAGAAGGCTGTAAGTTACCAAGGTGTGTGCTTACCACTTCAGGCATATTTGGCATCCACTCTCCAAGAATTTACTGCAAAACCCCACCCCCAAAAACTCAGCTACTACTTGGATTCTTCCTTCATAAGAATAACAAATTCAGTGACTGACCAAACATAACATTACATTTTTTTCTGGATTATCTTGAACAGTGTAAAAAAAATTATCTGTCACTTATCATCCTATCATTCTACATAGTGAACTTAAGTTTCCAGAGCTCTAAAGAACTGAAGGAGCAATGTGATATGTAGCTCCTAAGTTAAATGCTTTTAGGACAGAGCCATATGAGTTCTGTCAACATACTACCAACTAGGAAATAATCCTCAAACAACTAGAAAAAACAGTACTTTTCTATAGTCTAAACATGGAAACAAAGCCCCAGATTTGTGATTTTATGCAAAACAAAGGAGAGTCTATTGTAATCTGCCAGAAAACTTTGGTAGTTTTGATCTGCTCAAACAGTATAAGGAATTACTTCTATACAATATGCACTATAACTCTCCTATTTATTTTCAAAAGAGAAAAAGAACATAAGAGTTCACATTGTCCTCATTATTATTCACTATTTCATGCAAGAGGAAAGAAAAAAAAAATTAAAAAAGCAGGAGCAAAGACCAACCATAATAGCCTGAAGCAACAATTTTGAAAGGGCAGCTTCAGCATCCAGAGGGAGACCAGAACCTGGGTGTCCAGCTCTACCCTCCAGTCACACTGTGCTGTGCCTGAGACTCAAAATGACCTTCAGCTCAGTGGTTACATCAGCTCCTAGACATACTGTTGAAAATTCAGTAGCACAATGTTTTGAATAGCAGTAAAAGTGAAACAATTCTTTGGGGTTTTTTTTCTAATACTAGTTTCCCAAGGTGCTATTTCAATAAATTTTGCATAATAGGAAAGTGAACAGCACAACAAAACTGGAAGAACAAAATAACCCCCCACGTCACACATTATTCTAAACAATTTCTCCTAAATATTCCTGTATCTGTTCAGTACAAGAGAGAAAATCGGAGTAACTAGATATCTGCTGATGGCTTTAAAATAAAACAGCAAACAGCATAACTCAAGTAATTGTTTACCCCAGATTATAAGGAAGAAACAATTTGAGATGTCCCTGCAAAACAGCCTTTAATGGGTGTGTTAGTCAACAGCTGGAGCAGTCCTTTAGCTAAAGAGCTCACATTCCTCTTAACTGCCTGAAAGACCTCTGTTAATCCCACAATTAGAATATACAATCATTTTTACAATCTTTCCTCTTATTTTGGCTTTTTATACATAAAGTACTAGTGTAACAAAAAAAAAAAAAACAAAAACAAAAAAAAAAACCAAACAAACACAAATTCCAGAACATTTGTTAACTAAATATTGAAACAGATATTTTAAACAGGAATCTCTTGGCACATTTAAGTCTTTGATTTCACTCCTTCTTCACATGGAGTTCAACTAGACAGTAAGTGCCTGTGGTTGTAGCTCCTACAAAAGATTTAATTTGATACATTCATGTAGTTACTGTCATTCTTCAATTGCATTAGAAAACAAGAGGCTATACTGACAAGATAAAGTATTCAAGCACCATATGATGGACAAAATACAATATTGAAATAGGCAGATTAGATTATTAGACTAGACAGGGTTGGATGCAATGAATTTTTAGTGTGCCATAGTATTCACCTGGGATAGATTTTAGGCCAAACGGTACAAACATTTTCTTCCAAGCCAATTGGAAAAATAATTTTAAAAAGTCTCTTGTTTTTAGGAGTTTTAACCGTGATAACTGCACTGATCCACTTCACAGCCCAGATCCATAAGCAACCAAGAGAATGACAAGCTATTACAAGTAGAAGAAATAAGTGGCCAGGAGAGAACAGTACTACTTAAACCATATTTTCACCAAGAAAAATGTATGGTTAAAGTATGGGTTATACTTCCCTATATTTAGAATACAGAATAAATAAAATACAATAGCTCATGTAACTAGTGAATGCTGTGGGATTTCTCTGAGACTGGGAGAACTGAAAATATTCTGTAGTTTGCTTGTGCAGCTTCAATTAAGGCAAATTGAATTAAACTCTCCCTTGAGAAGAACCTCTGTAGCTCTGCTCTTCCTTTTCTGAACAATTCCAGATGTAGGTGCGGAATGTTTTCAGTTTCTCTCTGAAGACTTACACATGCCTGGCTGTGCTGCCACATTAATATAAAGAGGTGAACTTCTGAGAGAGAAAACATGAGATGCTAAACAATATTCAGCCAATTGTCGGTACGTTTGATTTCTTATAATTTAATTCTGTTTGTTAAGGCTTCCTTCCTTACCTAGCAGCAGATGGATCAGCTGGAAACAACTCAGAAGAGATGGAAACACTTCTGCTGCTGTACAAATGGAAGTTTAGTACAATATAGCTCATAATCACACATTTGGTGGCACTTTGCTTTCTTCCTGTCATATCCAGAACTTATTACCTGCTTAATAGCTCTTCTTCTCACTTTCTTTTGGGCACAATTAAAGCTAAGGTACTAATTAGACTTCCTTTTTGAATGCCACTACTATCTTGACTTCTGTTGTAAGAAATCATCCTTCTAGGGTAGGTCTGTAGGTTCACTCTAGCATTTAGAAGCTCCAATTACTATTGGAATTACCAGTCTCAGGGCACACCTTTGGGTCTGGCACATGCAGGAGCAATGGGAACACAGCAGCTCTAATTGCTGACTACAGCTGATGATTTTCCTCTTTCAAACAGACATTTGCTAGAGTGCTCTTTCCTCCACAACAGCAGGGTACAGGAGATCACATCTATTTTACTGAAACTCGTGAAAGATTTCAACCCCCTAGAGTCTTCCCTCACCCTACTGAAAGGCTCTGACATCAACAAAATACATACTGGTTTTCTCAAAAATAGCAGGTCACAGGGCTATCCTATGAACAAAAGCAATTCAGCACAACTAATACTTTGCTTAAGATTTTAAAATTTGGTTTATGCTCTTTTCTAAGCAGACAGTTCAGGGCACTGAGTTACAACCCTCCACACTTTTTCTAATGGTTAAACAGAAATGCCAACGTTGGCAGATGCAAAGCAGTAAATTGAGCATGAGCAGTTTCACTTCATACTGTACAGGGCTTCTGAACGTTCATCTGAACGCACATGTGAATGTACAGCAAGTGCAGCCAGCACAGCCCTGTTGCATGGGAATTTCCCCGCAATTTCTGGGAATCCGAGAGCCTGGACGGCAGATGTTCAACAGATCACCGTTAGACTGGTCATGTCAATAGAACTGGCAGGTTAGATTCAAATCTCCACCAGTCCTTAAAATAATAAATCCAAGACATTTATTCATGACCTGCCTTCAGACCCTACTGGCAATGGTAAATCCATTAAACTTTGCTTTCACTGTCCACGATGTTTATAAAAATTGTAGGTGGAATTACAAACCAGTAATACAAAGCTTGGTATTTTTTCTCCTCGGATGTAATAATGAGCTGGATAAGAACAAAGTTGACCCAGGGATTTCAATACAGAAACTTTCATTGGAAACCTGAGCAGCAGTGTCCAAACTCATTTTTTTAATGTCAATATAATAACAGCATTTCTACACCTATTAATAAGCACAGATCTACTGCTGGATTCTTGGTTGACAGAACATCATAAAATGAATTATATTTCTTCTTAAACCATATAATTAACTCTTAATGAACCCTTCCCTTTTTCCAGTAAATTCAATTTTGTCTAATCCTTGGTTTTATGGTAATGTTGAGCTCATTAAAATGTTACTTAAAACTCATTAAAATGCACACTGAGAGGTAACAGCTTCATTACAGTAATATGTTGTAAAAGAAAAAAGAATGCTTTATTATCATTTAATTGTTTCCAAAACAGAATATATTTGCATAACGATGAGGTTCAGAGGATATTTTCAGTAGTACTCAATAATTAAGCAGTTCAGTAATTAAAAATACATTTTCTAAAAATAATTTTAAGTTCTTGCTTACTCCCTGTTGTTTTCTTTCAATCAGGAGAAGTGTTCATGTTGATACAGTTTACAGAGTCGAGCAACAGTGATACCCACATGGACATTAAAAGATATAACAGTCTAGTCCTTTGGCAAATTTCTGTTTCAAAATAATATTAAAATTGCCACTCATGTATTTTACACGCCAGACTTTGTAACAAAGTCTTATAATATCTCTCCAAATTTTTTATTTTTTACAGAAGAGACAACAAAGAATTATGCAATGGTTGTTCAAGTGCAAAGCTTCATGATAATTTTCATCATTCATTGTTACTATATACTTGCACATGATGGAATACCTGAGCAGAGGTCAGCTGCAACCTAGATGTGGCTTTAGAGGATGTCAGAGTAACTATGAATGTCCCCTAACTCATATTCTAAGACAGAAGTCCTCAAGTTGAGATACTGATTATACAGTAGTGTGGTAGCTTCACCCCTGCTTTTTTTCTGCTTTTCCTCTTGACAAGGACTCTCCTAGCTCAAAGCAAAAAGGACTTTCCTTGCAGAGTCCTGTTAACTACATGCTATCTTCTTGCATTTCACTGACAACACAAGGCCGAAAGTAGCAATAATAAAATTTTGTCTAAGTATGTGCATCAGGAGTAGGACTTCTCTGCACCATAATGGTGGATAATTATTATGGTTAGACGAGTGATTAACAGATTTGTAATTAACACAGATGCCTAGTCATAGTTGTTTTATTAATTTATTTTATCAATGTATTGCTGTGCTAGTTTAGAGAAATTCAATGTGAAAGTTAAATATCCAGGCTTGTTTTCAATTCCAATAGAGCTCCTTACAGTAGTAAGTTAAAAGGCATTAACAAAACAGTCAAAAGCTGGAGATAAAACTTAAATCTTCTCAGTAAGCTCAGCACTAAGAGTGTCTAATGTTCGTTATTTGCCGTATGACGTCAGTGTGGAAGATACTTTGCTAACTTCCATTTTAACTGCCAAAGAAGGATTACTATCAAAACTGACATACCATGCCACGATATGTAGCCTAGATTCTTTAGATGGGAGAAACCCAATTTTGAAGCTTTGAGTAGTTCAAGGAATCACCTAATGTAATATTATTTTAAAATTCCTTGAAACCTTAATTTAATACTGATCATTGCCCTTTTCTTTGGTTTTCCAATACTATTTCCAGTTCTATAAAACAGATACTGTTTTTAACATATATGTATCACAAGGCACTCAATATGGATTTTTCCAGCTTGTCAACTAGCACATTGAAGAGACATAAAAATAGGGATGCATCGGATTAGACATATCAGTGTAATTGGAATAACAGAAAACAGTGGTTTGCACTCTTTCAAACTCTATATCATTAGTAGGGAATGATAAACTAGAATAAAAACAACATAAAGGAAAAAAAGTTAAATACTAACCAGATTTAACAGCAGCTGTTGAGTGAATCAACAGCTGTTGCTTTCCCAAACAAGCAAAAAAACCTGCAACTTATATGTAATAGGACAACAGTCCTGAGGTACTAGGCTGGTACAAAACGAAATCAAGTTATCTGGTTTACCATAGTTCTTCTGAGTTTAGACAACTAACTGATACCAGTTTCCAGAAGTAAATGGATGATCAGGCTTCTTTTGCACACTCCTATATGTATAGTTCTTTGCATAGTGATTCAAATGACAATTCTATAATGGATATCTTGACAAAATTTATAAAAACAAATCCAGGATGTAGATTTATCACATCCTCTTGTGCATATCAGGAGGAGGGGGCAGCACTTTTTTCTATTGTCTCCAGTGATGGAACTAGGGTTAATGGACATAATCTGGAACACAAAAAGTTCCACTTAAACATAAGGAAAAATTATTTCCTGTGAGAGGGAGGGAGCCTTGGCAGAGGCTGCTCAGGAAGGCTGTGGAATCTCCTCTGGAGGTTTTCAAAGCCTGTCCTTGTGTGACCTGATCTAGGTGGATCTACTTCGGCAGGGAGGTTGAACTAGATGATCACTAGAGGTCCCTTCCAACCTCTACCGGTCTATGATTCTATGTAAATGGGCAGGCTGAAAATTATTAATACAATAAGTCAGGTAATATTTATACATTTGCTTTTGATAATTCTTTAACAAATTAAACTCTTCTGATGGAGACAGGCGTTCTTGTTGCTGCACTAATTTATATGTCATGTTCTCAGCTATTTAAAAATTTAAAAAATGTGTATTTTTAGCTGAGTAAACAGTCTCATTTTATCTTTATTGCACACACTAGCAGATGACTTAGTTATTTTTCTCAAACATTCAGCAATATGGTTGGAAATAAATAATTCTAAAAATAAGTAACAGGCATAATAAGTGTTAATGTTGAAAACCCTCTCCATTGTATTTCCTTGTATTGACTAAGTAGAATTAAATGAGATACCATAAATATAAACCAGAAGATTGACAGTATATTGGGAACAACAAACAATAAAGCAATTGCCTATTATATTTACTAGATTTTCCTTACATAAGCACTGTGTAAACTGAAAAACAACCAGCAACAAAGGCTGAAAAAAAGTTTAAAAATGTAGTAAAGTCCCAGCTTTCAATTGCTATATATGGAAGGGATGACTAGGCCATCAAATTCAATGTTTAGCAGAAAAATGTAAGCACAAATGATATTCCAACATTTGTGAAATCATGGCTGTGTATATCCAAAAGCAGAAACTCTTTTATTATGTTAATTTTATGAACGCAGAAATATCAAAAATCTTTAATTCAGAGCTGATGTAATAATTTAAATTGTAAATAAAAGAAAAAGGAAACAGTGCTTTCTTACTACCTGAGTCATTTTTTCACTGCATCTCCTGGCTGCCATAGGGAGAGAGGAGCCATAGTGAGATGAGATATGCTCACCAGCAGGACAGGATGAAAGCTTTAATGCAAGTGATACGCTGCTGTGAACTGAAAATGCTTGAAGAATTTAAACTAACCATTTCAGATTATTTTTTAACTTTGTTACAAGTAACTGCCAGATACAAGCAGTGTTTTTTACTCTCTTGTAGCATAATATGATGGTCATTTCAAAATGCATCCATGTTTTTTCCTGTTAAAATACTGTTTAATGTATTCTTATGTTGTGCCTCCCTGCTGAGGTTATACTACATGTTGCTGTTTTCAAATGGATGGTGGATTTTTGTCTAATGAATTTATTTCTCAAAAGGACACCTAAATACCTTGTGGGTCATATAAGGAAAATGAAGGATTTGAATAGAGAATTTGGGGTTTTGTTATCCTATTAACACCATATCAAGACTAAAGATGCTTGAGTGATAAAATCTCCGTGCCAGAAAAGAACATTTGTTCAAAGAAGTTTAAAGTCCTTCCATTGCCTACTTAGAATTAAACTCAATCATAACAATGTTCCTGGAGTGGAAATACATATCCTGACTCAGTTTAAGACTCAGGCTTTCACTGTCTTTACTCAAAGCAAAACCTTAAAGGAAGAGAGCTGAATTGTATACTCCCATATCTCATTGGAAAATCTGTAAAATAATATATTTTTTAAATCACACATAGCAGAGAGAAATGAAAAAAATCAACAAAAAAATAACAGAAAGAATCACAAACTCTATCCCTTGCAACCATAAACAAAACAATTCTGGCATTTATCTTTTCCTGCGGTTTCTGTCCTATAGTTGTAACATGAAGTTCCTTGGTGAGTGACAATATACATGCAAAAATATGAACTGTGTTTTGAATTTTGTAATTAATACAGCTTATATATACTTTGTCCTGTATTTTACAATTCCTTTATGTAACACCTATTCTCACACCTTGGGGGTGTGGTACTTAGCATGGCCTTTGAAAACATGTATGCTCGAGGCCACACATCAGCTATTCTGGTGTACTCCCTGGCAATATACTGTTTCACAGATGCTGGAAGCTTATGTGTAAAGACAGGGACAATTATATCTCATTTAATTATTTAAATATCTTTATATTGCTAAATATTTACAAATCCTCAAGTTTCCCAAGCTACACAGTACTAAAGATTTGCATAAAAGAGAGCCTGTCCTCAGCTCATCCCAAATCATGACAAGAGGGCCTGTCTATGATTAGAGTGTGCTCTGAGAAACAGCTGCCCAAGACTGCCTTTTACTTATGAAACATTCATCTGATTTCTGTTGTCTTTACTGTCTGTCTAGATTTCTTTTGTTGAGATTTACAGTAACTACTTCTGTCAGACTTTGTAAAATGGTATATCTGTCAGCGTTTTGTTTTAGAAATAGGGAAGGGAAGAAAAGAGACGGGAATGAATGCTACACAAAGGAGGAAGACAGACTGGATATTTTTGTGATTTCTTATTTAAAATACTAAAAATCCACTGTTCAAGTTCCCCATCCTCAGCCCCCTAATGAGACTGCTTAGTGAAAAGAAGCAGTACGCCCACCCCCTGATGTCTTTAATTGACTTCATAGAGAGTGTTATCAAGAGCTGCTCAAGCAGTGCTAATGGTACCTGCAGATCGCTCACACATGGCATGGCTGGCATTTCTTGGACCTTAAAAGGGCTAATAGGAGAGTGTAATCTCCACCTAGCATGGGGGCAAAGATCAGGAGAGATCTAGAAAACAGCAGGTAATTACAAAATATTCATTCAAATACAGAAGAGAGGTAGAAAATGAAGATAAAGTTGGAGTCTCCTAACTTTGTCATTATGGAACTTCTAGAACAACAGAGTGGTATTTTAAAGTATGACATTCAATATCTGTCACATAGAAATGGAGATTTCTAATTTTTATTTGTGATTGAATACATCACAGAGAGATCTATAATGGGGGATATAAAGAGAGGTAGCTTTTAAGACTATTTTTTTTTTCTGTAACCATTTCTCCAGTACTTAAAAAAAGACACTTAAGCATCATTATATTTTTGACCACCTTATTAGCATTAGTAAACTGAACTGAAATAGGTGTTGCTTCACTCCCTGGAATGGTTCAAATTGTATTTAAAGGCATGTGGAAATACTACTTGAGGGTCTAGAATAAGAAATGCAATGACATCAATACTTGTTGCAACAGGAAACTTGATGGTTAATGTAAAAAGCCTAGCATATAATTTGAAGCTTTATAGGGAAATAAAGATCAGATTGGCCGAGGGCCCCTGCAGCCATGAAGATGCAGCAGCATCATGCAAGTAGCCCTGAGGAGTAACAGAAAGCAGCCCAGCTGTGTGTTCCTCTCTCCTTTCCTGGCTCAGGTAAATCCCACCCTCCCTACTATAGTGTACCTATAGCAAGAATGAAAGTGGTAAAAGAATAAGGGCAACAGGATGAATGCTTGTTGTCTCTGCACAGTGCAGCTGTGCTGATAGGAGGAAGCATTTTGACTGTAGAGAAATGTCTTCATGTTTATTCTCAGTAGGAAAATGACAAGTATATTTTTATCCCAGATATATTCCTAAAATAGGTTTAATAATGCAATTAAAAAAAAAAAACACAACAGTTTAAAAGTATTTTCAACAAAGATTAGGAAAACCAGCTGTGATTTCAAACTTGATTGCCCCATGGTGAATGTAGTGATTCATGGGAGTGAGAGTATATCTAAATAAAAAGGTAGGAGAGCTGCTGTCACAGATATCTATTTATCTATACATTTAGAGGGGAAAACTGGAAAAAAAAAAAGAGAGAAATATAATATTAACTTTTAAGAAAAAAAAATACATAGTGAGCATGATGCCTCTATCTGCAGAGTAGCTGATAGCATATAATTAAGATCAGAACAATGGAGCATTTATATAACACATATTGATAAAGCTGGACTTCCATGAATGGAAAATACTGTCTCTGCCTTATTTGAATTCTTGGACATTGCTAATGAAACAGGCAGAATGGAGAGAGATTTGGTAGCTATAACTTATTTGGTTTAACAAAAGCCTGTGATAAGGTCCTCGACAAGAAACCATTAAAGAAAATAAATAACCATAGGATAAGAGGTAAATTCTTGTTGTGGATTAAAAATTAGCTAAGTGATAGGAAACAAAAGAGTGGCAATTAATGGCTGCCTCTCCAAGTAGAGAGAAGTTAAGAGGCTGGTACCTCAGGGATCTGAATGGGACAGGTGTTCAATACATATATTAATGGGTTCAGAGCAGAAATACCCTGAAAGTAAAAGAAAATCAGTGAACAGCACAGAACTTTTTTCAAAGAATAAATATGGCTGAGATACAACACAATGATGCATTTTAATTGAGATACTGATACTGAAACAGTAGACATTTGATTTTACATAAGAATGAAGGTATTTATTACATTTGGGAAGATTATTGAAGGTCATCTCTGTGTTCAAAATAGTTCTGGAATAACAATCTAACTAAAACTAAAGGAGTGAAAGAGTCAGGAAAGATAAAAGCAATGAGGTTCCAGAAATACAGTAATATGACTTCCAGTCAATATAGATAATTTTTGAACTCCAAACCAGTATTTTAAAATTGACACTCAAAATTTCAGTTGCATTTTTTTCAAATGTTTTTGCATAGTCTCAGCCTAATCACTATATTAAAAGCAGCAGAACTTTTCACAGCATTTTATTTTCAATAAATATTATTCAACCAGCCATGTTCATCCTTTCCTCTAGCACTGACAAAAGTACCATACACTCATCAACATCTGTTAGAAATGCTTTTCAAATCTGATTCCAAAAACATGTACTTCTACCTCTCACCTTGAATTCAAATATAAAAATAATAAAGCACAGCACAAAGAATCTATCACATACCAGACGCAATTACAAGGCAGAGCTACAGAGACGCATTAAGAACTAAGTGTAATACATCCCAATGTATTTACATCAGCCTAATCTAGCTCGCTCAGTCAACTATACAGTCAAGCAGAACAGCATGAGTTTTAGTACTCGGTAGCTACTCTGGAGTATTTGCCAGGAGTCCTGAGAGAGTTTATAGCATGTTGCTACCACAAACTAAA
Source organism: Urocolius indicus (assembly GCA_013401255.1). Taxonomy (NCBI): domain Eukaryota; kingdom Metazoa; phylum Chordata; class Aves; order Coliiformes; family Coliidae; genus Urocolius; species Urocolius indicus. The sequence continues at coordinate 79,913 of WBNH01009907.1, forward strand.
GCCTTTGTCACACAGACGTACCCAAAGAGGACAGCTGGACTCAGACTGAGTGCTTAAAAATCAGTTAATAGTACTCGTAGTTTAGTAATAGTTAAGTTATAGTACCAAATGCACAGAACACATCCAACTAGTAATGTTAATAAATTGTTTGATTAATATCTCATTTTTATGGCTATTTGCATTGAAAACCAATTTTTAATCTACCCTTCTCCCAAAATACATTATGGTTTCCACATTAAATAGTAAGTCATGAAAAAATATGGTACTATTATTTAAACCATAACATAAGAAAAATTCCTTCATTGCACCTCTTTAGTCATACAAATAATCTTGACAATACACCTGCCCATCCAGTAATCTTACAATAAGAGTTTGGAAAGACTGAGAAGAGAGTGGAGTTACATTGGGTGCACTGATCAGACATGATAACACAAGAAATCTGCTTGCTGAAAGAACCCATGGAAGTTATCTAAAAAAGAGGCAAAACTCTTCCTAAAGCAAGATTGACAATGCCTTCCAGCTGCCTCCTTCACATGAAGTGCTGACGTGAGACTCAGTTTAAACCATAGGCAAAAAATAATTTTATTTTAGTCCTTTCTCAAATTCCCTTCCAAAAACTGAAGAGGAAGTCACAAGGTGGACATCCAGGTTTGAGCTTACCTGATTCTTGTACTGCATCCCTAAGGACTCAGGATGGATGTTATATTGATACCTCAAATAAGCGGGTAAGGAAAACAGAGAAAGAATGGCAGGAGAAGAGAACTAAAGGAGAGAAAGATAGACTTTTCAACAGGAGATATTCTTCAGTCTTTTTTGAAAAGGCTGATTTAGTGAGCAAGTGACTACATGAAGGCAGAGAAAACCAATTCTAATTTTGTCTAGGTTCATGTTTAAACACAATATAAATAGTATTTGCAACACTGGGGTGATTCAGTTACAGAAGAGTTAAACATTAGGTTAATACATCTTCATCTTAGTATTTTTTTCTTAATGTGTTTTATTAAGAAGTGTTATAGTGGAATATTTTAATATCATTTTTCTCTATGATTCAGCAAATGCTGTTTTCCCAGTTACCAATGGAGACTGAAATTAACATTTTTTCTCTCTACTGTTTATTTATTCATTGTATATTCTTCCCAGTTACTTTAAAGAAATGCAGATTTGAATTGTTCGTTTTCTTCCAGTAGAAAAATAGAAAAGAGTAACACACTTTAACTCAATATTTAGAAACCAATAACTTGTACCTGCCATAGAAAGCCCTTGCCATTTTGTGTCTTATTCTGATTTCGTAAGTGTATTTGACCATAGACTACAAACTATCTCTTGTACTAAGCGTGAATTAGATACTAAACATGGAGAAAGAATTCAAATTTCATAATATACACTTTGCCCTTGAAGAAATCTACAATGAAAAGAGGACTAACAGTAAAGCTCTTGTAGATTTTTAGCTTGGGAAAGAGTTATTTCAATGCTTACCAAAACCTGAAATTAAGAGGAAAAAAAAACTTCAGCTCTGCTTTACATCAACATTTAGATTTTTTTCTCCACCTGTTATGACCCATTTAACTAAATGCTCTGTTAGAAACAAATAGGTTATTTTTATATGATAAGCCAGTATTTTGAAATTCACTGAGACATTCAGTCTCAACTTTTGAGAAGTCATAAACAGTAGAAAGAAGTTTGCTACAAAAAACCCAACAAAAATAAAACTACAGACTGATTAATTTTAGCATCTGCCCATTACTCAAAAGATAACAAGCCTGCCCAAACAGGTAGTGTCAGATGCTTTGTATTAAGAAGCTGAGTCAGCAATTGCCAAGTGCACAAAATATGACATTAACATTGATTGTTGCCTTTTTTTTTCTCGCCACACCTCCCATATAACTGTGTTCCTTTGAAGTCAGAGGCCAAGAGATAAACCATATGATATTCTCCAAAGCACTCTTTTTAACTGAGAGTGTTTCCCCATGGCCAAGGACACGGTAGTGTAATTACTATTTTGTTCCTACTAATTATAAATTTGGTAAATAGATGCTGTAAGTACAGAAAAGCTTTTTAGCCCATACAGATATGAGGAAGCGTATTGGGTTTGTTTACTTTTGTACTCATTTTGCAGGAATGAACAGCAGCATTGAGCTAAAACTTAACTGTGTTCAACCAACCAAATACATACTGATGTATGTGTTGATGCTTATCCTTGGAAGGTGTCATCGACCTAATAAGGTAATTTATATTTTTTTTAACTGGAAAAGGGACAAAATTATCTTATTTCTAAAATGAAATTCAATAGTATTGTACTAAAATCAGAGAAGCAACCCTTTGTAAAATGGATACAAGTGCAACAGAGAATGGGGAACAGCAGCTTTGTGTGTGTACTTTGTTCTGTTATGTAGTACTATGGTACTACTCAGAGAGGAATATTCTGCGTACTAGTCCACATCTGACAAGAAGTTCTGTTGTTCATGGAAAAAATACATAATTTTCATTGCATAAGAAATTGCATAACTTGAAACCCTGTCTACCCTCGTCACCAGTACACCTGAAAAGAGAATATCAAAGACACAAAACAAATGCAAAAAAAGAAGAAAAAATACTGGTTAACACATTTGAAGAAAAAATTAAAAATTATTCTTTGCCAGCTGACATCCCACTGAGGGATTTCAGATGACTGAGTTCTCTCCATATGTTTAAAAGATGCTCCCATGCCCCCACATCACAGGTCACCGAGCCTGAAGGTGTTATTTGCATCTTATATTCAGATCTACTGGTCTCTTTAAAGAAAATTGAGAAAGTTACCTAATAAGTACATATGGATTTTCTTTCTTTTATTTTCTTTCCCTCTTTCTCCTGGCATTCAGTTTCCTTTACAGATCCTAGGTATGGTGGAAGCATTGTGTAAACTGCTACCATGCTTCCTTCATTTCATCACTTGACCTTCTAACTTGGAAATAGCTCTCTGGATCTGGAGATGAGTAATTGGGGCAAGAAACACTACGCTAGGAAGTGTTCAACTCTCCACTGTGACAGCTCATATATTCTCTTGTGATTTAAACAACAGAAGAGCAAGACAATGCAGGAGCAGAAAATGATCAAAAGTGAGAGTAAGGAAGGTGAATGCTGAAAGAAGAGTAGGTAACTCCAGTAGCTAAGCAAGTGCATAGCCCATATGTTCATTTGACTCTTTCTTTTTAAATAGCTAGGCTGTGTTTGTAGAACAGGCAAACTACTTGTGAATGATATGATGTGGAATAAAAAGTATATCGATTGTACATCAGAACTTCGGCAATTGTTAGGCCAGAGATCAGCCTTCTTTTTCCACAAAAATTATAATACCTGTAAACAAAGGCGGTATCTTGCTAACAAGAGAGAGATGTCATCATTCTTTTCCTCCTCTAAGTAGTATATTTCCTACTATTTCTGCAATTTCAGTTTTTCAGTTTTTTTATATGATCTTAGGTTTGCGCTTTTTGAATATGCTTAACAGTATATGCCAATAAACGTCTAGATCATGTCTAGATCTTCACCTACCTTGGAAAATTTGCAAAGACTTGAAATTAAAAGGAAAAAAAAGTTTGGAAACACTTGTATGATCCTTTCAACAATGAAGAACTGCCTTTATCTATTATGTTTTCATGAAGTTCATCAGTCTTTTTCACCTTTCAAGTACCTAAATCTTTTGCAAGATTATTATTTTCCCCACAGTTCTCTTCCTCCTTCCCAGTTCTATAATATATATGTTAAACATTGCCAGAACTAGTATGCCACCCAAGGCAATTCCTTTTTAATCTTTTCATTGTGATGAAAAAAATTATTCCTTATTTCTAATCTTACTTCTGTTTTTTTTTTTCTATTTTGCACTTCAGGACAGTCTTTTGTCTTTCACCTCAAGACTATATGCATATTTTAAAAGCCTATCACAAAATAGTTTTTAAATTTTGCCCTACCACTCAATAGTAGATTAGAGAGGCAGAGCTGTCCTCAAGAAAAGTCATGATTTTCTGTCATTCACACATACTTGATTGAACATTATGTTATCTTTCATTACTATTTCATTTACTTTGCTAGTACTGAGTTAAAGACCACCGTTCCACAAAATGGTTCCAATAACAATATTATGAACAATCACAGTCTTTTGCATTTTTATCAAAACACAAACCCAGTTGTCGAAGGTATACCAGATATCCCAGGTTATGGCAGCATTTCAGAGAGGCTGTATGCCTTCCAAGTTCTGAAACGCTTTCCTTTTTTTGCTCAACTTGGACCTTAATATCCCTCTTGTAGCTTGCACCTGAAATCCATTCCTGGATGCAAACTAGAAGTGTTGGCAGGTATGTATGGTGAATCATTCAGAAACTATAATCACATTATAATTAGAAAGCAGTTCTCTTCCAATAACTTTAATAAGAATCATACTAGTCAACTTCTACCTAACTGTGGTGGTTTAGGCCAATATCCACCCAGTCATAATATTACTCCCCCTCCTAAGCTGGACAGCAGAGAGAGAGAGGAATATAACAAACTGCTTGTGAGTTGAGATAAGGATGGAGAGATCAAACTCAGCAATTAGCATCACGGGCAAAACAGACTCAACTTAGGGAGAAAAAAGTTTGATTTATTAAAGAAACAATAAAAGCCGGGAGATGAGAAATAAAACAGTCTTAAAAACACCTCCCCCCACCCCTCCACTTCCCAGGACTCCCTTTCCTTCCCCCCCAGAAGTGCAGGGGATGGGGGATGGGGGTTGCAGTCNGGTCATCCACCGGGAGAGACAGTCCTTCAGGGACAGGCTGCTCCAGCCTGGGTCCCCTCACGGGATCACAAGTCCCGATAGCAAACCTGCTCCGGCGTGGGCACCTCCCCCACGGACTCCCAGGTCCTGCCAGGAACTTGCTCCAGGATGAACTTCTTACGGAGTCACGGCCTCCCTCAGGCATCCACCCGCTCCGGCGTGAGCACCTCCCCCACGGGCTGCGAGTGGATCTCTGCTTCCCGGTGGTCCTCCATGGACTGCAGGGGCACAACCTGCTTCACCATGGTCCTCACCACATATCGCAGGGGAGCCTTCTTCTCAGTGCCTGGGCACCCTCCTCCCCCTCCTTCTTCACTGACATTGGTGTCTGTGGGGATGTTTTCACATTCTCTCTCCCTGTTGCTGCTGCAGTTCTGCAACTGCCCAACAACTTCTTCTTCTTCTCAAATATGTTATTCACAGAGGCGTTACCTCCACCACTAATTGTCCAGGCCTGGGTCAGGTGCAGGGTCCAGCTTAAAACTGACTGGCCCTAATCCTGTCAGCTACAGGGGAAGCTTCTGGCAACTCTCTTTAAGAAGCCACCTCTCTAGCCCCCCTGCTACTGAAAAACCTGGCCCAGGCCAAAACCACTACACTAACATTTAAGGAATATCAGTATTAAACAGATAAAGGTTTAATCCATATCTGAAACAGTAATGTATCCAACATGGCAAGCATAACATACAACCACTGGTTTTGTTTCATTTTCATTACCACAGGGTGAAAAAATTGGCATGTAAAATAATTTCCACTGAAAATAAGCTCTTTAAATTAAAGTACTCCTTTGAGACACTGTTTAAACTCTCTACTGCACATCCACAAGGAAGAGTTGAAAAGGGAAATCTAGAATTGCAGCAAACTGATAGCTAGACAACAGCACTTTGGCAGACAAGCCTCTCCAGGTTTTGCATTGCTCTAAGACATGAACAAATTTAGCAGACATTTTAGAAGCTATCATTGCAAAGCAATCTTCATAGTACAATGTTAAATAAGAATAGAACTAAGGAAGTATAAGAAAGCTTAACAAAAATATTGAAAGTATTGAAAAAAGAGTGATTTTCTTCAATCGGTTAATAAAACCCCACAACTCTACTAGCAGAAACATCCAAGAAAATGAAATTTAGTGGTTTCAAAAAACACTGAGCAGAAGAGACAAGAAGGCAGAGCAGTTACAGTAGTCTTCATGTAAGTAAGCAGAGGGGGAAAGACAGATTTTTATGAAAATCACTGCATACATAAGATAATAAGGAATGAGAAGCATCTAGGATTTTTTTTTTTGGTTCTGTATTTTCCTTTTCAAATTAGATTGCAAAATTTTCTTTGTTAACATGTATGCAGTTTAAATAAAACACAAAAAAGTCTTCCTGGCCTTTTAAAATAATTTCTTTACTATATAGCTGTTTAAGCTTAGGTTATTAGAAACACTGTCCCTAACTTCATCAGATACTAAATGCCTTTATTTTTTAGTACTATAACTTTATGGACTAAATCATCTTCATCTCCACCACTGAAGGCAAAAATTCAGCTACTGTAACAGTTAACACCAATAGTTAGTAGATGGTGATATTTCTCCTTCACTCTAAAGTGTGAAGAAATTAATAAAATATAGGCATGCGTTAAACACTTAATCAGTATCATATTCAACAATTTTTTTTTTGCCTTTCATCTTTACAGTATGAACTTAATACACATACACACATTCAGGACTGGCAGCTGAAAGAGTAACTTGAGTGTAGCCTCATACAGGTAACAAGAGGCAAAACTGCTCCCTTGCCTCACCACATCCCACTTTGTGTCAGCAAGATCGCAGCCAGCAGGTGGAAGAAAGTAATCTTTCCTGTCTGTCTGGTACTGGTGAGGCTGAAATTGGAGTGCTTCATCCAATTCTGGGCTCCCCAGTACTTTGCACAGACAAGCACGTACTGGAATAAGTCCAGCAGAGGACACCAATCTGGTGAGAAGACAGAGTCCAGGATACAGGACACGGAAAGAGAGGCTGAGACAGTTGGGTCTCTTCAGCTTGGAGAAGGCTTAGAGGAGGCTTCATTGCTGTCTATAACCATCTGACCAGAGGACACAGAGAAGACAGAACCAGACTCTTCTTGGAGATGTACAGAAAAAATACAAGAGGCAGCAGATGTAAGTTGGAATGTGAGAAATTTTGAGAAGCTGTAAGGAAAAAAATTCAAACACAAGTTGTCTAGAGTCTGTGAGATCTACATCCTTGGATGACTGCAAGATTCAGCCACACATATTTGTGAGCAACTTGACCTGTTTTGAGCATGGCACTGGACTAGAGAGCTCTGGAAGTCTTCTCCAGCCTCAGTTATGCTATGATGCTCTATTGGAAGAACTGATTTACATGAGGATATCAGAATAACTATGTTTGACAAACATCTAGAGAACATAAGTGATAATAATCCATGGATGCTTTGAAGAAATAATCACTCTGGGTAGACAGTAATATCCCATAGAATGATTAGAACAAGAAGAGAGCAAATATAGGAAAAATTATGTAGAGTAGCAAGGCCAGCCTAAATAGTTCAATACTTCCAGTCATTAACAGAGCAGTGTCCTCAAGGAAGCAATTGATCCTTCTGCTCTTCACTTTGGAAGTGTAAGCCAAGCACTACATTTCTCTTGTCTTAGCACACCTAATAAACACATAGGGATTTCGGGTTTTTAGTAGTTATGAAACAGTCAAGTGTAAAGCAGGTACAATGAGGAGGAGGAAGAGAGGAAGGACTGATTAAAAAAAAAAAAAGTTTCCTGTGCTTAACTGGGAGATCCATTTAAATGGGATGTCTCCCTGGGAACTAATTTAAACCCGATGATACTTAATAGCTATGATTGGTGCTTAGTAAGTAGGGTAATTACGTTTAATGGGAATGCCTTAAGGCAATTGAGTGGCACTTAAGTCTTTTGTATGTCTCAATCTCATGGTACTTCTCTCCAATTTCTCCTCTAACAGCTTTCTGACCCTCTGTACCAGCTATAAAAGGTAGAAAATGTATACATCACCACCTGTTTCTATGAGATTGTCCCTTCTGTGCTAAATGCAGGGTCACCATATGAGGCTTGTATACATGTCCTCCTTTACTTCTATCACTGCATGAACCACAGCACCTAGCCAAAATATTGGCTTTTCTTATCATTATAGGCTTATCTAATAACATGAGTCTTGATACTGCCACAATGAAGCTAGTGGAAGTTTTCCATAGGCAGACACAGATTCAAGCTGAGTTTCACACAATGCCCTGCAGCAGTGCTGTGTTCTGCAGTACGACTTTCCTTTCAGTGAACTGCAACTGGAATAGCTTACATTTCTTTTAAAAAAAAAACCTTAATAAATGCAATATAGATGAGAAATTTATGGATAGTTTTCTCTGGAATTTAAAATAACTTTATCATATGAAGTGGTCTTCAAAATGTTATTTGGAATGTTGTATTTGCTATAATACAAAACTTTAACTGCCTGTAAAATAAAAACAGGGAGGAAAAAATCCTACTTAAAGTATAGGACCTATATTAGGAAGGAAAAAAATGTTATAGGTTGGCCATAAATAAGTTTATATTAGAGATTAGAAAGCCCATAACTATTAGAACTATGACACCCTGAAATGACTTTCTAACAAGCATAGTGGAGGAATTAAACAGATTCTCAGATGGAGATCGCTCAATAACTTTGTGAAATAAATTATATAATGTCGTGTCTAGAATAGCTGGAGAATTGATTTATTGATCCAGAATATGAGTCTCAATCCTATTTTACTAAAATACTTTTCAGTACAAGAATGAAACAATCAGAGAAAGTAAAACAAAGCCTCTCTGACAAACTCATTGTTGTCACTATCTCAAGGACCCTGATTGCACTCTTTTAGTACTAGAAGGAAACGGTTAGATTACCAGCAGTCTTACTTTTTCTGTTCCAGAATCTAGCTAGTCAATGGACTACAAATATTCACCATTTTTCCACAGCAATAATTTTATATAAATAAACTGAAATGTTGCAAGCTAAGCACAGGGGTGCTGTATTATAAGCATTTGAAATTTAATACACCAAAGAAAAAGGCAAGGTTGTTAATGTTAAAAAATACCAGCAAGTTGGTTTTACAAGGTTTCTCACCAAGCTGTGATAGACTGATAGACATGTGCTTAAACAACAATTTTAATAAAAGATAGAGACCTACCATTAAAGATAAATTTTAAAAAACCCAAAAACCATACAGATTTTATGATTTTCAAAAACCATACAGATTTTATGATTTTCAAAAACCATACAGATTTTATGATTTTCAAAAACCATACAGATTTTATGATTTTCAATGTATCTTTTCCAGATGGCTAAAATACTTAATTTTCCACTCCAGACTTGAGTTGTAGAAAGCTCAGTTCCCAACTGGGGGGTATAAATACCTTTTCTAAATCTATTCGCAGACCACACCATAATCCTACACAGACAAACTTCCTAGTCAATACATTATTTTTACCATTATATGTATTTTAGTAACTCTAACATATGCATATTCCTTATTACATTTGTCTCTCTAAAACACATATTAGTAAGAGCCTACAGACATAATCTGTTGCTATCTTCAGTTCTCTGTTATTACAATACTCCTTGTTGGATTTTACAAGGATGTCTCAGCTTCCCTGTGTTACATGCTTTAGAATCAAATGTCATTTTGGTAAAATTACTGTGCTTTTAAAGTATCATTAAAAAAACAAGACTTGTATTTTAAAATATTTTAAACTTCACAGTTACCAATTCTTAGAATGTTTAGTATGAACAGGATGTTAAATCATTATATTTCATCTTGAAACCACAAGAGGCTATCTTAGCAGTAGTCTGTTCACATAGCTTCTATGGAAACTAGTATTGGTCTGTGCAGAGGAAATCACTCATATCATGAGACTTATACTGGATTTTTAGATTTACCTTTAAGCAGTATTCCAAAATAAACTAATTAAAATGCAGCCTTTTTTTTTTTTAACAGATATGAGTAAAACTGGTTCCTATTGTTGTCAGCTAATAAAATTAGCAAGTTACAATAAGTTGGTATTATTATTAGTACCTTTTTCATAAGTATTTCAACCATTTCACGTCTTTGAGTTCACTCTTGTTGCTTTTCTGTATAAGAAAAGTAGACTCACCGAAAGAATAAATCACTTGGTTGCAAAGCATGTGAGTAGCAGATCCATCCTCAGAGCCTGAGCCCACGTTTGCATTCTACTAGCTCTACCATTTTCCTATAGTATGCTTTAAATATACCAAGCCATCAGAATCATGGTTTTCAGTCATGTCCGGAAATAATTTCCTTGCAAGCAGTATCATGATTTATATGGAAATAATAAGTAAAATACAATCATGGTTCTGTCAAGGCCTAAGTTAAGATCAAAGTTTAAAATGCTAATGATACACTTGAAACATTCCTTACTGAGGTACCTGTATGACAATTTTACCCTTTACCGTTATATCCTTTGTTTCTGTGTTTGTAACTCTTCTGGGTCACAGGTTAGAATTGAAAAAAAAAAAACCAAACCAAAACAAAAAACCACAAAATTAATGATGGGAGAAAATGTAACTGAGTGGAAATATAATTCTGAAGACTTACTGACTTTGTGCTTAGGGTTTTGTGCTTTGGGTTGTTTTTAAGATGTTACATTTGGATGCAGACATACAGTTCATTAGTAATGACTCTACAGGAAATGAAAGTAGCAGTTGCTCATAGCACATAGTGAAGAAGAAAATCGTATCAAGCAGAACTGGTTTTGGATGTTGCTTCCTGCATCCTCTGCTGTTAAAGTAGCGTTGACTCTCCAGAAAAACAATGAAAAAGCACATCTGGAGCTTCCCAGAATTGTCTGTGCATTTAAAAAAAAAGGTGTGTTTCCAGAAAAGTTTAAAGCACGACAACCATAAATGTATGTGAAATCACCAATGTGAAGACATTTTCCTGAAATCACAAAGCATTAGAGATAGTTTTGGGGAAGAGTTATGTGTATGGGTACTGTCTGTTTCCTTCCAAAATGCACTCTAATTTGTGATGTGTTAATCTATGAGGGGGAACTGGTTAGAAAAGAAAAAGGTTCACAAAATTTGGTGCGACTCTTTTCTTCCCTTAGAAGTACATCATGTTACACTGAATGACCCTCAGACTCCACTGTGAGCTAAGGATAACCAACAACAGGCTGGTCAAAAGTTTTGCTGAGTGAGAGTTTAATTCATTTTGGGGACAAGCTTGTTTGTAAATAACACGATATCTGACATTTCCTGGCTAATGTCCTCCAAAATATAAGCTACACTATGGGCAAGAATATATCGTAAAGAGATAAAACCAGATCTACTATCGATTAAAGCTGTTTCCTCCCATCTCTTTTGAAACAAAGAGGAGTGCTACTGTGAAAGAAATCAATACTTTAGGTACAAAGGAAGGTCTTCAATTATTGCAAATAGCTAGAGTTTACCAAACAATATTCTATATATTCTTATTTGTATGTTTTCTGGCATCTTTAGCTATATTTCAGTCAAATCATGTATGAACAAAAAGTGACATAAACGTCATTACTAAGCATCCAAAGCAAAGCGATCTGGTGTCTGCTAAAAGAAAACAATGAATATTTTTAAAGCTTACTTAAAAAGGGCCCCACTAACAGCTTGGTCACTAGTGACAACAGAAAAGAACCTCATAATACTTTTTTTGTTAAATGGGCTCACTGCTTATTGCAAATCAAACACAGTTGCGAAAACCAGCTGCAAAACATAGGTGATTTAAACAGCCATGTCCTTTAAGGTGGAAAATCTATGTTCAGTGCAGTAAAATCAGTTGTGTGCACAAAGACTTAATACAGCCATACCTGAAAAACAATACCAAAGTGATTCAAGAAAGTAAATGACATCTGACTGGCTTGTTTACACATCCCCATTTCCCAAAACCATTTTGCTTCATTTACTACACTTTGTCACTATGCAAGTGTTTGAGGGATTTCAAATGGACTCATTCTGTTCTAACAGATGTCAAAGAAGAGGTACATTGGTTTTAATGCCCATTTGGAGACATACGGGAATAGTTTTCTCCCTGTATAAAAAGTCCTCAGCAGTCATCCAGCAGGATTTGTCTCCATTCTTTCCCACATTTATACCCTCTTAAATTTCCTCAAAATTATTGAGTCATTTACTAATGTACTGCTGCTTATATATTATCTTCTGAAAGCTCTTCACTGTTGCAATATAAATCACATTACAAAAATGAATCTGCCACAACATTACAACCACGACAACTCTGTACAGAGTGAGTTATTTGTGAACAGCAACTGCTTCTGTTTCTGAGGCAAAACAGAGAAAAAACCTCAAACATAAAACTCATATGCACATATACATGTATCACAGAATCACAGAATGGTTGTGGCTGGGGGGTTGGAAGGGACCTCCAAAGATCATCTAGTCCAATTCCCCTGCTAAAGCTGTGAAACAACATTAAGAAAAGCTTAGCTATGAATGGCAGTCATTACTATAATTAACCAAAACATGAAAACTTTTAAAAGTTGAAATTAATTTGGCATTTTAGGGATGAATTCTTAAATGCATTAGTAAATAACATATCCCGTTGTTACAGAAACACATAATTCTTTGAGTACATCACATATTCTTAAGACGCTGTCAGTTGCAAATTTTTTTAAAAGTAAAAATTGGTTAAATTTCTAGGCCATAGCTATTTTTTTCCTTAGATATAAGAATAAAAATCATAATAAATTACAGAAGTACATAAAGTGCATGTAAAATATTTACTTGTCTTCAGTTTAGTCTATTACTGTGAGCTAGTATATATCACTTCCTGCCTGACAACCCTTTACTAGACAAAGCATAAGCCACCAAAACCTGCAGCATGCCAGTTGTGTATTTTTCTTTTTTAGCTTTAATATCCACTTTCTTTTTGTCTTCTGAGCGATTCCTCAGCACCAAATGCTACTGAGAAATAGCTAGTGGCCAGACATGCAGACACACACACCCCCCAGTTTAATTTCTTCTCACAATTAGCAAATAATTCAATGATCTCTTTTTGGAATTCAGAAAGAAATGCTATGATATCTTTCTAATCAAGTAAAGATCCTTTAGCTCTACTTTAATAAAAAGCTTATCTCACCAACTTCACAATCATAACACATCTCCAAAGAGGATAATACTTTGGGGTAACAGAGTTACAGATCTAATTGCTCTAAGCTATACTCAGTAGTTTTAACCTAGATTGTGTAGATTTTACCTATTTCTGGCAGTGTAATATCAAGCAAGAAGAAAACTGTAGTTCCCTGTTACTTCAGCTTATGAATGAAAGAGAGAGGCCCAGCCTGTGGCCTTCAGTAAGTCATTAATTGGAGTAGCACCTTTTGCTTGCTTACTGTAGCATTGGGGGTTATCTTCCCAATATTTGAGTGGCTGCATGCAGAAATGGAAAGGTGTTATAACGTTTGGGGAGGTTGTGGAGCCTCCTTCTCCAGAGGTTTTCAAAATCTGTCTGGATGCATTCCTGAGCAACCTGATCTAGGTGGACCTGCTTGAGTAGATGGGTTGGACTAGGTGATCTTTCGAGGTCCCTTCCAACCCCTACCATTCTATGATTCTATGATTGATCCTATGAAAAGAAGAAATACTAGGTGTGGATAATCAGCTTAAACTGCCTTGCACCTCGTAATGTTACACAAAATGGAAGTTGTATGGGGCTCCTCTAAATATGAAGATGAAGGTACCCATTGCTTACCAGCGTGTCTTGGCTAGAAGCAGGCATGATTATTCAGAGCATTTAAGGTGATTAGGGAGGGTATAGAAGGGTACAGGACACCGTGTTTCCTTAAAAACTTTTTTAGCCTAGCTATAAAGTTCTAAACATTATTATGGAGCTGCAGTGGTGAGGAGGAGGAAGGTTGAATTGCAGGCCATACTTCTTTTTTTGTAACACTGTCTGAGAATTAATGCACTGGAATAAAATGCTACATTTCCTCTGAATACTACCATTTCATCTTCACAATTTGTTATGCAACTCATATTTGTACTCTACTTCTCATTTGGTTTATAACAAATTATTCTGTGCCTTTTTATGATCTTGTAGGAAGTCAAGGTTGAATCAAAGCCACTGTGACTGCCAAAGTGCATGTATAAAATTATGCCACTAAGCGTTAACCTTGCTTTGTAAGTTCACTTACACTTTTCAATTAAAAGCTATCTTTAGTATTGAAGCAAAGTACTTTATAGTTGTTCAGCTAAAAGTCACCTTTAGTATTTAGGCAAAACCATTTTCATAGCAATTCACACTTGAATTCTAAAAAACCTCTTCTGCTTAAAATGGCTGTACAACGACCTTGTTTCTTTCAAACTTTTAAAAGAACACAGAAGACAGTAGGATGGTCTGGAGAATAGAAGACTTTCTCTTGGTGAATGAAGACGAGGCAAGCTGGATACCCATAAATCTACTGGATCTGACAGGATGCACCTATGGGTGCTGAGGGAACTGGCTGATGTTACTGCTAAGCCACTCTCCATCATTTTCAAATGATCATGGAGGACTTGTGAGGTGCCTGAGGACTGGAGGAAGGCCAATGTCACTCCAGTCTTCAAAATAGGCAAGGAGGACCTGGGAAACTACAGGCCAGTCAGCTTCACATCCATCTCTGGAAAGGTGATGGAACAACTCATCCTGGATGCCATCTCAATACACATGAAGGAAAAGATGGGTTACCAAGGGGACTCAATATGGACTCACCAAGGGGAAATCCTACTTGATCAACCTGATGTCCTCCTATGAGAGCATAACTGGCTGGATAGGTGAGGGGAGAGCAGCTGATGTCATCTACCTTGACTTCAGCAAAGCTTTGCCACTGTCTCTCTATATATCCTCATCAAAAAGCTCAGGCAGTATGGGCTGGATGAGTGGATGGTGAGTTGGCTGAACGACAGAGCCCAGAGGGTGGTTATCAACAGATAACCTGTCGAGACAGGTTGGAGGCCTGTGGCTGGTGGGATTCCAACTGAGGGAACAGAGTGTAGTCTCAGCAAGTTCACTGATGACACCAAACTGGGAGGACTGGCTTATTCCCTAGAAGGCTATGCTGCCATTCAGTGGGATCTCGACCGGCTTGAGAGTTGGGCAGAAAGGAACCTCATGAGGTTCAACAAGGACAAGTGCAGAGTCCTGCACCTGGGAAGGAACAACTCCATGCACCAGTACAGGCTGGGGATTGACTTGCTGGAGAGCAGCTCTGCAGAGAGAGACCTAGGGGTCCTGATTGATAATAAACTAACCACAAGCCAGCAAAGTGCCCTTGAGGCCAAGAAGGCCAATGGTATTCTGGCATGCATCAAGAAGAGTGGGGCCAGCAGGTCAAGGGAAGTTCTCTTCCCCCTCCACTCTGCCCTGCTGAGGCCTTATCTGTTGTCCTGAGTCCGATTTTGGGCTCCCCAGTTCAAGAGTGACAGGGAACTTCTGGAGAGAGTTTATCACATGGCCACCAAGATGAACAGAGGACTGCAGCATCTTTCTTATGAGGAAAGACTATGGGATCTGGGGCTGTTCAGCCTGGAGAAGACAGAGGGGGGATCTCATTAATAAAAGTATAAGGTGCATGTCAAGGGGACAGGGCAACACTATTTGCTGTAGTGTCCAGTGATAGGACAAGGGGTAATGAACAAAAGCTGGAACACAAAAAGTTCCACTCAAACATAAGGAAAAACTTCTTCCCTGTGAGGGTGAGGGAGCCCTGGAACAAGCTGCCCAGAGAGGGTGTGGATTCTCCTTCTCTGGAGGTTTTAAAACCCCAACTATATGGGTTCCTGAGTGACCTGATCTAAGTGGACCTGCTTGAGCATGAGAATTGGACCAGATGATCTTTAGAGGTCCCTTCCAACCCCTAATGTTCTGTGATTCTACATGCCTTTACTTAGTCCATTTAGTAAATGTGGCAAAAAATGAAAAAAATCAATATGTTAAAAAACGCTCCCACGTCCCCAAGGAAACTATATAAATGTTGTACGCGTTTGCATGTGTTTGCATGTTTGCCAGGGTGTGAATATAGACCTGGGTGTATCTATACAGATTTAAAACAAAATTCAGTAATTACATAGCAACGAATTTCCCTTTCTGAAAGTGCCAGTGAAGTCATTAGGAACTGCCTATATTTCATATGAAAGCTAAAATAATATTTTGTTACAGCTACATTTGCAAAATTAAATATTCTCTTAACTATTTAAAAAAAACTTGTTGAAATTGGAAACACAATTCATTGTGCTCATGCCCTGTCTAGAAGCCTCAAACAAGCAGGATAAATGAATTTCTCCTCAGCTTCTACAAAATAAACCTTGAAGTACTCGGTCACAATCGTGGAAAACTCTTAAGACCTGTATGTCCCAAAGATTTATGCACATGTTTAACTGTACTCATTGTCAGTAATCACACTGAAGTGAGTAGGAATACTCACAGTGCATAAAGCTACATACACACATAAGACTTCAGCCTTGGGGGCTGATATTTCAATAGTTACGTTGCTTGAGTAATAAATGAAGATCTGGTTCTGTAAAGGCTGTCCAATTATTTCATTGGTTCTCATGGACTTGTGTAAAGAAAAGTTACCAGTCACAAGTTTGTTCTGTGGAAAAGCTACACCTTTTCCCCCCTCCATAACACTTTCACTGATATAATGTTGGTTTCAGTTAAATTTACATCCTGATTTAGTACACAGGAGTGTGTGGCAATAGATGATGGAGAAGGGAAAAAGTGAAATAAATAGGCAGGAAAACAAGATACTGTATATCTAGGAGAATATGGGATTTTCATTTACAGAGTAATAGAGATGGTATTAAGACTAAATCACCACTGTGTCAGAATGTGCATAGTGATGATAAAAGATTATATGCTTTATACATGACTGATGATGACACTTTTAGAAAATATCTGGAAGGGAAAAGACAAAGTGATGTCTCATGCAAGTTAGGAAACCACATGTCACCCTCAAATTAGTGTACAACAGGAAAAAAATTACCCCTTCAGTATCAATGCCCCCAGCTCTTCTGTTACAATGGCCCTGACAAGAAACCCATTTATTTTCTTCACAGAAATTGTTCCGAGGTGGTTGTGAGGCATTGTAGAGGCTTGACTCCTTAGACCTGGGCTGGATTAGACCAACCCAACATGATAAAGCAGTGAACAATGTTAATGTTTGTCTCACAGTTTGGAAAGGTTACATATCTTCTCTGAAAGAGGCGTTCCTAATTCAATTTGCATTGTACAGATTTTTAATCCCAAGACTGTGGAAAAAGTTGTAAATTACATCAAGATTGATAACATTTTCTTAACACCGTAAAGGGAGTCTGCTGTAGGAAGGGCAATCTTCTTAAAAAGTTATAACGAAACAAATATTTTAATACAAATCATGGTATGTAGTAATTCTTCATGCAGAAATAAGCTTAGTTGGCACTCGGTTTCCAGAAAAGAGCTCTATTTTAACTCTGTCTTGGAAAGCATAATTTGGAAAAGATTCACTTACATCTATTGCTGTTTTTCAAGGTTTTTTTTCTTTAATTAACCAACTAAATAAAAATATATGCAAAATGATTTTTTAAAAAAAATTACATTATGCACATTCATTTTACCGACAAGTCAGTAATTGACTTTTAACAGTAGTTTTTTTGATCCATAAGATTATATAAGCCAGGAGTTTAGAGAACAAAATTCTAGAAGTAAACAAGTAAATCTGTACTCACATGTCCAATTAAATGTTCAAATCCTTTGTGCTGTTGACTAGCACTTTTTAAATTCACCACAACTAAAGGTGATGTAGGAGTTTACTTTCAGGTAACAAGCTGTAAATCTTTTATCAATAAGGCTATTTCCTCATATGCAAGATAAATACAGTCCAGGCCTGTATATAAAAATGATATATTAGTAGCCTGTCTGCTGCAGATGCTTTTTATACTGGTAAAAAAGGAAGCATAAACTAAACCTGTCCACCTTGTCTGGGAGTACACTGTACTGGAAAAATACATTGTATCACACTGAAGCAGCGCAAATTTATTTGTACTATCAAACTTGCATTTGAGAAAAAGAGCAACAACAGTTCTAGAGGATCGCAGCAGGTGAAAAGGCCAAATTGTGTATCAGTCTGCCTTCCCAAGACATCTGTGATGTATCAAAGCCTTTTATCACATATTGCTATCTAACAGAGTCAGCTGCTTTGGGAGTTGAAGTTCCTTGGCAGTTACAGTGATAAAAATCACCTGGTCTGCTGAAACTCTAGAAAGAAAGTTAATTGCTTGTTAATGATTTACAAGATTTGACTAATTTGTCATTATTAAAGTAAATGGTTCGCAACCAGCTGTAAATAGGGTAAGGTATTCTTCTTCATTTACACATAATAGATGTACGAGACCAGATTCCTAAACTTTTTCTACTCAAAACACCTGAGAACACTCTCCAAGGGGATAATGCCAATAGCTACAGTAATGCCACAAGGATATTGATTTATTTTTTGTAATATGTATCATATTAGCTGACAAAGTCCATCAGGATAATATAAGGGCTTGGGAATTCCCCCAGTAGCATCTTCTCAACAGTTTCAGTGGGATATTGTTTGGGATTAACTATTGTCACATTAATTTCAATCCTTCAAAAAGAATAAAAAATTCTGTAGATTTCTATGCAAAGAATGCACACTTCTCTCTCTTTAGATTATTATCTTCTCAATATCAGCATTCATTTTCAAAAAGTAAATATAATTCTATGAACATTTTTCTACCTCTTTATCAAATTTAACTGAAATGATGAGGAACAGAAAGCCAGTAGACAGTCACACAGAATAACTAACACTGACCACACAAACCTCATTTCCATAAGACACCAGGATCAAAAGACTCACCTAATACTTTTTTTCTTAATACAGTGGCCTGAATACACAAAAGACACTGACTTCATTAAGCACATTACCTCATTTTAGGTACAAAGGAACATGTTAAGTAATTCTGAAGAGTCTCAAGCTGAGTATATCTGACATATTAATATTTATCAATAGGAAAATCCTCCTAGCAAAGACTATGAAAGTATTTGGAAAGATGTTCTGTCTTCTGAAGACAGCAAAAGTTGGCTTTAATCCACTCAAACTTCACATACGCAGGTAACTGCTTGGGGAAATCTGGTATTTTGAATATGGTTTCTCAAAAACTCTCAGAAAGCTTCACTGTGGTACAGAAGTCCAAAACCTACAAAAACAATGCTGCAACGTACAGCACTATACTGTGTTTCTTGTTAATATATCTGTTGGCACCTCCAGTACATATTCACAGTGTGTTCACAGTCAAGTCCCAGTTCTTTCTTTGTCTTAGAGTCTTGGAAATTTGTTGTGAATATTAAAGGAGAAAACTTCAGAATAATTGCTTTCACCTCAAAGGGAGATATGAAAGTGGTAATTTAAATAAAAGTCTGTTATTTCAAATAGGAGAGATTTCTTGAGTCCTACATCAGGAACAAAAAAGCATTCCTAGTTTTCTACTACTTAGTCAATTTGCTCTTGATCTCAATGGATTAAACTTAGAAAGTTAACAAGTCTTCCTATGAGATGAGTAAATCAACGCCTAAGAAAGGCATTGATTTTCAGGAAGGTCAGCACTTTGCAAAATAAAATGAAGTTAATATTGTTGCTCATGACTGCAACAAAATTAATCAGGAAATTACAAATGAAAATACAGATTTTTTTTCTGTGATGTTTTAAATCAAAATCCTCTTAATGTTGATGAAAACTTCCCAGTAACTTGAAATACTGAACATTTAATGTGCCATAGTTTCATTAATCATTTAACACAGTATGTATAAATCCAAACCCCTGGGGAGACAGTTTTTGAAATAATCGTTTCAGACAGTGTGGACCTCTAATGAATGCATTATTTGGGATATTTCCAACATGGTTAATAAGGTAATCTTCATAAAAGAGACAAATGAATGGATATTTCTGGCATACCTTATACACTTGGACAAATTGTGATGAACACTATGCATACAAATGGCAAAGGATTAATCATAACAAAAACCTGAAATTAACTGCTTATTCTAAAGGCAAATAGAATACTTTAAAAACCAAAAAGAATAGGCATTTTCCTTGACTTTGCACAGGCAGTGAGCTTCAAAATTGTCTCAGTGTCAAAGCAGTGATTTCAGCATCTTTATCTCCTTTGAAAACATCTGCAGGATCGTGAAAAAATAATTTTCCAATTATGCCTAGGCTGAAACTCACAAAACAATACAAACAGCTCTTTGAAGAACTCACCTATTGCTTCCATATCTATTTCTCTAAGGCAGAGACAAGATCCATTCCAGAACAGGAATTTTTGCCCTGATACATGCATTATATGGAGTAATTTTTAATTCAGGTAGATTGTCACTGTTGGTATCTAGCACTATTCCAGAAAACATTTTCTCTTGAAACTTAAACATTACCTTTACATCGTCTTGACAGATCACATCTGACCATCAAGTCCCAAAGGTATCCTATTGTGAATAATTCATATTATAACCAATTTTATTCTTACAAGCAGTTGCGCTAAACGCTGGTGTAGCACGTCTTCTATAAAATGTATCTTGTCCCAGAAGACAAAAAAGGGGGATTGAGATAAAAGGTGGAGATATTGTTTCCCTTGCTGCAAAGCCACTCTGAACCAAACCAGCTTATACGCTTTGAAGAGATAGAGTGACTGTGCATCTATAACTCCAAACTGTGTTAAATCTGATTCCTTAGAGAGAAGGCTAAAGTGACAGTGTGGTGAATTGTTCCTCTGTGATTATGTACCCTCAGCCTTTCATAACCCAGTGTTAGACACCTCGCCACAAAATATGGTTAAACCTACAGAAATCATAGAATTGATGTTAAAACATGGATTAGAATGTTCTGGAAGCAATTTTTTTTTTTAATGACACCCATTCAGCAGCTCTTAAAACAAGGCAGCAGTGCAGATTAAACATTAATTTTGGGGATTAAGCTCTAAATTATAATACTTGTGTGGAGGACATATCACTCTCATCGCAAAAGTTAAATTTCTAAAGCAGAACCAGGAAGGATTTAGAAAGCATCAAAGCTATAAGGGATTAATCACATTATAGTAGTGTTCCTCCTTATTAAAAATATAAAGCTCTTCATCTCGGAGGACATTAAGGACACAAGAAATACATGAATGAATAACACACTATGGTACAAGTACACTTCAGTGCTGTTGTTGAATTAAACCAGCACATACCTGCTTACTTTTTCAATGTGGAAAGCTGAAAGGTAATAGAAACATAATAGCTGCAAAAACAGCTATTGCAACCACCAAAATAGGGGTTTGAAGTTTTTAAAGGATTAAGAATGTCTGATTATTTGAATTTTAAAATGTCTATTATGTTGGACAAGACTAAAATCAGAAGCATAGCTTTCACTTTTTACAAACACATAGAACTGTAAGCAGTTTATTATCTCAGTCTTGTAAGATTCCTCAAAGTGAGCAAGTTCCTGAGCAGACATTGAATCCTCCTTAATTCTCTTAAACACATAGCAGCTAAGGCTAATTGAAAAATAGAATATATTATTCCTATCTTACATGACAATACCTGTTACTGCTGGATTCCTTTACAAATACCAATCAGAGTCTACTTTATGATATGTTCATTTCGTTGTCTCCAATAATCTGAGACACCCTGTTCTTTAACTGACCTTTGTTGACCCTGTCTCGTTCTTCTGGTCTATACTGCACATCTACATTGATCTGTAGACAAAGCACTGTCAGATGGAATCAATACATCATTCCTTCAGCAACAA
The DNA here is from genome assembly GCA_013401255.1 of Urocolius indicus. NCBI lineage: Eukaryota > Metazoa > Chordata > Aves > Coliiformes > Coliidae > Urocolius > Urocolius indicus. The sequence continues at coordinate 101,529 of WBNH01009907.1, forward strand.
GACTAGCTTTTGCTCAGTTTACTTTCAGTTTTTTAACAGATCAATAGTGCTAAGCTGATGTATTGTAAATTGGGATGTAATTAGTACCTGTCTGCAGGCCTGTTAACAAGCTGCTAAAATATTATGCCAACTCTTTCAGCTGAAGAGAAGATTTCAAACTTTTCCCTATTGTGAGTAGGTGGCTATTTAAATTAAATTTAGGGGACAATAGACTCCATAAAAATCACACCCCCAATATTTGCATAGAAAGATTTCATTTTGTATTAATAATGAAAATACATAGTCATGAAAATGAAAGACAAAATTACATCATTGAAACTGAATGTTACCAATGAATACAGCTAAAACCTTCCTCTCCTTCAATTTAGGCTAGAATGATAATTTTGAGTAACAATTTTATGCTAAGACTTCATACATGGTTAAGAACATATAATAATATCGAAGTTTCTGAAGACATCACCACTTAGTGATTACCAATCAGAAGTGTTGGATACCATCCAGTGCAAAACTTTCATTACAATACACTAATTCTATCTTGACCAAAACCAAATTAAGATAAACTACTATTACAGTCATTTGTAGCAAAGCAGATCTGCTAAAATCTACAGGTGTCACTGCATCAGGGAAAGAAAAGCTGCTGAGCAGCAGTATTTGTGTGGTTTTTTAAAACAAGAATAGCAGAAAAGCAACAAATCTATGCTTTCTTTCAGGACTATTATTTTTTCAGATCAAGTTCCTCATTGAAAAACCAGAGAACGAGCACAAGCACAAAACCTATGCCACTCATCATGCACAACAGCTCTAATTGATGATCATTGTGTCCCAAATCTTGAGACCTGTTGTGGGTTAACGGAGGTTACTGTTACAGAACTTTCGTCCAGACAAAACCTGCTCTGAGTTCAATGAGACAGATTTCTGTTTGGGCACTGGCATTATTCTTCAACTCTTCCTCTCTCCTACCCTGGCTTGTCTGCTTTCTGTATTTCCCTCTCACTTGGTTAAAACTAACTGGTTACCTGGTGTCCTGCCTTTATGCTTAACTGGGCACATCCTTTAAACCTGAAACTTCTAATTTCCTTACCTGTTACTTTGTTATACCTTCATGATGTTATTTCCGCAGCTTCTTTTTGTAAGCCCACTGGCCTTGATCTCCAGAAACTATTGGTCTGAGGAGCTGGCTTAAAATACTTTACAGAGAGAAGCCAGGTTCAGCACTTCCTCAGGAAAAGACTCACTCAAATACAGCATAATATTCAGTTCACAGAAGAAAAAATGTGCCCCAACACCACTCACTACTGAAATTCACAAGAAAACATCTGCAAATTTTAGTCTAGTGTGAGTGCACTGCTGACCCAAGAGATGTCTTAAATGGATTCCCTTTGTCCTTTCCTACCACTTGTCACTATGAACTCATCTTTAAGTATCACATTAATTCAGGTCCCAAGCCCACAATATTTACTCAAGTCTAGGAAAGGCTGCATAAGAGGCATAGGGAATATAGTAAAATGTTAATATGTGAGTCATATAATTACATCAGACCCTCTGCTCACATTGAAAAGCATACCTCTTTAATAACTGTTCAGGAAGGAAGAATATCATAAGCTTCATGTTATTAAAAAAATTGCCTGCTTGAGTCTGAAGACAACCTGAATAAATAGGATAAAATTTTGGAGAAAAAAAAATCAAGTCGTACAGCAACTCCACTTTTTTTTTTCCTCTTAATAAAACATTACAAATTGAAGGGACAAAAAAAAAGTTTCTTCTTTCCCTTAGTTCAAGGGGATACATAAGAGAGATAGTTGTGCACTAATTTTTCATCTAGATTCAATTACATAAACTCAGAGTGAACAACATCCTATTTCATAAGTAGCTTTGAGAGAAACTGTGGCAAGGCTATACGTGGTGGAAAAAGGATATCCAGTTGCCGGGTAGGGAGTAACAGATGTCTGAAGGTGAGCAGTCAGCAGCGGCATGGCTGCAGGTCCCGCTGTGCTGCATGCTGCTCTGAATAGCATATGCTGCTCTCACACAGATGGTGAGGGCCAGCAGCCTCGGGAGCAGCAGAGCTGCAAATCAGTGTCCCTCCATGGGGCCTCAGGGCTTGCGATGGGGCTCACACCTGGACATTTGCAAAAGTTAGCTCCCACACCAGAACCAGCCCAGCTGCATTGGCCCTGAAAAGGAGGAGATCAGCTCAAGAAGTCAGGACATCACTCTTGCCACCACAGTTAACGCTCATTTTGAAATTAAAAGCAACTTGTTCAAATCCATGAATGATTCTTGCTCAGATCTCACAACGCTCTTCCAATCGAGGCCCTTTGAGATCTCACCCCTTGGGGTGGAAGAATACCTAAGTTCCATTACTCTGTAAATAACAGCAGGATTTTGGTTTGAGGCTGTTCTTTTCTGTGAGATGTAGATCCACTGTATTTTCAAATATTCCCATCTGTGCAATGTCCAGGGAGAGATCATCCAAAGCAAGATAATACTTAGGAAGAGTAAGGAAAAGATCAGCAGAACCAATGAAAGCACGTTTTAGTTGAGAATATTGTTCCAACAAACAATCTAAAAATTGCAAGCAACCTGCCAAGTCTTTTCCACTCTGGAACCTTATAAATGTTACCTTTATACGTTTCAACATTATTCTGTTTCTTAAAAATTCTTAATTAAAAAAAAGGTCTCCTCTACAGTGTAATCAAAACGTGTGTTTTTTAAAAATCCTTATTTTTCATTGCACTAGAAAAAAAATTACACGTTTCTCTGAGTTATTCTTCCTTCTTCTTTTGGTTACAGGCAGTCCATACACTGTGACAATAGATCAAATACAGACAACCTGTTTTTTATCATTCATTGTTATGCTTTGAAAATTCCATGCGTCAGTAGAAATGACCTCATTGATTTTATCTCTATTTTTTTAATTTGGACTTTTATTTTTTAATTTTTTTTTTTTGGGAAAAAAAAGTGATAAGACTCTAAAACTGTATGTATCTGTGCCTGAAAAAAAGTACCTGTACCTCAACAGATAAACAAAATGTTTTAATATAGAAACACTGTTATATCTTTGCACGATATTCTGAAACACATCTTCCTTCTAATGACTTTCTGTCACAAATTGCAAAAGATGACCTTAACTTCAATTTAGATTTGGAAATAATAGACATGAAATAAGATTCTTAAACATAGTATGTGTGAAAATCTCTGATTTTGATTCAATCCTACTATTCACTTGATAGAGACCACACCATGACCATGGAGTGGCTATGCAAGAAGCAAGTTGCTTCAGGAGAAACATGATCTGAGACAAGAGCAGATCCACCCAACCTTCCCTCTCATGTCAGCGTCTGGTGGCTAGCACACGTAACAGTACATGTCTGAGTACTTCCTCTGCATTTTCTCCCCTAGAGTTAATGCCATTTACTCCGTAACAGCTGGATGCAGTGGTGTTACAGAGCTGCCTAAATAATCACAAGGTGGTTTTGGCCAACTACAGGCAATAAAATGGCACAGCACAATAACTGAATTTGCCTTATGGTGTATTTGAGGGGAAATTCTACATCTTCTCTGTCCTCAACAGGGATGAGTGTATAGTCATTGTCCTTGGTTTAATAAAGGACACGGGTAAGGGAGCACATGTATGCATGCAATTTTTTCTTCACTAAGTCCTCCTTTTATTACATTTATTCCCACTGGAGTGATCTCTGATATTACCAAACTCTGAAAAGAGTCAAACCTCTGCACATTAAAAGCAAACATAAAAAAGATTTAAAAAAAAATAATAAAAATAAAAAGCCAATAAATGCTTCCTTCTAAAGATTCAGATTTTCTGTCTTCATGTTTTAGTCTCTGTTAGATAAGAAATCTGTATGGATATTCCAATGTTATGAGACTAGTCAGTACAACGATGCATAATAATAATTCTTGAGAAATACAAGACACAAAAAGCAAAAATAATAGCTTAAGCAGCTAATATTTTTTTATTGTTTTAAAAACTACCTAATGGAGTTAAAGGTGCTAAAAAGTTCTGCTCTCTGACTAAATGTAATTGCTGACTATAGGTAAAATCTGGAATTAACATGTTTAGGTTTGCTCAATAGAGAAAAAAAGATTGTTTCTTTTGCCTATTAAAATTAGGAAATTGGTGCTGTACAGATGTAATCAGGAAGAGGAATTTATGTTATGTGTTAATGTTAAAACAGAAAACTCAAACAGATATGATTGATTCAGGTGAAAGTAGTCAACAGATGCAGAGACTACAAGTGTGACAGTTGGGAAGCAAATATTTTATGGATCCAAAAACCTGCTGTGCTTTTTTGTTTATTCTTCTTTTTGCCAGTACTCACCATCCAGCTTCTATCTGCAGGAAATGTCCACAGTTTCAGCCTTTAGTAGCTGCTTTCCCTCACGTGTAGCCAACTGTCAACAAGAAACATTTCCTCCTGCTGGGAGGATGCTACATGCAACATATTTCATCACTGCTAGCAATGGAGTTTCATTAATCAGCCTGTAAGAGGTGCTGAAATAGGCACAAAGAGTCAGAAGATCAGAAGAATAGACAAAGAAGCTTGAACTAAAGATTTAGAATAATCCAAGATCCTCTGTCCAGAAAGTAATCTCAGTAGTTTTGGGTTAACGCATCAGTTAAAGCCCAAATACTTGGTGTTTATTCTAGGCTTAAAATTCAAATGTAGTTTCTAACAACTTTGCTCAGACTTATGCAATGCTTCCCAAAGGGCCTTCTCCACTAAAATGAATTCCCAACTCTCAAAAGCGGCTCTTTGAGACCAGAGATGACCTGAAAGAGGTGCTCCATAATTACTATTAAAAAATGAATAATTATTAATTATCATAGAACCATAGAATCATAGAAAGGTAGGGGTTGGAAGGGACCTCAAGAGATCATCTAGTCCAACCCGCCTGCTCAAGCAGGTACACCTAGCTCAGGTCACACAGGAACGCGTTCAGGCAGGTTTTGAAGACCTCCAGAGAAGGAGAGTCCACACTCTCCCTGGACAGCCTGTGCCAGGGCTCTGTTGTCCTCACAGTAAATTAGTTTTTCTAGTTAGTAACACAGATGTAACTACAAGTATTGCAGAAAAGTAATCTTTCTGTAGTACAGCTGAGGCATTTTGGTTGAAATATCAACCTGTTTTAGTGCTTGTCCATACTGTTTCTGCCCATAACAAGCAGGATTTGAATAGGCTGTGTTACCTTCCTGTATATGTTAGCAGTCCAGTTTAATCATAGAATCATAGAATCGTTACAGTTTGAAAAGACTTTTAATCGTTTCACCTCTACTACACTTCACTTGAGTTTATGTTCTGAAGTCAGAGTTGAACTTTGCTCCAGCATACAACACCACTCTGGGCTTGTTTCAGCTGTGGAAATCCCCAAAGCAATCCTTCTCCAGCAGAAACCCTAATGCAATCCTTCTTCAGCACAGTGACACTGACAATTTCTGCCTGTGCTACTATATTAATCAGGACCAAGGAATATTCCTTGTTATATTGTTTCTGCCAGCTCACCCACTGACTGGGCACTGGAAAAAATTACTTACTGGTGCTTCAGGATATCTATTACTAAAATAGAAAAAAAAAAAGACACTAACTTCTTGAAAACTGTTTGGAGAATCACTGTTTGGAAATGAATATGTTCTGATGCAGCATTTTCATAATATGAATGGAAGGAATACTTTGTTAAAGGAACAGACAGACTTTGGTCACAATTTCATTTGCATAATAACCAGCTGTTGCTTTTATTTTGAAAATTTAACATTCTTGCTTGTTTAAAGACAGGTCAAAATACTCTTAAACTGAGTTCCTAATGTACAAGGCAGCTGGAAGGCTTTAAACAGATCACATTTCCTCTGTATAACAATTGCTAATAGTGAATAATCCTCTCCTTCGCTTCCTGCAGCTCATCCTTCTAGGGGGTTTGTTTTGCTGAAGGCTGGTGGTGAGAAAGAGGTGGAGCAGTCACTGCGTGGAATAATAAAGGCAAGACGCAGCAAATTTCTGACTAATTAAGTGATATCACCACAGGAGCATTGGCTATACAAGACGAATACTTGAGCAGAAGAATGAACAAGATAAATTTTCCTACATATTCACAGTAATAAAAATACCTCTTTACTACCACTTAGTTGCCAGATATAATTTTATTTATTCATGTTCTATGTGCAACTTATTCCTGAGACTAAATAAAGTGCAAACTAAAGTGGCCATAAAAAAGCAGAAAGAAATACTAGTTTGGCTGCAGCAAGGAAGGATGCTATCTGTTCATGAAACACAAGCCATAGTAATAATATTAACACCTACAATTCACTCAGATAACATGATCACAAGTAAGGTCTGGCTTGGATGACCAATTCTAGAAAAGAGAGCCTAGCCCCGTCTCTTCCTGGGATCATCACAGAAGCAATAACTACATCAGTGTCTGCAGAAAAAGTCTGTGCTTGTATTCCAGTAACAAGACACATCCTACTTCTTGAAGGTTTCATTTTGTAATGATCTTGATGCTGAATTGGATTTAAGCAGATAACCTGGAAGTGAATCACTGTTTAAGTAAATTGCTTTCTCCTTATTTTGTTTTTGATATTACAAATAATTTTTATAGCAAATAGTACAGCCAAGCTTGGGAGTGACTACTTAAGAACAAGCTGTGATTCACCTGACATATCTTTCTCTAACATTTGCTCTCATGGCTATTTTCCGTCTTAGCCTAGGCTGTACTAAAAAAACAAACAATATGCAATGTTCTTTGTGTAGCTAGTGACCGTATTACTAGCACAACCACTAGTTTACTAAAATCAAACATACAGAATAAATAAATAATAGTATCACCTGCCTAATAACTGCTATGGTATTACCAACAAATAAAAACAATGGATATCACCATTATATTACAAACAAACAAACAAAAAAAACCCGCCATTATGCTAATATGAACACATGCCTAAAGAAAAAATCTCAAGTGTAAAGACTCAAAACAAGTATTTTCACACTTAGATATCACACACAGAGGACTCAAAGTAAAAAGACACTTTTAGGATTCACATATTCCTAATATTGGCTTCAAAATTCAGTATTTTTTTCACAGATTAATATAAAAAGAACCCAGCTAGTGATGTGAATTCTTGCATCAAAGCACTAACCTTAGTTATGAGATGCTTCAGTCAATTAACTGCTAGCAATAACAGGATGCAAAGCATAAAGTATTGTAAGAATAATTTAAAGATTTAGAATATAATCAATTGGCTTTGAAGATGACCAAAAGCACAAGTTGAAAATGCTTACATCTAGAGCATTTTCACCGAGTCTTTATGACTTGCATTATTGTTTTATATTTAACCAGGAAAGTACCTCCAGCAACTACCTGTGTCAGTGAAATACTACAAAATTAATTTCAAGCTATGAGGTGGAACTGTTACATATTGAAGTTGAGTCTGTTCCTTTTTTCGCTTAAACTTTGCTAGACACAATGAATCTGATTTATGATTTATTCTTTTAACACGTTCCCATATCACACTAATGAAACGCGTCCCAAGCCTCATGTATGTAATATTAACAAAACACTAAACTATTTGGAGCTGTAAAGTGGGAAGCAGTCTGGATCAATGAAAGTGCATGAACATTTTCAGATGCCACTTGAAAGTATTAACGACACACAGTCATTTGCTGACGATATGTCGATTTCTTCTCCAACGAAAATTACTGGCCATAAATCAGGCAAACATTTACAGGAATCTGCAAATGAAACAGCTAAATCCATGATGACAGGGAGCCTCATAAAAGCAGCCCATTTATTCCCTCTGAGCACTCATCCCCACCAGAGGGATCAATAGCAAACCTCATACAATATACTTCTAAATGTCATGCTGCAAATCCTCTTTGCATTTATGCAGAAGGAAAAGACCCTCCTCCAGTTTTAGAAACTGAAATCAAGTAAAAAGCATATTAAATGTCTAAAAACCCAATAAATCCAAGAGAAAACCTTTTATTTTTAGGCCTATGACTTTAATACCTATTTTTCTAAACTGTAAGGACTGTGACACTCAGAAAGATAGAGATGCCTACAAGAAAAACAAAATGGATGACAAGGAATTGAAGAAATTTATCCATCCACTCACTATCAGGTAAAAAAATCCCAAAAACTAATCAGTAATCAGTGAACTGATGCAGAACTGAAGAGTGACAGTCTTAGTTTCTCTGGCTTCTGAAAGCTGAGGAAGGCAGTATTGACGAAGCAACCAAACAAGTTGTTAATACAGTGTCAAAGAGGGGCAGCTCTTCAACTTGTTAAAGACACTTGAAACTGTATGGCACAATTGAGTAAAAAACTGCTCTTGGAAAATCAAGGATGAATGACTAAAGTGTAATCATCAAGGTCTACATCAGTTTTTGAATCAGAGCAGACAACTACATGTCAACTGAGAGCAAAAATACCCTTCCATAAATTTGGAATGTTACATTTTTGTTGCCTTTTTCCTTTCTTTTCTTTTTTTTTTTCTTTTTTTTTTTCTTTTTTTTTTTTATTTAGGAGTTGCATGGAACCAAGTTTATTGAAGATGACTCCAGTAGAGGGGTATAGTGACCTTAATTCTTCCCCAGTATAAGGTACAATTCAGAAACACTGTATCATGTTACTGCACTCAGAAAGTATAGAAGAAACAGGGGTCACTGGTTGACTGTGAATTCATACTAATTTGCAGCTAATTAGAAAACTAACTAATTTTATCTGACACATGACTCAAGATCTTACAGTTAGGCTAAAATTTTAAAAGCCCAATAAAATGCCTCCTGGGATGAATATCTAACTTTACTATTGTTTTAAAATAAATCTGTTGTATTTTCTACCAGAAGGGTGAGACTTTCTTTGTAGTTAGACATATCTAATGAGCAGTAAACCCCATTCTTTGAGTAATAAAATCTGAAATATTCCTCATGAAAATGAAATACATATCCTGAAGGACAGAGATCCGACATAACTCCGCAGAGCCTCTCTAGTGTTTCATGAAGGCCAGATTGCTCCTAAGGAAAACCACTTTATGCTGTTCTGAGGCAGCTCTTCCAGGTACCATAATATATCTTTTAATTTATATCACATTGGCATGTCTGTGCACAAACTCATCTTCTAAGAGTGTGCATCTCTCTCCTGTGTTGACAAATGTAAAGCATTAGGAAAAAAAAAAAAGAATCTTCACACAAGCAGTTGGAAACAAGTGTAGAGTACAAATCTAATCCCCCTAATCCCCTGTCAATTACAAAGAATGTCCTAGTGTAAAGTTGTATCAACAGTACAGTTTTCAAACCCATACAAAAAAGAAATGAAGCCATCCTTCCTCTTTCCACTTGGAGAGTATTCACTTTTCCTCCTTTAAAGGATTAGGAACACTGTCTGTAAAACACACAGGCATCAATTTTTAAAATCTGCTCTGAAAATGGCAACATTTCACAAGCTGTGAAAATGCTTTGGTCTAGGGCATGGCCTGAGAGGCAATAGGCCAGCAGGATAGCACTGGGATTAGCCCTAATTACCTCATGTTTCACCTTAATTAAGTACTGATACAGAAGGTAAACTCTGCAGGATCTGTGGGGAGACCTTAGGCCAGTAGGCAAGATATCTAAGCTGTCATTGTTTACACATGATAATCTCTCTTTTGAATTTGTTTTAATTGCTCAAAAAAGATTAGCTGAAGGAGATGCATTACATATTGATTAGAAATGCTAACTATAATACTATATAATTTTCATGTGTGCTCCACACATGCAGTCTAACAGTTTTAGGGTCACATTCTTTATTAGCTGATTGTCAAAGGATCAACATATAACTTTGGCTATGACAACATAAAAAAAAAAAAACAAAACAAAACCAAACCAAAAACCCAGCCTTTGGTAACATGAATGGAAGGAAAAAATCACAAAAAATGTTCTTCACTCTGTGCTGGTAGACACCATTGTGCTCCTCTATTGTGAGAGGTAATCCTCTCCCACATGCATCCCTGCTCAGAACAGAAGCAAATTGAGAGCAGAAGGGAAGCAGCAATAAAGCAGACAGAATATAATATCTATTTTAAAAATAGATCACAAGGTTTTCTTGTTCCTTCCAATACGCGCTTCATTATTCAGATTCTGCTTTCTTTTTCTGTATTATCAGCTGTCATCTGCATTTGGCAGGCCTTGAAGATGACTGGATTGCCCTATTTTGTACAAATCTAAGCACAAATTGATTACAGAAATCTGTATAAGATACAAAAGTAGAACCAAGCAAAAAAGTGTGAGATTTCAAAACTCCTCTGACCTGAAACACATTTGAAAATTAGGAATACATTTCCTTAGGAAGGTAACGTTGATTTAATGTAACACATAAACCGATCAAAACAAAACTTGGCAACAAATTATAGTCCAGCATAAAGGATTAGGAAATATTTATGTCAAAATCCTGGAATCCTAAATCAATGCAACCACTGAGGTCTTAACTCAGCTTTAAAGTTCAAGACCCGAGATTTTATCTATACTGCAAGTGTCAATTCAATTTATGAAATAAAGTTGTTAGTGTAAGAGTTTTACAGTAACCTTAAAGACAGAAGAGCATATAATAAAAATTCAAGTTTCTGTGGAAATACTTGTGTCATGACCCTTTTTTAACACAGCATTTTACAGTATTTGCATCCTTAACTAACACCCAGGGTTGCCCTACCTTCTTAAGAGACATCCCAGAGAGTTTTCCTAATTCCTTAATGTACTTTTTATTTGCTGCTTCATTTAAGGCTTACAATGGCAAAGAAATGTACACTGCCTGTTTGAAAATGCTCACAGATCACTTGCTACTTATTGCAGGTGGCTGAAGAACTGAGAACTTTTCCCGTGATCTCACTTTCTCTGCACGGATGGACTGTAAATTCACTGGTGACTGGTGCCTATTCCAGATCACTGCTTCATTTGACGTGTGGTGTCTTATGCTCTGTGCAAAAAATATATAACTGCTTATTTGATCGATAAGGTGTTGGAAAACATTTAAATAAGAAATTGAAAAAGTTTATCAAAGGCTTGCCTTCACTTTGCAGAAGGCTAATAATTACAAAAAGCCTGCAAATGGTTGGTTTTAATTGTTTGTTTTTAAAATACACTTAAGCTGTAATTGCTCTGAAGGACATTCAGGACTCTGAACACATTTGTGTTTGCTGGTCAAAAACAATAGTGTAAGTAAAAATTTAAAAAAAAGTTGAATTTATTCACATAGAGGGTCCTCCTGTAATTGATTTTATAAAGAATCTGAGTTGTAAAAAAAACCTAAAAAATTGCAAGATATGCAGTGAATAGAAAAAAAGTTCTACTTTTTTATTGTAAACAAACACATTGGATGATTTTGCTTTCCCCACATGACAGCCTCAAGATGTTTTCAATCTATATGTTAAATGTTTCATACATATCTCTACAAAATATTGTATTTTTCCTATATGATTTGGTTAGTTTGTTCACATGTTAAAAAATGCAAAGCATTCTGTTTATCTGAATGCAGGTAGTCTATGTCATATAAAAGGGCAGAAGGGCTGTAGCTTTTTAAATTATATTTGTGCATAGCTTAATTCAGCTTTTATGGTGGTCTGCTCTTTGAATATTTATTACTAAACTAATTATTTAGCTTAATCATAATTTTGTATGCTTTTAACAAATTAAAAACTTGTTAAAGCAAATGTTTAAGCAAAGTTTCATCAGCACGTAGGGGAAAGTAAACACCTTTTCAGGTAAGATCTATTCACAAAAAAAATTAAAAAATTGTTTTACCAGTGAATTGATTACTTGCATACCTATAAGGTGAAACCTTGCCTTGGATTTAGAAAAGTTGGGCTTTCTTCCAATGACCTATGTAGCTGGGTTATTCATCTTCTTAGAGAATATTTGGCCTGCAGTTATCTGATATCAAGCTGTGATCTCATCAGCTCTCACACACTCAGCAGGGAGGGGCTACAAAAATACTTCAATGTGAAATCTCTCAAAAGCACCCTCAGGGCACCACAGCTATGGAAGAGGATGTTTTAGTTGCTAAATATTTTCCTTTGGCACTAATACTGACCCAGTGTCCCACAATGATGCCCATATGCCACTGGAGGGTCATTTGTACAAATGCAAAGCAAACTACTGATTTCACTATGCGGATTTGGAGAAATCAAGTACTTCCTAAATTGAACATCCTTTCATTTTTTTGTGCTCTTGCAGAGATTTGAGGTAACCGCTTTGGCAGAAATCTCTGTGCTGTTCTAATCTTTTCTAATACAAGCAGAGTTGTGTATTTTGTGGGCCAATTGCTACTTACAAAAGGTGATACGTAAGAAAATAAAACCCTAAGTCAAAGAGCACATCTCAGAAGCCCAGTTGTGTTCTCTGATAGACCATGGAGGTCTGTTTATCATTAATTTTCATGCTTTTCCCCAGTGCACTGCTTTGCTAAGTGAAGATATTTTAACAAAGGGGAAAAAGAAACCCCTGACAACTATTTAAAATGCTGTTCTACTAAAAACTGTCTGGCTGACTGTTTTACAAAAGAAGCTGACTGATAAGCTGCCTGTCTGGTCACCTGGAAACAAGTGGAACATTTGTAAAATATCTACCAGTTCTCAGCGGAACATTTTTAATGAATCCAAGATCTTCACATAGCACAATGACATTTGGAAAGGATCAGTGCAGAGCTAAAAAAAAAAAATAAGGAAATTCACAAAGGAAAAAAGTGATTTTCATTAACCAAAGGATAGAAATTCACCTTTAAGTATGAAACTAGGAATGCCTCGGGCACAATGAATTAGATTCTCTGCATTGTACAGTGAGTGACACAGAGTGTACATCAATATACTCCAAGAAAATAACATCTGACTTTTACACGTGAAGAAACGGTCAGAACCAAAATATCCAATTGCACTAGCAAATTGAATCAAGACATTTAAAATCCGAGAGACTTTTATAAGCCTCTAGTGAATTCAAATTAAGGGTTTATGGTCTCTTTTACTCCAACTGAAGTCAATGGCAGAACTCTACAAGGAACCTTTATTGTGGCTTTCAGCTTACATAATTTTGGTCTCCCTTTCAATGATGCCACTTTGCCAGCTAGCAACAGAAAAAAAAAAGGAGAAAATAAAAAAATAGAGAGCTGAAAGAGTAGCAAGACACAGGTTTCACCCAAGATGCTATATTGGAGCTTTATCCTAGAATGTGTGGTTTTGTACAAACAATGCTTTGTGGAGGACTTCCACGAAAATAACATTGGCAAATTGGGACATATACAATGCATTTTGTAACTTTGTGCTCAATCTTCACTAATGTTCTTACTTGGGTAGTATCTTGGCTTGTAAGGAAAGCAGAATCTGTTTCTCCTTTCAATCCACAATTTACTACTCTATGCACAATTAGGCTTGTTCCTCCATCAGATTAAGTTTACACAATGCATCATTGAATATTCATTTTCTCTGTGCCAGTGAGTGGTTCTAGTCATCCAAGCACAGACTTTTCATCACCTCACTGGCCGTAGGCATGCCCACAGGGCTCTTCTTTCTCACAGCAGGAGCTAATGTAGAAGTGTAAGCAGGTCCAAGGAAATACCTAGATGGTTGGGAAAAGCTAACTATAGAGTTACTATGATCAGACTCTCCATTTTGGCCAGTTCTTCCATCTTTACATGAAATTAAGTTTCAGATTATGGTTTTCCACTTCTGTGCATAGGAGCTGTAATACTTAAGTATTTCTCATCTTCACAAATAACTTCATGTTTAGTGAAATTATGTTTTCCTGGCTGTTAACTGATGCAAAAACTGCAGTGCTTGAGATTATCAACAATTTGAATATGTATGCAGTAATGGGTTTCTGGAAATTGCACAAGATTTGCAGCAAGCAATATCCAGCCAACATTCACAATTCAAATTTCACTGGTATATTTATTGAGTAAGTAAAATGGAGATGTGTGACTTCAAATTGGTTTCTGAGATAGAAATCTCCTAATATAACTGACAGGGTAATACTACAACCACTTAACATATTCAAATGGACGAAGCAGAACTATGACAGAAAACAAGTTCAGTTGATTAGTATAACCACAGAATGCCAAACATCTAAATCCACACCGTGACTCTAAAGACCAAACAAATTTTTTTTTTAATATTGATTAACAAAATAGCTTGCTTACTGATCACTTCAATTGAGTGACTGGGTTAGGATTGAAAACTTTAACACAATTCCAATTGCTGGAAATACTTTTTAAAACATATGCCTTCTAGTGCCTAGTGTCTATTAAATTCAAAGTGAAGCTATGGAAATCACAAACTTTGAAAATTTGTCATTCACTTAGGACTTAAGAAATAATGCAATGAAATTCCTATAAATGAGAAGAAAAATGAAAGGAAAAAAAAAAGAGGAAACAACATACTGCAGAAGAAAGACTTAAAAATATGTAGGCATAAGAGGATAAAAGATTGTCTAAACCACATTAATACTCATAAAGTCAGATATCCATTTGAAGAAATGTCTACACAAAGTTTAATACCGTTTTTGTTACACTAACATGTGCCAAAGCCTGATTGTTATAAATACTGTCCATACTACTGAGCTGGGGCACTAATGAACCTACCTTATCTACTGAATAATTTTTAGAAAAAAAAATCCCAACATACTGATAAACATGATAAATAAGACAAAGATTATTTGGAGCCTTTAAAAGAGCGTTTGTAAGATTTTTAGAATCTCGATTTAGAAACTGCACATACAAATAAACCTCAAAATATATGCCATAAATGAAAAGCTCATGTGTACATTATCAAACAATTCAAATAATAATTACTTTAATTATAATACAACTAATGGTAACAGGGAAACAAAAAGAAAGGAAAAAAACAAGTCTTAAGAAGAAGAAAGAAGACAGATCAAAATTCCTGACAGGAAGATACATCAGACCAGTCTCTCAAGGGACTTAGTAGAAACCCAGGCCCTGCAACTTTTAAGAGCAGAACAGACAAATCACTAGAAAATATACAATAGGGAACAATCCTTCACAGGTAATGAGATGGGGAGCAAACCAACAGAGGGTTTTTTTCTTCTGCCCTTACTTCCTATCATTGATTCGATACCACTTAATGTTGTCCCCAGAAACTGATCTAAATCATTACTTAGGAATGCTGGAGAGGGGGTGCTGAGATACCAAAAAGATTACAGTTACGTAGACATACTTATTTGCATGGGGGATTAGCTAGGTTTTATGTCTGTGGTGAGATTTTACTTGCACATCTCTCCACAGAGACAACATTTTTAATCTTTGTTCAATGATCTCTTTCTAAAGATCAATACAGGTCAGATGGCCATGAGTTTATGAGCGGTATCAATTTCTGATGCACGTAATCATGAACTATTGCTGACCTACGTGAGAGAGAACAGGCAGATTCAGCTGTGAAATAGTCAGTCAGCCTCTCAAAGAGCCTCCTGATACAGCATCCCAACAGACCTACCAAGGCTTAAAGGAGACAGCTGAGAAGAGTTTAGATTAACAACGCATTAAATTTATAGATAACAAGTCTACATTCCCTTTTGGCAGCTCTGATTCAGACAGTCCCATAAAGCTGTAGTAGGTGGCAAGTTAAAGACTTCACGCTACATAGAAATGTAACTCCGGAGTCTAGAATTGCCTCAAGAGGGTATTGGCAAACTTTGCCAATAATTAGCTAAGAAATACACGTGAATGGAACAAATTTGAAGCCCAGAAAACAGAGAACAGATGCTGTTTGACAACAGCAGCAGAAAAATATAGGCTTGCTACAATTTAAAATGCTGTCTTCATCTGCTCTTTGCAAGAAACTTTAGCTTTTCTTCAGTCTCATGAAGAGTCTCATCAAAGCAAATTCAAATTTCTGTCAGTTCAAATACTCTCTGTTGCAGTATAGTCACTTCAAAATTGCTCTTAAAGTTCATTCATGAAGAAGGCTGTGGATAAAGACTGCAAAAAACTCGTGAGAACATATCATGCCTACAGGTGAACTGCATTATCATCTCATTTATTCCTGGGATGGATGCCAGCATAATTATAAAATAATTTAAGACCAACATCATTTATGGAATATTTCCATAGATATTTTCACTTGAGAACACAACATAATACGATTCATGTATCATTGTAGAGAATACAATCCACATGATTATCATCAATGTTCTGAAAAAAAGTATAACATAAAAACATAGAGGCTTTCTCAAACTCTACGCAAATAACACTGAGTTATGATTTTCATTGTTCATAATTTCTAGACTTGCATTTAGGTTAAAATGATTGACACACAAACATGTTTCTCATTTTCATAATTTTAAAGGTTGAGATCTGGCATTGTTATGTTGAACTAATTACCATAGAACAGAGAAGAAAGTGTTCATCCCTTAGCTCTTGCAGTATGATAATATGACTTTGACCAGAGAAGTGCTTCCATTTTCTTTGGTTGCCTCACAACATAAAATGAAGTTGGCAAGATGAAGACAAATGGCACAATAGCCTACTGCTGATTGGCTGAAGTATTTTGTATATGTTGGAAAAATCAGGACATCCATCCTAATTGGTGGTAGACAGAACACTTTAGCAACTGTGACTGTGCAAGACAGCGATCTATCCATCGTGGGGTCAAAGGGTGAGGTCAATAGGATAGGATAGTGATGTTATAATTTGACATATGGGTTATCTTCTATAAACTCTGTCTGTAAGACATATGACATGTGGTGAACTCTGAGATAGATATTAAAATTAGGAGCTCAACGTGCTGAGTGGGTTGAAAAAGTAAGCAGAGTCACTTAAAGCATAATTAAGTGCCTCTGTGGTAAAATAATTCAGGTGAACATAGTAATTGAGTGGGAATTACTAACACCAGAAACAAGGTTTCATATCAATAAAAATACAGAGAGCAGGCAACAGACACTACCCCCCAATTTAAGAATTAACAGAACTTTTAATGTATGTGTAAACTTTCCCTTTAATAAAAAATACATTAAAAATCAGACTACAGACACGCAGACCTGAATAATTTTTGGCATCCTTTGGCATTTCTAAATGACATAATAAAATCCTTTCCGTTGCACTACAATTAAAGAACTGCTGGTATAACTCTGAAAGTGCTATTCACACTAAGCTCCACAGTTATTCACCTAGGAAAAGATACTGTGACGTCAAACATGTTAAAGGAAGGTTGAATCATTTTGGGAGCCATTCACATGTGAACATAAGTATATAACAATAAGGAAATACATGTTAACTATCTACAGACACAAAGAGAGAAAAATCAAATAGGAACATAATAGGTTTTGTCACTTTGTGTGAAAGATTCCTTATATTAATCAAATAATTGAGTTAAAAATAAGACGCTCAGGCTTTTACTAGCACCATTCTTATGGCCAAGAATGATTTACAGTTACTGCAGTGGAAATTCAGATTTAAGAATATTATTAAAATAATTTTGAACATTCTAGTTATTTGAGCTAGGCAAGAATACTTACTTCCTGTATATAAACTGAACAGTGCTATACTCATGTAATGAAACAAAAATATTTAATTGTCCTGTCACGATACACCACCTCTATTATAAAAATGCAGCTACTTTGTTTTCAAAGGTATTAAGTACTTAATAAATTAAAAACCTTAACATTTTCTGAAGCAGCACACATTTTACTTCAAAGTCCCTGAAAAGAGCTTTTACCATCCATACCAAGTACCATCGTAGTTATTTCCCACAAGTCGCATCTCAAATGCCAAAAGAAGATAATTGATGGCAAGAGGCCTGTAACAGATTTTCCTTTACTGGTGACAAAGGCTAAGGGTAGAGCTGTCACAGTCTGATTTCTTATTGTAAGATCTGGAGAAGGATGCCTGTTCCTCCAATCCTCCTGTCTCTGACAACTCATCACACACAGCCAGTTCCCCGGAGGCTACGGCAGCATCTGGCGCTTCTGCTCTCTGGTGGCAGCTGCAATCATTTTCAGGATAATCTCCTAAAGGCGGCGTCTTTATTCAGCTACAGATGTCTTCATCTTACATCCTGTTGGATTCCTCAGGCCTACACATTGTCTCTGCACTCTGGTTTTATCCCTTTGGGTTGGTTTTTCAGTCATACTCTTATTTGAAAGGTACTGACAAGCATTCAAAAGACATTGGGGAAGAATTTTTCTTAAGGACATTAATCTGTTGGTTTTCAGTTTCTTTTCAATAATACAAATGAAGCCTTGAAAAATAAAGATCCAATTTTTAAGTGGACCTCCAAGTAGAAAGCAATAGCAGAAGTTGTGTCTCGTATTTGTTTTCTACTGGCTACAACAATGTAATTGGTTTATTTGGCTTCTCTCTTGACACAGTTCTTAGTTTTTTTCCATACAGAGTCAGACATATTGTTTATGAAGAACCCCAGTGGCAGAATGGAAGAATATTTCATATTTCATGTAGTTATGCGTAACTCAACAAAGTTTTGGTTTTTTTTTTCCCCCCAAAATTTCCTTATTTCTGATCTCTTCTACATGCACTACTGAAGATCCAGTCTCATGTATTTAGAGGTGATAGTGCAGGAAATCATATATCAAAACTAGCTTTTCCAGGGACACGAATACAATAATCTCATAATCCAGAAAATGTTGGTATCTGCATCAAGGACGATCATAACATGCAAAAAATCTGAAAATAAAAAGGCTTTGTAGATCTTTAACATCTTAAAAGGAAACATATATTACCTGTTTCAAACTATCTTACAATGGAGTTATTCTACTGAAAAAAACCCAAAATAACTGTATTTGGCAAATGAATCCACTTGTCAAGGTGGAAATATAACAGGTATTTTGTTTTGTCTAAGAAATGGCATTATGGCTCAAAGTTTTGGGTTGGTATTTTGTTCTTAAATATCAGACAAAAAGGATTTGTTATAGGTATGCATTCTGATGTATTTTGCTATATGATCACAGAATTACAGAACTTCTTTTTATACTACTTTGTTATTTTATATCTCAAACATAAGTCCACCTCCTCTTTTGTTTGTTGGTAACAGGCAGTCAAAAATCAATCAATTTTCATCCAAATGATGCATGTTTCAGTTTCATTAAATTGATTTCATCATGTTAAAGGAAAATTTGGGCTTAATTTAAAAGTCCACATTATGTGATATTCAGTTACTAATATTATTTGTTATTAAAAAATAAAGTCCTACAAGTATTCTCTTTTTTTCAGGTGTTTAAAAAATGACATGGGATGTTATTATAATGCTGTCTGTGGTAAACAGAGAAACCTTTTGAAGATTTTTGTTTATTATTATTATTTATTTTTTGCTAGGACATCCATCCGTCACCCTTCTTTAACTGACATTTTTACCCCGTTATTATCTCTAATATATTCCACTGAGGGTTTTCTTTCATTGCAAAGAGGGGGAGGAGATCAGCCAAAGGCATATCCCCAACAACTACTGCCTTCTAAGACTGCTCACTAGTCAGAAGTGGGTCAAATGGTCCTCACATGAAAGCATCTAACAAGGTCCCAAAGGAGGCTTCCCTTTAGTGGCAGCAGTGAAAGACACCATTTCTCTTCAGAGAAGATAGATACTGTCTTCCTATTCACAACTGAGGTACTGATACTTGCCACTTTGAACTTGTTACAGTCATGGATGATTTCTGAAATGTTCATATCATTTGGGGAATCTCTGAGATTAGGGATTTTGGAAGAACAGAAATTAAAAAGGATCTGTTTACAGGCTAAAAATTCTGAAAATAGTAAAGCTCAGAAGTTTGGCACTGATTACCCTAAAAGCATCAAGGAAAGCTTCAAATGACGTAAATTAATAAAACTTGTGGAGGGTTTTAACCACATTCTGTGCTTTCTCAATTTTATCCACACTCCCCCCACACACCCCCAGCCCTTTCTTCTTTTAAAGTTACTTTAACTTAGATTCAGACATCATAGAAGAGAGCTCTTCCAGTAATAAAACATGAGGGATTCTGTGATGAGGGAATCTGAGGTGTAGAAAAACTAAACGGATAAAAGATAAAGGAGTCAAACAAACTGTAGGATAGCTGTATGCCAGGTTTTAGTAATTAGGGTCATATGTAAAGAACAAGGAGGATCAGCTCAATTAAAGAAATAAATTGTGACAAAATTGCATCAAACCACCGATCAGTAGCTGATCTAGAGGCTTTAGTGAAAAAAAAAACCTTCACACAAAAGGGAAAATCTGACATTAATCATAGGATAAACTTCACATACACATGTGCATTAACACAGCACACAAGTCCTGAATTATCTTATGTACTTCTATGTGCTAGAACACTCTCAGGTTCATTTGTTAGCTATATGACTTCTTAATTTCAGTTGTAAAGCTTTCTGCACCACAGGTGTACTTTCATCAATTGCACAGGCACATAAATTGAGTAGGCTTAAGTAAGCAAAAACCTTGCTTTTAAACATTTTTTTCAAGCTACTCTGTTTTTATTTATTTTTATCATCACAAAATTATAGCTTTCAAATATATGTTTGCATATAAGAAAATGGCAAAAGCTAAAATAAAAGGTCATAGAATAAAAAAGAGACATGCCTCCTTCTCCCACACACCCCCCTTCCTCTTTAAATCCCATGAAATGAATGTTTAGCTCAAGGATTTGCTGTTCATCTCAGTGCCCCTCAAGCCTGAGGCAGGATTAGGCCAGACTCATGTTTGAACAACTGGAGAAAATCAATGGATTTCACCTTATTAATAATTAAAAGACTAATTCAGACTTTCAAGTGATTAAAACTGTTTACAAAATGTATGAATTATAACTGGAATATACATGTGCAAAAGGTGCTCTGAAAGAAGCAACATACAAAAAGAAAAGAGTAATTTTCAGGGTGCGTTTAGTAGTTAGAAGCAAAATAAACCATTTAGCATAGTGTTAATTAGGTATTTACATGTAGCTAAACAAATGCTTTACATGAACTTTAATGGAAACCTTGGCTAATTCCTAGGTGATGCAACAACATGCAGAGTAATTGAAAACTGAATCTCATTCTTTCAACAGCATGTCTGTTGAGAGCCAATTCTATTATTAAATAGACCAAGGAAGCATAAGAGAAGAAAATTGCAATTTGCTGCACTAATGGATATCTTTTAATAGTAGTGACCATGAGATAAATGTTCAAGTAACTACTGTATTCCTTCTCCTCCTATGCACAAGACTAGCAATAGCCATTGCTTTTGCACTCTAAGAATCTTGCCTATTCAGACACTACTGGAACATAGCAGGATGCACCACGACATCTGAAGGCTACATTTAAACTTTAAAACAGACATTCAGTTTTACTATTGAAATAAATAGCTGCCCTACTTGCCATCTCAATAAGCTAGCTGTGGAACTACAGCTTTGAAACTTCAAATATCCTGATTTTTTTTTATCCATTAGCACCTTGCTGGTATCATCTTTATATGACTATCTATGAAAGAGACTTTTGCTATGCCATTATGTTTGGCCTTCTTTGTATTGCAGGACAAGCGAAAAATAAAAGCCTCCTATACTGCACAGACTTTTAAAATTACTTAAAATATTTCAGCCACTGACACATTCAAAGTGTGTGTTAGACTGCAGAAGACTACTGTATACATGGGTACTTGCAAAGCCAGAAAAGTTATTAGTTGAAATGTACCTTGATGAGCCTGTGAAATTGAGCCAATGTTCATACTGTCAAGAGAGCCAGAAACTTTCCTTTTGTTGCAGGAAAAAAAAAATCCTTTCAAACTCCAAGCATGGGAACAAGACACAAACTTAGCATTGAGAGGATTCTTTGTAACCTTTCAGAATACATTTTCATTGTGCATCATGCACACAGCTGTAATAAAACAGGCGGAAGCAACAGCAGGCTGAAAGTGAGAAGTGTGGACTTCATATCTATTTATATCCTATATATATATAAATACGCTATGTACATAAACACACACATTTATGTAAGTAAAGCAATGAACTACAAAAGCTGGAACTGTTGTCACAATTTACCTTGCAAATTGTACATCTGCTCTGCAAGCTGAAACTATGCTCTCTTACAAAGTTTCCATACAGTCAAAATTTGTGCCATAGATCTAGCCCATATAAATCACCATGATATATGAAGTTAAATGATCCCATCAAGCAAGCTGCCAAAAGAAGGACAAACGTTTCATGGAGCAGGAAGCACTATTCCAAGTTTTGCACTCAAGCCCTCTCCCTGTGCTAGATGAACTGGCAGCTTGTCTGCCTGTATCTCATTAGATCAGGATGTTTGAGCAGCTGCTTGAAAACTTTTTAGGAACACAATTTTGGCTTGATGAAATCCAAATCTGCTTCCCGTGGCAGTGTCCCACATCACTCTGAACAAAACCTATGCTCGTTGCATTGAGGTCAGACTTAGTCCTTCTGCTCTTTTTCACCAGAAAACCACATTTGTCACTCATCTTTCTGGCAAGAGTTAACGAGCCACTCCTGCCATAGTGAATCAGCAGGAATCAGTAAGCATCTCCACAGAGAAGTATAATACTTGCTAACAAGACAAGTCTACAGAAGAAACCTTTGCCCTGCTGCTATACAGTGGATTTTTTATTTATTATTCCAATTTAATTTGAAGTGCACAGATGACAAGAGTCTAGGAAAATGGTAAGACTTGAGAGTTTTTACATCCCCGAGGAAAAGGTAGGCCTTTTTTTCTTCCTGTTGTACACATCACTGGTGTATTTTTAGCGGTACTATACCAAACTAAGAAAAAAGCAACATATAGGGATTATAGTATTTAAATTAAAGCTAAATTAAAGGCATAGCAACTTTTTCTCACAATATTCTCCCTTTTTTCATTTCCCTGACAATGGTAGTAACATTTTTCAAATTTCTTCTCACAATGCCTACTACCTACTTCTCTGGCCACCTCCAAAGTATTACCATCTAGCCTATAATTACCCATCTGGAATTATAAAAACAATTGTGGTGTAGGGAAAATTCTATCAAAGAGACAGTCAAGTGAAATTAAAGTTGGCAATTCAGTGAACATGTGTAGAAATTATATCTGAGATGCTGTAAAACTGCTCAGTTGACAAAAAAAAAAGGAAAATTGAAAAATTTGTATAAAGGAAATGAAATGCATCACTGAGGGATTTGACAGTGAGAAAGCACATGTCAATGACAAATGAAAACAAGATCATCAAGTAGTGGACTTTAAACCCTGCAAGGCATAATTCTTACCAATAGCTAACTCTTCAGTAGCTTTCTAAATTTGGCAGTATCCATCGATGTGCAATTCCAATGTTTTAATACTCATTTAAAAATGTTAAATCTCCTTTCCATTTATGAGTTACTTTTCAGGAATTTTATTCCTTCATGACGGCTTTTAAAGTTTCTATTCGGTATACCAAGAGGTTTTTTTTCTGTTTTACAGTCAATTTACTGCAAAAAGGCTGGCTGTAAAAGGATGTAAACTGAAAAGCTGTGACAACATTCCAGCTCAAACTGGAATTTGGTATTTATGCTCAACAGAGTAAGAAAGACTATCCATAGACAAGTATATTCAACAACACTGAAAGAAAACCTGCTTTGCTCTCAGAGTTTTGCAAAATAGTCCTGTTTCTTCCTGATATAACGTAACAGGGAAAATACATCCTATTGCTGTCTTCACTAGCTGGCTACCAGAAAATAATATTATGGTAGTCTTAGCCCTAGCTGGGTGCCAGATGCCCACAAAGTCATTCTATCACTCCTCTTCCTAAACTGGACAGGGGAAAAGAGAAATATAATGAGAGGTTCGTGAGTCAGGGACAGGGAGATCGCTCAGGAATTACTGTAACAGGCAAAACAGACTCAACTTGGGGAGAAATCGTTTGATTTATTAATGAACAATCAGAATACAGCAGGGAATGAGAAATAAAATCACATCTTAAAACATCTCCCCCACCCCTCCCTCTTCCTGGAACTCTCTTTCCTGCTCCCCATCAGTGCAGGGTTTGGAGGTTATGGTCAGTTCATTACAGATGGACTTTGCCATTGCTTCTTCTTAAGGGGAGGTCACCTCACACTTCCCACTGTGCTATAGCATGGGGTCCCTCCCGCATGAGACAGTCCTCCATTAACTTCTCCAACATGGGTCCTTCCCATGGGCTATAGTTCTTCACAAACTGCTCCATCATGGGGCCTTCCCATGGTGGCAGCTCTTGACACACTGTCCCAATGTGGGTTATCCATAGGGGAGAACAGTCCTTCATGTACTGACTGCTCCAGTGTGAGTCTCTCACAGGATCACAAGTCTACTCTCTGCCATGGCTCCTCTCTTTCCACGAGCCCCAGGTCCTGCCAAGAACTTGCTCCAGTGTGAGCTCCTCAAAGCCTCCTTCAAGTATCCATCTGTGGGGTCCTCCACTGGCTGCAAGTGGATCTCTGCTTCCCAGTGGCCTCCATGGACTGCAGGAGCACAGCTGCTTCACCATGGTCTTCACCACAGGTCACAGGGGAGTCTTTCTTTCAGGGCCTAAACATCTACTCCCCTCCTTTCTCCACTGACTTTTGTGTCTGCAGAGTTGTTTTCACATTCCCAGTCCCTTCTGCTGCTGGCGTTTAGCAACCGCACAGCAACTTTCTCACTTTCTCAAATTATTCACAGAGGTGTTACCTCAATTTCTAACTATCCTGGCCTTGGTCAGTGGTGGGTCCATCTTAGAATTGACTGGCAATGGCCCTATCAAAAACAGAGGAAGCTCTTTTGTTTAAAGAAGCCAACTCTGTGGCCTCCCGCTACCAAAACCTGGTCACATAGAACCACTACAAATATAATTTAGGAAATAAAGTGAACATTTAGCACATATGAAGAGCTGCAGAATAATTACACATGATCTTCACAAGTATTAAAAGTATTTAAGTAGTAGACACTAATTCTTGTACTGAAAGGATATCTAACATACAGTAGCTTATTATAAACNGCTCCTCATCAGTGCAGGGTTTGGAGGTTATGGTCAGTTCATTACAGATGGACTTTGCCATTGCTTCTTCTTAAGGGGAGGTCACCTCACACTTCCCACTGTGCTATAGCATGGGGTCCCTCCCGCATGAGACAGTCCTCCATTAACTTCTCCAACATGGGTCCTTCCCATGGGCTATAGTTCTTCACAAACTGCTCCATCATGGGGCCTTCCCATGGTGGCAGCTCTTGACACACTGTCCCAATGTGGGTTATCCATAGGGGAGAACAGTCCTTCATGTACTGACTGCTCCAGTGTGAGTCTCTCACAGGATCACAAGTCTACTCTCTGCCATGGCTCCTCTCTTTCCACGAGCCCCAGGTCCTGCCAAGAACTTGCTCCAGTGTGAGCTCCTCAAAGCCTCCTTCAAGTATCCATCTGTGGGGTCCTCCACTGGCTGCAAGTGGATCTCTGCTTCCCAGTGGCCTCCATGGACTGCAGGAGCACAGCTGCTTCACCATGGTCTTCACCACAGGTCACAGGGGAGTCTTTCTTTCAGGGCCTAAACATCTACTCCCCTCCTTTCTCCACTGACTTTTGTGTCTGCAGAGTTGTTTTCACATTCCCAGTCCCTTCTGCTGCTGGCGTTTAGCAACCGCACAGCAACCGCACAGCCAATTTCTCACTTTCTCAAATTATTCACAGAGGTGTTACCTCAATTTCTAACTATCCTGGCCTTGGTCAGTGGTGGGTCCATCTTAGAATTGACTGGCAATGGCCCTATCAAAAACAGAGGAAGCTCTTTTGTTTAAAGAAGCCAACTCTGTGGCCTCCCGCTACCAAAACCTGGTCACATAGAACCACTACAAATATAATTTAGGAAATAAAGTGAACATTTAGCACATATGAAGAGCTGCAGAATAATTACACATGATCTTCACAAGTATTAAAAATATTTAAGTAGTAGACACTAATTCTTGTACTGAAAGGATATCTAACATACAGTAGCTTATTATAAACAGTAGAAACCTGACTTTATTAAATTAAACAACTGAACATCCATTGACTCAAATAGGGTTGGATTTCATCTACAATAATTGAACAGCCCTTCTTATTTCTTTAACTTCCCATGCTCTATGTACCTGTGAAGCCTATCACAGTGTAAGAAAAAGATAATGTAAATATTTAACGTTTTAACACTATTTAATTATAGTTATATCTTTTCTGGTTTGTATCTTACTATTCTTTAAGTTTATAGATTTATCTGAACAGCCTAGGCCCTCATTTGGCATTCACTTTGTTCTCATTTGCTTCAGTTCAATTGGGATTGACTCTAGTGAAGAACAGAAAAACTTTCACAATATGTACACATGTGAATAACAGCTACTGCTTAAACAGTATTCAGTGCAAAAGGACTTGATCGTACTATTATTTGTCCTTTTCCAGAGACAGTCACTTAGCAGCAAAACCCCTCCTCTGACAAAATCTGTGACTTTTACTCAGCAAGTCTCCAAAAGCACATCATCAACTGTTGCGCGTTCTTCAGAGGTCTCCTGATGAATGCTGGGTGCCATTCAATGTCTTTATGTCTTGTTTTTTAACAGCAAGTTCTGCATTATCCTGGTGAAGTATCAGCAATGAGGCTCACATGAACAGGAAACTAACCTTTCTTAGCAAAGATGGAAATCAATTCAGGGAGCACTGGGACAATTTAACTGTGTTGTCTCAAAATTTTTTTCAGAAAGGGAGACGATCAGGTAAAAAAACTAAAAATAAAAACTCCTTCATGTATAGATACAGTTTTCATATCACTTGTATACCATATGGATGCAGCATGCGACAAAGCCAGAAAGGGGAGCATCCAAAACAGATCAAGAAGAAGCTGTCAGGGCCTGGTAGCAGGGCCAGGCCCTCCCACAGACCTCAGCCCAGTGAGGCCAGGGTTGCAAGTGCCGGCTCCTGTGATGCTGCAGTGGCCCTGACACTTCTGCCTGTATGGCTGAGGCCCAAATACCATCCCAAAGAATCAAGCAGGTGGGAGCGGAAGATGGAGGAGGTAGGAGCCATAATTTTCCAAATTTGTACTTAGTCATACAACCAGATCTTACATCAAAACGCAGTAAACACTACACCTGGCAATCTGCCATGCATGAAGCTGAAAAGGATTTTGGGAAAACTCTGTAATATGCAATTCTGAGCAGTTAAGGTTATCCTGACACTGAAGTACCAAATACCTACACAGCAGTTCAACAGCAATCAAGCTTGTGCAAGAACTGCTGCTTCCCTCCTGTTCCTGCTCTTGTATTGCTACTGCAGTTGTGCCAGCACAGTAGTTTCCAAGACCACACTGTCATGCAGCTAAGGCAACCTGATGTACCAAATTTCTTCTTGTGTCCTTCTGAAAAAATACGCTGAGTGATTGCTCAGTGGAACTGAATTGTGGTTCACAGCATGGGCTCTGAATATGTCAGCCAGCACACCTGAGGGAGCTAGTGTGACTTAGCTTGGCAAGAAATGATGGATGCAGCAATATTTTCAGAGGGTACTGCTGCCAAACATGGAAACTTACTCATAATTACAGGCTGTCTAGCATAGCCTTTCCATATTTCATGGCAAACTGCTTTTGTCATAGCTCCTTCTCTAGTACCATCACCCCAATCTGCAATTTGCTTGTTCTTTCAGAAGTCAAATCTCTGTTACCTAGTCCTACATTTAGAAACTTTAATTTTGGCTTTCTTACATTCCAGTCTGATGCACAAACATAGTTTCTGTGCTTTATCCTCCTTTCAAATTTTAAATGAAATAAACAGAACTATTATATTAGTGCAAAGAAATTAAGTCATGCTTTGGCACTGCATGACAATCAAGCAACTTGCTGGTTGCTCAACTTCGTGAGGGAATGTTTGAAATACATGCTGAAGAAAAGGATTCTTGAAAGCTAAAACCTTTTAGTAATTGCATTCAAAAATGCATTTAAAAAATTAAAAGAAAAAAACCACATCAGCATTACAGTAAGGAGTTGAAGTTTTCTGTATCCTCCGTGGCCACAACTTCTGACTTGTCTGCCCTTGGGTCCGAAGCCTGGTTCCACCAAAGAAAATGGCATCTCCCTTAAATGTGGACATATTTTTTTCTTCAAGTATGGCAAGACAGCAGAGCAATCAAGTGCATTAATCAGAAATGCAGTTAGTCTGCATGCTGACTCTGGACAAGTTGAGAAAAATGTTAGGACAAGTGGCTTTAAAAGAAACTATCTATCTAAAAACAAAAATAGGGAAATAGGAGTTTCAGAAAGACAGTCCTTATGTGAAGTGGCTGTTAACAGCTGTCTTCTCTCTGATGCTATCTCAGTGCACTAACTACAAGAACACCTTCTTCAATTTTTTCTTTAAAAAGACTTTAAGTAGTCACAAGTCCAATCTTGTGATTATCTCACTGTGGGTGTTGTATATGCTGTAGTACTTGCCTCAAGGGAATGACAAATGTCAGCAAGATGCAAAAAATAGACCCAGTGTGAAATCAAAGGAATACAGGAAGTTTAGAAGGCATCATTTAAGAGCTCCTCATGCAGAGTTTCTCAACTGAAAACAGCTATGCAACATACCTCAGAAGATCTAAGTGAGACACAAGAGACTAAAAAACTGATAATGACTTTAAGGGCTGGCAGGGCATCCTGGAATACTTTAAACCTCCTATAGATTCCATGGAAACTGGAAATGTAAGGACATCGTCTTAAGTATTTTAAAAGTCTGATTTATGAAGAATTCAGGAGAAAACACCGGTGTCTTGTTAGCAAAAAAAAATTATCCTATGATCTCAAAGTCTTTGAGTTGAAGGGAAAAAAAGGGCATCAAAAGACCAGGGTTTATCACAGTTGCCATTTGGGACTGTGCTAATCAGCAGAGGGAAACAGAAGCACATTCATCTTTGCACAGACTCGCCACTGAAATAATCTCTGCAACACCCACTGCTCTGATAAAAAGGACACTTTAGCCTAACACAGCTTTACGGCCAAGCAGTACATGAAAACAAAGCGTGGTTATTTCTGTTACTTCTTTGGTTTCCCCCCAATCCCCATCTGCTGGTTTCTTTATCATTTTTTTTCTTTCAACTCTTGTCTCCTTTGTATTCTTTTCAGTTCCTCTATTTAATGAATTGCTGAAACCATCTTCTCTTACTTTGCCTCTTCTGTAGCTCTGATCACCAAAATGATACCTCTTCCTCCTCTAAAAGAATCAAAATCTGAAACATGTCAGTACTACGACATATATAATTAGCTTTTTTTTTATCCCTAGAATGAAATTGTCAAGAAAAATATGATTTTGTCTTATAGCTTTAATTTTATGACAGATCCAAATTACAACTTTGGCAATTCATGTTCATTAAAGATGTAATCTCAGAAATTATTTTTGGTCCCTGAATACTATGATAAAATGTTACAGAATCTGGAAAAGACCCCTAAAAGAGGAAAAAAACCCAAAAAACAGAAAAACCCATACAAAAAAAAAGGCTAAGCTTGGTAAGAAAACTTATCACATGGGGAATGCAAATAAGAGAACATGCGTATTTCATCTTAAGTAGACAAAAAAGCCTACTATAATTTTCTCTAGTATTACTAGAATGCAAACTTTCTCATTTAATTCTGTCCTAACATGACCTAATCAATTTACATCTATGTACATAAGAAAACAGAACTCTTTTGTTTTATTAATTTGTAATTTCTGTCCACAATCCCAGAAGATAAGCACAGATATAAATTTTATTTCAAACAGTATCTAGAAATTTTAAATAAAAGTAGATTTTTGTGCATTAATAACAAAAAAAAAGTTAACAGAACTTTGAATTGGAAAAAATAGTCATTGGGATGCTTCATGAACAATGAATGCATACAGTTGTTCTACCTATGGATACACCCTTTCCAATTTTGAAATACACAATATTGCCTCTCAATTACTTCAGAAAGCATTTAACCATTTTGGTTGTTTCCCTCTATAAGAGTAATAAAGTATTTTAGAGTAAATCTTTAAGTATGGAAGAATTAGTAAGATTCTGTGCACATTCATGACACCCTTATTTGGAAATGTGTTACAGAATGTAAAGTGCTGACCATTTTATCCCAAATGGACACCTGACTCCCATGAGCAGGGAGTGATGGCTTCATAAAATATAACCTCTCCACATCAATTCCCTTCCCTCCGTTTGTCACCATGCAACCCCACCTGAAATAGAACATGAAAACTGTGTCGAACTAGTTTTTATTGTTTTCTGTCTTGTTTTCTAGATCCAAAGGTCAGCAACAAACATTTTTGAAAGCAAAGCCTCCTGAAAACCATGAAGCTAAGATGAACTGTAAAATCCTATGTTTTGATGAAATGTGACATATGTGCTGTTATATGGCCCAAATTGTTATATCAAGTCACTTTTACAATTACCCAAGAGTTTAAAACTATTCAGAATTGTTTCTTGCTAGACAAAGAGTACTGGAAATGCTAACACAAAGACCTAAGACAACCATACTTTTCACCTTGTTGAACCACTAACAACACTTCAAATGTCTTGGGGATCTTAATTCAATGTAGTAAGAACCAATGTAGTAGATAGCTACAAATGAACTGAAGAGAGACTACATATTCCTTTTTTTACATGTTTTTGTGGACCATGGCAATGTCACTTATTTACAGGTGACCTTTCCAGGATCTATTAATTTACAACACCTACTGAGGAAGTGCAGATAAATGCATGATTCTCTGATCACTCAAAGCTACCTGTAATTCACCGTGAAGCTCCCAGTTATTTCTGCAGGCATACTCCATGAGTGTGGAAAGGCCATACAGCGGACAGGCCAGACCATGCTCTTACAGTCTATCCTTTTGTCTAGAGATACTTAAGTTTAATTCATGTCACCCCTTAACAATAATTTGGAACCAAAAAAGAAAGATACTTTAAAGTTTCTTTTCAGCTGAGGTTTCTTACAGAAAAAGTCATCTTCACCCTGAAGTTAAATATCCATATACCCACTTCATTATATCCTGGATGGCCTTAACAACTGTCCTCAGCTAGTATAGGATAGCTGAATCAGGAAAATCTGGATAACATCGTTGGAGAAAAATTCATCAGGTCCTAAGAAGTTTGTTAACATCATCTGACCAACAGTCTTGGGCTAGCACAGCTGGCAGGCAGCAGTAGCCAGGTGAATTGCTGAATAACTCGCAGGGAGCTCACACAGATGGGAGCACATGCTGCCCTGTTTATGGCTGCAGTCAGTGGTGGTCAGTGGCACACTGACAAAACTAGGTTAAACAGGGCACTGATCTGATCTGTTATGACAGTGACTGCTCTCACTTTTAAAGGAACGGGATCAAATCAAAATTACCCCCAAGTATATATTTTGAAAACACCATCTTTTCAAAAGCAATAGGAGAATGAATTATCAAAAAAAACAAACCAAACTCCTCAGCCCTAAGCATATCAAAACTCATCACCATCAAAACCAGCATAAGTGCCTAAAATGAAACTTTTTATTTAAAATCATTATTGCTCTGTAAATATGATTTTTAAAAAATTCTTATTCAAAATAAACTGTATTTGATAGTCACAGAATTTTAACAGCACAGTGTATATCACTCTACAATTTTCAAAAGTGTACAATGCTGCAGCAGTTTTTGGTCTTACCTAGCTTGTTTTTGTGCCTGACAGCCTGCTCTGCTACCCATCTCACTAAATGAGTAAATAAATACTTAATGCTTATATTTTTGCTGCCAAATTATGGCAACATGAATGGAAAAAAGGCTAGTGAGAGAAGCATGACATGTTAAAAGTGAAATCTCTTTGTTTCTGTTTTGAAGAAGGATATGCAAACATGAATCATACATCTTGCTTCTGCTACAGTAACTCAATATCCTCTGCTTGGTTAAATAACAGACACTTGGCACACACAAACTTGACATTCTTGCCAAGAACTGAAATTTGCAACAACTCTGAGCTCTGTTGAAACCCCACTGTTGATACTTAAGTTGTACACAGCACTCCACCAGGATCAGCTGCTACATGTTAAATGAGTATTCAGCATCAGAATGACTATTTAAATAATCTTTCTCCATCTCTGAAACAGCCATATTAAAGCTGAAAAGAAGGCTTTTGAAAAGATCTTCAGGAGAACAGAAGGTTCTTTATGCATTGTACAGCATTAAAAAAAAAAAAAAAAACTACTATATAGACAGAAATGCCAGAAGCCGTGCAAGTTCAGAAAACTTGTCTACTAGTGATATCAACACAAAATCAATCCTTGTGCGTTGCTCCAGAAAAAGGTGAAAAGTCAGAAGTGCTACTAGTATGTCTTAAAACAAAAGTAAAGAAACAGCTGTGCTTTTTAACCAACCTAAGTCAATGTAAGTAAAATATACAAAGAATGTTTAGACACCTAATACTATCTTTATCTGGTTGTTATAGGAATCCAAAATAGTTGGCAGTAGTTGCTTCCTGAGGGCTACCAGAATCTGATTTACAAATTTGTATTACCCTTTGAGGAGAAGGAAAACAGCCTTCATGTAACTGACTCCGTGCTCATACAATACCTTGTTCATCTCTACTTCAACAGAACTAACAGAAATGACTTTAAGATCCCTTTTATACATATCTATTCACTGTGAATAAACACATCTGTAGCCTCATCCCATTCAAATAGAGTGTGTTTAAAGCTTCATCCCTCTCACAGAGCTAAGTCCCTGTACATAATAGAGCAGTTCACTATTTCTACACTTCCCCTGCAAACGTGACTAGTACCATTTCAGATGCCTGGGGGTATCTAAGACATCTACATAGCATTGGCAGATATGATTTTAGGGAAACACACTCCTGGGTAGGTGTAAATTGTGGATGAGGTGAATATGCAATGTCTTCTGAAATAGTACTACTAGTAAATAATAGCTTATGCTGAGGAAACGGAATCCTGCTGTTAAAATCAGCTGATGGTGATCAGTACAAAATGGAGACAGCTAAAAGTTGAGGACAAAGTGTGAGATCAGTGTCTAAGATCCACAATAGTCAACCAAGATCTAGTCACTATAGTCAAAGGAGTCTTAAAAAGATACAGTAAGGCAGCCAAGAGATGTCTGGTTTAAAATGTGTTCTTGGCTTTCCGGGTTTATTGACTGTAAAGGAAATTTAGATACATAGTTTACTTCACTCTAAGCCTCCGCCAACTGTCTTTACATAGAGGCCATGCATATGCATCAGAAGGCCATAACCAAGACTTAGACTTGATTAAATAAATACTTTCTCTCCTCATTGTAAAATTGATAAGGTAAACACCATTATACAGGCAGAAGGTACTGTAAATGGCAATATACTTGGCTCTTCTGGAGGTCTCTGGCTCTGCTTTCAGCTCTGCCTGAGAGGCTCTATTGGGTATGCACTGACCCCTTCTGGGGACCAGGCCTTGCTAATGTCCTGAAGGAGTTCAGCTGGCTAAAGGTGAATAAGGTCACCTTGCTTCCTCCTTGGCTGACAGTTTTCCCCTTCAGTGACATTGCTAAAAGCTGTAGTTTCTGTAATTTTACTCCATTAAAATATATGTCTCTCAGATACTCCCTTTCTTCAGGTGAATGGTAAGGATATAATTCATTTGCAAAATATCCTTCATACTTCCTTGCAATTTTACTCTTAAAGTGGTCAGTAAAGAAGTGTCACTGTTTAATACTCATCAAACTATATCGCTAATCAAGAATTCTGTCACTGAATTACTAAATTTCATAATGATAGTCCCACATGATTATTATTTCTGTTGCAAGGTGAGTCAGTAGTTTGTAACTATTTATTTTTTTAAAAAAAGAAAAGAGCATTGTCAAGGTCTAATTAAGGGAGTTTTCCATGTTCAGTTCTTTCTTGTAATTAAGACAAATCTGTGGATTATTTTTCTTTCACTGAAAAAGTTCTAGGTTTATTATGCATTGCACCTTAATTATGTACTTACTCCAATGAAACGCCACATCTGACTCATGTTTTAGATACTGTACAATAAATAAATAGAATTACTGCAGAAATATCTCCATTGCATTTAAGCATCAAGGAGGCGTAACAAAATCTTTCTTAATACAGCTAGTTTCTAAATACATGAAGTTATTTGTCAGGACACTAACAAAAACTTAGAGAGCTTTCGTCCTTTTTAAAACAAATTTCTTTATCAGTCGAACTATGGAAAATCTAGTGAGACCTTGCCTTACAACCTTTGACAAAAAATAAGCCCATCTTCTCCTCTATTACTTCCCCTTCCTTTCTCAGAATACTACCACAAATTAGGAACTCCTACAAGGATTTTTTTGTTTGTTTGTTTCTTTTAAAGAAGGGAACTTTTCTTCATGCACTTATATATCTGAAGGAAAAGAAGAATGTATCTGAAGAGTCCTTAAAGCAAAGTCTATCACTCCAGGGACAAGGAAATAGTAAAATAATAAACTGCTCTTTTCCATTTGGAAATTTTAAATTAATTTCTGAAAGGGGCACTTCTGCATTTAGGATTATTGATTAAATGGTGTGCCTTTTCTTCCTCATCTCTAAAACTGAAGTCAGGCAGGCTCAGTAATACAGGCTGGTCACATTCAATATCCAGGGTTGAAAAATAAGTAGTTAAGGAGGGCTTGGTTCTTTACTGTCATTGTGATGTTAATAAGCATTTTCAGCTGTGAAAAGTGACTGCAAAGTGGTTGGAGTGCCACTGTCTGTCTTACGCATTTCATGGAGACGAATGTGAAGCAGAAGAGAATCCAAACACAAAGAATGTAACTACTTTACAACAGCATCTCCAGTAATGGAACCTAGTACTTCAAAGGAAAGACATTTATGGATACTGTCTTTACAATTATGATTAAACCAGACCAGGAACTGGTTAAAGCCTATGTATTTTGCTTTAAAGACTGTACCTTTCTTTCTATCTCCATGTGAATGCTTTGGTCTATATTCTTAACTTCTTCATAACCAATTTAAGTAAAAAACCCCTTCAGTGAAGCAACTGAATCAGAAGCATTTAACTGACAAGACCATAATTTTTCAATTCTCACAAGTGTGTCCTTAGATAAGATTGCCTTAAGCAGCCAACCTCAGAGAAAGTGACCTACAAATATACATTTTAAGTTGATTTTAATGAGATACAGATCAGATTCCAAAAATAAGGAGAATAAGACAGACATATTTGCAATCTTTGAGAGATGGTGATCATACATTTCAGTAATTCCTCAGCCAATACACCTTCTAAAATGTTTACAGAGGAAGGTGTTAAATCTTGTTCTGGTAACCTCATCTCAAAAATGCAAAACTAAAAACTCATGCAAGTTATTTTTAACCACAATTCAGAAAATAAAGGAAATTAGAAATGAACTGTATGAAAGTGAAAGGAAAAGACTTTAGGACACAAAATCGCATGAGTTGAGGATACATGTATCACGTTTATCTCAAAATTAAACAATTATTTTCACATTTTGTATAGCTCACCACAGGAATATGACTTACGCAAGATATTTTACACAAAGCAGGCAAAGCCAGGAGAAAAAATATGCCCAGTACATAGACTGCAGCCTTAATGTACTTTCTGTGTTCCTGCAGGGTTCCTGCTTTTCTGTTAATATTGGATGTTAGACTTTGTGTGTATCTATTAGATATAGTTTTAGTACTCAAAGAAGAATCACAAGTGGAGTGTTACTATCTGACATTCTTATGACCCTTTAACATGTGTACATGCAGTAGTATATTACTACTCATTAATGACTTAATAGTGTCATTAACAACATTTTGGTGAGGACATATTATGGTTAACACATATAGCAAGGCTTTTCTGTGTTGCAAGTTGTTCATTAGATTATCATTCAGATTTACAGGTAAGATCTATTTCTCCCTCTCCATCTCTGCTCTCATAAAAATCCTGCAGGGATACATACATGCACAAAAATAACCTAGATGACACATCGCAAATAACTGTCAAGCACTGGTGAACCATGGTACTCCAATAGTTAACTGGAATGTAGCATTCCTTTGAGAGGATAAAAGGAATAAAGTTCTGGAAGCCAGAGGTAATATTTCAGCCTCAGATTTTATTAGACACAGTTTCATTCCTAAGCATGGTATGTCCCACAGAGCTAGAGAAATTACTATCTCCAGTTCTCAAAGACCGGAATCCTTCATTGCTCTCGTAATACCTCAGTAAGAAACAGAAAATCACTTTCAACATTTCCATAACACCTTTAATTTTTCATGTTGAATGTTCTTTTATTGCTCATCTAAGAGAGGTGCCAAAGTCTCAGTTATTACTTATTAGTCCATTTCCATTTATTACTTCTTTTAAAATATGGTGCTTTCATTCTCCAAGTATTTGCTTTACACACTGCTATATATATATCAGCCCATCGTTCTTTTCTTTCAAAAAAAGGTTTAGAGAAAAACCTGCAAGAGGTTCATGCCACAGAATCTCTTCAGTCCAAGACCCCATATATGCACTTAATATGGTCTGATCAAATTGAATGGAAATGTCAAGTCCCCCTTCTAAAAAAATCAGTGAGATGAAAACATGCATTTTAATAACTGATTACATTCTCTGTATGTTCTATAGATGTCAAAAGATAAGATTTCTTTTTATGGCAAAAATATTGAGGTAAAATGGAAGGATGATATTAACATGAGTGTTCAGTTCTCACAGAATGAAAACAAAATCTAGAAGCTATTAATTTTACTTATAGAAAAATTATAACTATATAATGTATTCTTTTATGGAATAATATCTTCCACAGAAGTCTCCCATGGTGCTAGGACTGTCAAACCCTGGATCCACACCAGGAAGTTCAGAAGCCCAGATTTCCCCACATTTTAAACAGGTCAGAGTAGTGCAGGAAAAATAACTAATTTAGCTGCAAGATGACACGCTGCAGACACAAGGCAGAATTATTTTGCTTTATATTGCTGAGTATTAATTATGCCTAGCAAAAAAATATACCTCAGCATATTACCACCTCTCTGTACTGCTTAAACACAGAATATCCCAAAGCTGAAAGAATAGTGGTCATCTTTGTTAAGGTTTCTGAGTCAAAATCTATCATCTTGGTATGCTTCAACATGCCTTATGTAACCAGTGATTCCCCTCCATATCAACCTCACTTTCACTGAAGAAATCAAGTGGCTTATTCAGATGTCTATCAAGTGTCTACATAAACAGTATAAAAAGCTTATTGTTTTTTAAGGCAAGTACATATAGTCATTTTCTAGTTACATGCCTATTTTATACACAGAAAATAATATTTCAGGGAAAAGTTCATGTTCTAAAGAAGTTACTGTCAAGTACAGTAGAGAGCACTTCCAATGGTTTGTTTGAATAATATACAGTTTTTGTTAGGAGGCAGACACAAACTTATTTCTTGCTATTTCTGGTTTCAAACTTTTTTGTAGCATGCCCTTTGTCCTTTAAGTCTCTGTATACCTTACTTTGTCAACAGTATAGTACTTCCTAAAAAAAGAGACATGCAAATGCATTTCTCTTTCAAATTCATATTCTGATTTAGTCAAAATCCTGTTTGTTTTCTTTAAGCAGAACAGAGGTTTCAAACATTTAGTAGACCAAAATTCACATTCTGTTTATACATTTTGAGACACCTTAGTATTGTTTGCCATTTATTATTGTTTTACTATGTAGATGTTTCAATACTTTCCTAATTTTAATGTCACCTAATATAAAGAAAATAATTTCATTTCATTTAAAGAAAATATTTCAGAAAAATCAGTTTTTAATCCTACTATAACAGCTCCTGTTTAATGAAGTCTGAGCTTTGACTTGTGCTTTTAAAAACATGGACTATTCAAAAGTAGCAGAATGAAAGCAATATAGACAGAGTAAAACAACAGCAATGACACCTGCATCTTCAAGTGTATTTTAGCTCGACATAAGTTAGTAGCTTAGCTTTAATGGCACTGAGCTGGTTTACATTAATAACCTGCTGTTACTGATCTGGAGAGCATAATGAAGAGCATTATATATTTAAATATAGATATCAATAAAATACAAGACAAATAATGTCAGATAGTGGGAATTTCCAGAGATCTACTATTCTGATATCAGTTGTAAAAGACCATTAATGAGAAACAGAACAGAGAAAACCCTGATAGAATAAATTGATCAAAATAATTCATAAAGCTTCCCCATTTCTGATAAAAGGCTTTTCTAAATAAAGACATTATAGCCCAAGAAGACTTGACTGTGAATTTAAAACACACCAACAACTCCACACTGACTCCATGACTGCATGTGCTACACTTATCATGAAATTAAATAAGTTTCCTCATGCCACATGTCATGCATTCAAAATAGCAAAATTTTATCCAAAATAGGTAGATGTTACTATGGGTTAGATGGAATGCTATGACTTATTTCAAAACAATATTGCCCTAACTGGCAATTGTGTCTCTATAGCACTTTCGGTAGCTATTTCATGTGATGAATATAAATACGTATACAGACATGACTGCAGGGAAATCATTGGAAAATATCTTTATGTAGATGGATACGTATCAAAACCTGAAGACTAATCTGTTTTTTAATTCTTCTACTATCGTTCTAAATTTCCAGGTAAAACTAATGCATCTCAAGTGCTGATCCAGATGCAATCCTTCATATTAAACACAGTTTCAGTGTCACGACTTCTCACCTGAAGACAGGAAATGTTCCTTTCTGTCTTCATAAGGCATGACATTGCCCAAACTTTTGGAAATCTGATTCTTACTGTTGAAGGAGTTTATTATTACTAACTTTTCTTGGTGTCAATCATATGTGGCCAAGTTAACAAACAGCATTTAAGAGTGCTGCAGGAAGCCCATGGATTTCAGTGCTCTTATAACTATTTTGGCATCTCATACTTACTGAGACTACAGTTACTAAGCAGCAAGCAGCCAATGTGCTAGGTAGTAACCAGTCTATCTCAAATGCTATCTGGAAGACAACTAAAATGATGTATGCAGAAAGGAAAAGAGAGAAGAGACTCAGCTGTAAGGTAAAAAAAAAAACAAAATAGGTGATCCTTAGTATTCAGTGCTAAGCGATCCTTAATGTTTCAGTGTCTCTGAAACACATTCCTGACATAAAGTGCAATATATTTTGCAACTAAGTCAAACATCTAAACGTGCAGACACACACATCTATACATATATACAAACACATAAATAAAAGTATTTAATTACAAACATTCCAGCGTATAAGACCACATTCAGCAGAACTTCAAGCCACAAAGAAGAGGAATAACCAGAAAGAAATAGTAATAGTAAAAATCTGATCTGATGTTTAATGACCCAGGAATCAAAAAGCAGCACATGAATACTATTAGCTTGTAAGGTCTGTCCAACTACAGAGTTGTTATGGGATCAAACTGCTGGGCCATGACAAAAGCTAGAATGCGCTATGAAAAATGGAAATTTTCAGACTGCTCCTACTTGAAGCATTGGTAGTAGTAATAATAACAACTTTAAATTTGTGGTTTATACTGAATAGAAAAAATAGTTAGTAGGAACATAGAAATTAAAAATATCCATGTCACTAACTATCAAACATTTTGAACCCTTCCTCAGCTTACTTCAATAAGCTTCAACTGGCTCTACAAATTCTCTCCAAATGTGATCACTTCTAACATCACTTCTGACTTGCTATCTGTCACTGTTCAACTAATTTTCCAAGATACAGCAAAACAGTCCTCTTATGACATTGGGAAGCTACATAATCTATTCAGACCCTGCTTTATTTGTGAATTCTACATTTTCCCCCAATTTTCTTGTTTTCTTCTACTTATTATTTTCCGAGAATAATGCCTCTGATCTCCACAAGGAACCAATAACTTTTTTTTTTTTTTGCAGCACTGGTTTATGCACAGTTCTAAAGTATAAGTGTCATTTTTTTTTTCCTAACTGTTCTTTGCGATGCTACATTTTCTTCAAGAAGCAACACAGATCTTAAATATAGCTCTAAAATGTAGAAAGGTAACAATATTTTCCTTCTCTTGCTGACAGTTTATTTATGCATCTAAGTTGTGTTGATAGAAGTTATGGACAATTTTGGAAACTACATTATATAAGATACACTCACTGAACATTTTAAACACTGATGGAAGTCATTGATTTCTCTTGAAATATTCACATTACCAGGTATCTGTTTTCAATCTTTGCATAAAGACCTGTGTCCTCATCTTGCACAAAACCCACTTAAAGTTAGGCTGACTTGTTTCTACTCTATAATGCGTAGACTTTCAGAACAAGTAGACTTAAAAGAAGACCACATCAATTCTCTTTTTATGAACCCATCTCATTCAGCAAACTTCATGGTGCGGTTTGACCTGTGCAACTCAAGACCTGTAACATGCATTGCATTTTTAGAAAATGTGAAAACGCAAAATTTCAAGATAGCAAGCCTGGAGACATGCCTCCATTAGCACTTTGGATTGAAGCATAAATTTTTCTTATTGAAATTTTTGCTAGTGTTAATTCACAATGTGTAGAAGGAGGGATATTCAGAAGTACATACAAAAGTTTTCTACATTTGCCTGATTTCTTTTTTCAGTACTCTCCAGAAGTACAATAATATCCAAAACAATGTGGCTGAACCTGTGTTAAATAGAAAGTTACTGGAAACTTAATGCAAAAAATCTGAAGTGTGGAAAACAGTCTGGTTCTGTTAGCTAAGTGGCCTCACACTAAGCTTTTGATCCAGGTGTTGTGGGAATGGAACTGACATATACTACACTTCCAAGATTTTAATGATGCCCAGAGCTTTCATTTTCTTTTACACTCTGACAATGGGAAACATGGCCTCCTTATGTACGACATAAAATCTAATAAAGAAGCCAGCTGTTCTTTCCCTGGTGAACCCTGCAACTCCAGTCTGAAGTACTGTAGTGACAGGTTTTTTGAGAGAAAATGTTGAACAATTGTACTGTATATGGGAAGTAAAATATACTCAACTCTTCTTTCTTCCTGTCTACATATGTTAAATACAGAGAAAGAAGTTGTATCTCTGACTGGTATAATCCAGCACAATTATCTATCTGGTTAACAGCAGGTTTTACACAGTTTCTTGGCTTTTCCTGACATAGTATTCTAAAGTATATCCTTTCCTTCCTAATGTCTCTCATAGAAGCCTCTTGCAATAATGCAATCTGACATGTCTGTTCTGCCAAATGCTGGCTACCTAGTCAAAACAAGCAAAACAAATATTATGCACTTAGTGTGCTAATTGAGAGACCCTAGCAACATCATAGGCTAGATTTTGCTCTTGGCAACAACAACCATTGATATTTTTGAGATCACAACCTCAACAAGAGGAGTGCTCAGTTTTTCTATCTTTCTCCTTGCCATAGTCTAAAAAATTCAAGACATTTTTGCAGTATATTTACAGCACCTTTACAGCATACACTGCAGCTGGCTGTGTGCAGCTGCAGAAACATTGCTCAGAGTCATGTTGCTCTAACCGTTATCATGGGGATATATCTATGCTCCATTTTTGGAGAACATACAAACAAAGGAAGCTCCAAAGCTATTGCTCCTGTCTTTGAATTGCAATCCTTCATCTCAGCTATGAAGTGTCAATAAAAGCAAAGAAATGTTACAGAGACACAGTTTTAACAGTCTGTTAAACTCAGTTGCAACTAAGCATGCACATGCTCTTCTTTCAGGTCACCATTCCTGTGGCTGCCAGAGTCCTCTCCTGATCCTTCTCACCAGGACACAAACAGGTCCTAAAAGGCAAGGCTAGGATGTAGCCTGGGCTTGAAGGTGAGGATGTCAGTGCTCAGTTCAGGTTCAAACAGAAATGTTAATTTAAAGATAGCCCCAGCACTCTTCCCGTACCACTACAAGAACCAAAATAAACCCACACAAATACACAGAAAGCAGCTTTGTCACTTTCATAGGCACCATAAAACTAAATACCATAGTTGGTTGGGAGTTTGTTTTTGTTCATATTCTTATCATTCTGCTATGTACACAGGAAGATTTCCTTAACTATTGTCTGGTCATGAGTACTTTTAGTAAGTGTCTTCAGGAATAACATTTCATTGTTATTTATTTTGTCATATTTACTGCTATAAAGTAGTAGTAGACACTGTAACTATGGCACATAATGGACACTCATTCACTTGATAGAGTAATCTCAGAAAATAGATTTTTGAATTCATGTACTCTGCCTTACTGCCCTTTCTCAACCATCTTCATCATCAAGAGCTTCCTAGCTCGATATATATAAACACCATTGATAACACAAAAGTCCAGTAATTTAGTGGCTGAAGAGAGGGTTTATTTTCTCACTCTTTTTTCTTCTCATTCACTGAGTATGGAATATATTATCAAAGACAAATAATTCCTTTTCCATTGTATCTCTTTCTTCAGGTTTAACCATGAAGATTAAATAAATGCTACAACACAATCAGTTGTGCAGGTCCTAAATTTATCCTGACACTGAGGCCAAAATATGGCCTCATACATTTTTCCCTGGTAAAAGCAAGAATTAGGCTGATTCTACCTGATGTTTACTGAATTCAATACAAAATGTTTTTACTGCTGTTTTGAAAATTCATTTTAATTCTCTTACAGTCTAAATTTAAAAAAAAAATACATTGCAGCAAAAATAATGTAGTAATTTGGTATTATTCACTTACCTATTGAAATTGTATCAAAGGCAAGTCATTTGCACAGCAGTTCAGATAGCCACATTAAGAATCCATCACCATGTTGAAAGGACATGAAAGAAAAGGAAGAAAAAAGAAAACAGTAAGCTATCTTGTTTTTTTCCTCAAACAAAAAAAGCATTAAAACAAACCTATAAATAACAATCAATGTTACATTCTGCCATGACCATGGAATATATTTAAGTAGGTAACTTCTAAATCTCTTCTTTTTTTTTTCCCCTGTTACCATTCATTACAGCAAAGCAGTTGTTAAAGTAGCTATTAAAAGAAAATGGTGAATAGTACTTATGTTACACATAAATAAAAATCGAATAATCCCGTTATGTTAGATAGTAGGCTACATTCAAAGAGTTCCACAGCATTTTTGTAAATTACTTGAATGCACTCTTTATCTGAATATCAGCAGGCAGAAGGCCAAGATGGAAATTACGCAATGAGAAGGAAATTGAACAATTCAGATATGTTTATGGAAAGCTCACAAATCAGGGCATCTCATTTGGCACCAAATAAAACTGTTATTCATGATGTGCAGCTACAAAAAGGAAAGCTGTTCTCTACTGTAAAGTGTAGCCACAGTAGTATGAACTAAAATAAATGGTTTCTTAATAGAAGGAATAAAAGGTGACATTGCTATAAAAAGATGCTCATACTAGGTCTATATATATTCAGCTGAAATCAAAACAACAAAAATCTATACTGTCACACTTTTTCTTTAAACACTATTTCTCTTAAATATGGTATAACGATCCAAATCAACAAACTTAATCTCTAAGTAATCCTTCTCTAAACCCACATAAATATTTTAGTTCCACATCAAACCTGGAAAGGACAAAGATTTAGAAAGAGCATCTCTTCAGAAGACTTCT
The DNA here is from genome assembly GCA_013401255.1 of Urocolius indicus. Lineage (NCBI taxonomy): Eukaryota > Metazoa > Chordata > Aves > Coliiformes > Coliidae > Urocolius > Urocolius indicus. The sequence continues at coordinate 145,004 of WBNH01009907.1, forward strand.
AAGATAATTGTCTAGGCTGCCAGAAAGCTGTAGTGACTACAACAATTCCCATTCTTGGATTCTGATCTCTTCCAAGATGTGGCCTGTTCTGTAGATGTGTCAAATCACATTTCCTCTCATAAACATGCTGAAAAGCCATTTTATTTGATAGAGCTGTCATTAGAAAACCCACATCTGGCACGAGCTTTGGCATTTATCACATAGCTGATTTTGCCAGAGTCATGCCAAGCATATATATGAAAGAAAAAGCACCTGCTTCTTTAAGTCATTCTGCCTATAGTAAGTGATTTTAAAATGATAGCAAAATTATCATTATATAAACCTTTACTATTCATTCACATAAGTCAAAACGTATTCATAAGACTGAAGGAACATATAAATCCTCAAATACTGAAATGCAAGATCAACAGACTAGCTGAGTTTACTCTGCATGTATATATGGACTGTAAAACAGCATCTTTGATAAGAATTTACTTCACTTCTTGAAGATTTTATACATTTTTCTTCCTTTAACCTGAAGGCATTTTAGCTCCTTTACAGTGTATCTATTTCAAACACTCAGCCTACCCAGAGGCCTTTAAGCTTATATGTGCAGTAATCTCTTCAGATGTGTCACACAAATATAGGCTGCTTCGTTTAATTGCAAAAATCAAGGGGGAGCCCTTTTACTCATATTGTTGCATTGCTTCTGTTGAGTTCAGTCCTTACTATCACAGGCAATACAAACAGAAGACATTATTAAGTGAAACGTGCTTTACTCTTCCATGCCTATTAATGTGCCAAATATGAGCACACAACCTTGAAGCTGAGGGGTCAAACTTATCTCTAAGGGTCAGGAAAAGAGAATTTCCTTCAGTAATCTCACAATTCAGTGATAGAACTGAAGTAGAGATGGGGAAATGTTACATACTATTTGTTTTGTCAATTTTGGACTTCTCTACCCTATTCTAATCTATGCATGCCATGATTCATTGATTTATATCATATACTCAGGTGCTTTATAAAAAGTGAAGATTGATAACATGGTGATGTGCAAAAAAGGGTTTTAAGAAATTTCCTTTTTTTACATAGAAAATAAATGAGCCAATCAAACATAGTTTTGCAAATTCCCACTTAGAAAACCAGAAAAAGATAACTTTACTTATACCATTTTTATTTACAATTATGTGAGTTGGAAAACATTGTCATTATATAAAAAAAAGCCTGAAAAAAATTATAAGAAGGCACTTATGTCACACATTTACTATTCCTTATATCACATAGTTTGAGTGGTATTTCTGATTATTCTTTCTGTGAAGTCCTGTGATACATTGAAAAGAATAAATGAACCTTTTCCCTAGAATTCTTTGGCAGTATTTTTTTTACTCTTTCTTCCCATAATCTTCACAAATAGCTAAAAAGGCACCATATTTTGCAGACTTTTGATTCTCTTGGCAGTCACAAGCTAGTTCTTCAATTAGTTTAAAAAGACACAGCTCAGCTCACATCAGTGGCGAGTCTTCATCCTCCCTTGAGTCATGGACATGACACTGGAACAGTTTGTTATAAAAATTATTCTGCCTATTACAGCCCAGATTTTCAGAAAACTATGGGTGCTTTCCTGAGGATTGGAAGATGTACGAAACTGCCAGCTTGCTGGCTATCATGTGCACATTTTAAGTACAATCTAGGGTATTTATTGACACTGTATTTGTACATCCATTTTTCTGATAACCTGTATTATAACTCAGTGAGGATTAAGTAACGGGGAGACATGCACAGAGAAACCAATGGTGCTGTCATTTTTTGCAGGCAGAAATTGCATTATCTGCTTTATTCTTTGATAAAAAATTACAGTCTTAAACATTTTTGCAAGTTTATCTGCTTTCAAGAAGGTCATTCAGAGGTCTCTACTGTCCTCTTTCCTATTCTCATGACACTTGACTGAACCTTTGATCTTTGACCTGGATAGAAATTAACCCTCCACAGACCACCATCTAAGATGAGACATTAATATTCCTAATAATGAGAGGTTATTAAAATCTTAAAAGTTCAGTGGAGCGTTTCAAGGACAGTGGAATTAGATTTCAGCAAATACCTACAGATTTATTGCATAATGCAAACCATTTGATTTGTTGGGGTGTACGCTCCAAGGCTAGGGCTCAGCCAGCCTTTGCTGGCAAGGAAAGAGCCACTTGACTAATTTTACTTGATTTGCACTATGAAAGAGGAAAAAAAAAGTCCTTGGTTTGCTCATGTACAGCTATAAATATTTCTTCTTATGCCTTTCCATCCTCCCTTTTAACTTTGCAGTGGAAGGAATATTATTTGTTAAGCAAATTAAAAATCTTTAGACAATGACAGCTTATCAGCGCATCACACTGTCACTGATGTACTATACACAGGAACTGAGCTGTTAGGGGGGGTAAAATTATGGAGTGTGCTAGTAATACAACTGTACTGGGAACTGATAGCTGTGGTGCCCTAAGTGCTATGCCAGATATGGGGATCTATGGAAGAAGGGGGCAATTGAGGTTCATAATTCCCTGGTTTCATCACAAAGTCACTGCATCATTTTCTGTGCCTTACGCACTTCAGCCTTTAATTATTGCAACAGTCCTTTCTCTAGCCCATCACAGGCCAGGTTTTCTATTCCCCTCAACTGAAATTCCCAAGTAGATTAATGGTAATATGTCCACTTAAATATTTTCCATGCAATACCATCCTGATTCAAGTTATTTCATTGATGGAACAGCAGTTGAGATTTCCACAAGGAAAGTCTGCCTACCTCTGTCTGACCTAATCAGATTCAATAAGGCTTGAGGCTAGAAAGATTAGAAGGAACAATAAGAATTACACAAATAGAATGTTTGAGACCTGGGCAAAAATAAAATTAGAATAAACTAATTAAAAATAAAAATTTTCACGCAGGGAGAAATGCTAGAAAAGAGTGGAAATGCGAAAGTTGTAGGATCTGCTGGAATATGAAGCTGTAAGACCAGAAAGACTGGCAAATCTGCTTGTGGAGAGAAACAGCAAAACTTGTTGCAATTGTTATTTTGAGGTTCTGTCATCCTGCCATCTCAAACAAAAGTGGAGCAATAAACTGTAACAAACCATACCAAATTACCACTTTTGATTAACACTGAAAAGGGGTTTGATGCAGTACTTCATCTTAAAATGATAAAAATCATTCTCTTTTAATGAGCTCAGAGATCTGGAAAGGCAGTTGATGCAACACGTGGAGTTTATGACTGGTGCTATTTTTATTGTCATCTTAGTTTGTCTGAAGATGCTGACAAAATTCATTGGCTTGCTCCCTTTAAAATACATTAGTATCTGATAAATGATATTGTATCCCAGTGCAATATAAAGAGCAATATAAACATTTCAGTTCTTTCCTTCCTTCCTTTCTTACACATCTAGAGCTTTCATATTCAAAATATGTGCTTATTTCTTTTAAACATATTATTTTACATTCATTTATGATATGGAGGCTATGCTAACATGCTTCACAACTGTCTCCTCAGTAATGCATTTCTGATATCACACATTTATTTTGTACTTTAGTATACTGTATCTAGTTGAAACCCAAGCTCCCTGCCTCAGTACCATAGAGTGCTGATTTGCAGCAGGGCTGTTTCCAAAGTATCTTCAAAAACATTAATGAAAGACAGAAACTCTCAGAATGAACATGTGGCTAGTATATAAACCATACATTATATCTAATCTATAGCCTTGGCAAGCTTTTCCAGTTTAACAACCACACTAAAGTCAAAGAACCAAGTGCTGCCTCTGCTGAACTGACTGCTGCCATTTTTCTTTGAGTGCTACCAGGGCACTGCCTAGCAGACAGCATGTCCTGAAGAAGAGCATAAACCCAGTGGCAACTGCCAGATACTGAAACCTTGGTGTGACTTTGTAGTCACATGTGCATGATAGACAAGACACAATATTAACAACTACTGTTAGGCTAACTAAAGAAAAATTGCAATGTGGTATGTCAAATCTGACTAATTCATCACTTAATAAGTTGGAAATCCAAAAGTGGATGAGTACTAGGGTTTATGAACCCATTATGGAGAACATCATTCTATCAGTAAACTTCCTGTTTACTGTGGCTGATTCAATGAGCCATTGGCTTTGGCTAAAGTAGATTATAAAATTTCTGAAAGAAAACATTATTACTAGTGTGAGTGCACTTCTTTTCCTATAAATTGCTTTATGACTCAATGGAGTTGAGTTATTTTGTGGTTTTGTTTTGGTTATTTTTTAAAACAAGACATTCATGTTTTGAACACCTGTCTGGTTCATAACCACACATACCTAGTAGCTCTGGAGGTTACCAGAGGTAAGTCCTGATATCTATTTGCAACCTTTATTAACACAAATTGATTTTGACAAGTACTTAATGACTGTATAGATTCTACATAATTTTCATACCTGATGATTGAGGGTCACTGGTGTGGCTGTGTCTGACAAAGTTGGAAAGTATTCCTTCAGTAGCTGCCTATTGTCACCATCAGTTCCTGATCATACCAAGACCAGAGCGATAATTTAGGTTTCATTCTCCTTCTTTTCTACTCATCACAAAGAAAGAGAAATTTCTTTCTACTGGTAAGTCTGCTAAAATATAAACACAAGTGGGAGGCAACTCTGAAGTTGTATGTAAAGTAACACAATACAAAAGAGTTTTTAAATATCAGGACTGTCCAAATTAGTCTTTGAACGTACCACACACTGTAGCAGGTGTGATACGACTCAAATGGGATTACAGAGTTCATTTACATAATATCTGTCAGAATGTTTGCTGTACTTCTGTTAAGACTGTGTCTACAGGAAATTTAATATAAATATATAATCCCATGAAGATCCATGTACAGCAAATTGTGTCTATTTGTATATACACACATTTGCACATATATTTTAGCTGTATTCTCATCTCTTCTTTATGTAGATGAGAAAACAATTGTCCTTTTCAAATACTGAGACATGATACGACTGGGAAACAAGTCCTGAGGAAATCCAGACTAGCTGAGAACACCAGAGCATCCGTCCAAAGAAGCTGGGATTCTTGTTCTTTAAACAAGCAAATAAGCCAAGCTCAAGATTTTTGTGCTCTCCAGGTATTCACTAACCTGAGGGTTAAGTGCATGTAGGATTACTTGAGGCTACAAATTAGGACCACTGCACATGTGACACAGTGTGGTTTTCTAATACATAAATAAGCATATATTTATATATGTATATTAAAAAATGATATATAGATAGTTTGGAAACATTTAGATATCTTAGAGGACAGAAAATCATAAAATAAGGGATATAAATAGGGATAAAGCAATATATAAAAATAAAAATTTTAAATAAACAAAAATAAAATAATATTTAATTTCTTATAATGAACTTTCTGTGTTAGGTTACTACCAGTTTATTGTCACATAGCTAACTACTCTCATTAAGAAAGGTGGTTTTTTTCTTAACTTTAGGGAGAATAATATACAGTAGGCCTTTACTTGTTTGCTGGAACAGGCTTATAATTTGGCAGGCATACAAAGCACATTCATGAAAATACTCTAGTTTTATTGTTCTTTGTTCTATAAACTGTGTGTGTCCTCAAAATGTCATCAGCGATAAACTGTAAAAGGCATCACATCAAGTCATTAAAAGACACTCCCTAAGGCAAGAGACCACAAAGTGAAATTGCCCACTACCTTATTTACACATTTGGCCCACCTAGGTATGTTAACTTTATAGTCTTTTTTATTAAATACATATTTCTATACATTACAAGTATATTTAATTACTGGCCACTTGAGAACAACATGGGAAAATGATGTTTATTTAATCATTTCGTTAGTTTTTCCAGTGCTGAGTGAGCACTCTTGAAATATGATTGGCAGGCTGCTCCTTCTGAAGCCTCTGGGGCTGTTCACCTGTCACTTCTGCCAGCAAGGGCTAGTGTGATGGCCTACACCACTCGCTTTTGACAATGAACGACAGTGACCCAGTCTCAGAGCATACCTGACTTGATCATTTCTCGTCTCTTCCAAAGGGATGGCGTGCTTTCTACTAGTTAAAACCAGTATCCTCTATGCAGTTAAGAAACAAAATCATTATCTAACTAAAAAACACTAGGCAAACAATTGACACATTACGCAATAGACTAAAATCCATGCTTTCTCCTGAAAAAGCTACAAGAAGTTCCATCAGAAACAACAAAGCTACAGAGGGATGCAAATATGATGTTGAAGAGAAATATGATTCTTGAAAGGAAACAACATTACAATTGTTCTTTTTAATAAAAATTCTCATTTAAAACGTGTCTAATAATTCCATTGTTTTATTTTTTTTAGATTATGTTTATATCTCAAAACCAAAACCAACTGTAAACTGGATGTACCTGCTACTAGAAACTTCATAAATTTGAGATCTGATGTTCTTGATGAAGCACAGGTTGTTTTTTTTAATTGCATTGATATTACATTGCTATGTTTATTCTTCTAAAGTTCTAGGATACTACTCATCAAGTTATCACATGTTGTTAACTTTAATGCTGAAATTATTTCTATGCTTCCAAAGACAGCATGTCTTAGTATATAATACCTTTCTTTTTAAATGCATATGCTTAACTAGTCCACTTAATGTACAGGTTTAACTAGTCCACCACAACTTGGCCGAGATTCCAAAAAGGCAGATTAAGTACAGATTTCAAGACACAGGGATGGTGTTTGGAAGGCGATCTTTGATTAGATTTCAATAGCAATATCATCAGACACTGTAAATGCTCTTTCTGGCAGTCAGTGTATATCTAATTATATCCATTAGTTGATGTCCTAATCCAAAAAGCCTACTTTTTGAGTCCAATGAGGGGAAGAAAAGAAAGACTGTGTCCAACTGATTCTTTACAAAAGTAACATACTTCACTTTTCTTTAACATCTTTTTCTAAGAAATTCCCAAGGATAAGTTTGTGATGAAGTTACTAATCTTCTATGTCCATCAAAAAGGAGAAATTATCACAGAGTTCTGGTTGTGTTTAAAAAATTTCTTGCAATGAAACATGAATAGAGTGGGATAGCCAGCAACAACACAAACCAAAATATTCAAAAGAATAAAATTTCCAATTAATTCTGTCTCATTTCATTTGTCTGAATCACCTTTTCATCAAAGTATATATATAGGCACTGTGACCTTACTGCTAGACAACTTCATAATCCTTATTTACAAAGTATTTGTCTGATCTAAAATATATGATTATTGCTATTTTACTAGGATGTCAAGATATAAAAAGAAACTGCCCATGCTCACAATTTAACCATGGATCCTACTTCCTCCCTCAACATTCCTTTGTTTGACATTAATGTTTAGCTCATACATACGTGAACATATGTCTTGCACACAGACTGTTTTTTTCTCTGGCAGCTTTTTTGTCCTTTGTAATTCACTGCTTGTGATACATATTTATTGATATGTCACACAGTATCTTTTAGGTTCTCTACTCAAACGGTTTTGAAATCCAAAAGTTTTCTTATATGAATATTTCCTTTAGGAACAGATATGAACATACGTACCTCATAGGGGCAGCTGTGAAAATACGTGTGCATGAGTGTTTTCAACATTTTTCCTTTCCATTGATACTTTTTGACTATTCTTTTTTCATCATTACATGTAAGTTCAGAAGAGCAAAGCAGCTGTCAAACTTTCACCCCACAAATCATCCACAGAACTATCTGTCTTCTCAGATACCAGTCAGAAACAGCAAGATATCTGCAGCTTCTACAGACAGTTTAGATTGGAAATTCTGGAGAGATCTATTAGATCCTTGTTTTTTGGAGGATAATTCGTAAGTAATAGTAATTATGGTTTCCTAACTTAGCCCTGCAAAAGCAAATGATATATTGTTGGCTTCAATGGAGTCAAGTTTTGAGAATATGAACTGATGTCTGCAAAACATTCCAAGTGATTTCATCCAAAATGAGAGAACAAAGATAACAGTAGAAGGCATCCTACAGCAAACTTTTAATAACTAAAAAGGAGTATGGTGTGCCTACCATGAATACAGAAGTCTCCTAATTGATCAGCATCACAGACATCAAAATCTAGCATGCCAACGTGACATTACAGAAAATATTGTTCATGCCTAAAGCAAAAGAAAAATTGTTTAAAAACATCCTTTGGAAATCATCTAGTCCAAGCCCCCTGCAGAAGCAAGTCCACCTAGATCAGGTCGCATAGGAACATGTCCAGGCAGGTCTTGAAGACGTCCAAGGAAGGAGACTCCACATCCTCCCTGGGCAGCCTATGCCAGGGCTCCATCACCCTCACAGTGAAATAGTTTATTCTTGTGTTTAAATGGAACTTTTTGTGCTCCAGCTTCATCCCATTACCCCTTGTCCTGTTGCTAGATGCAACAGAAAAAAGCGATGCCTCAACCTCCTGAAATAGGTCACTAGCACACAGGCTATTCTGCTGCCACAAAATTTAAAGCTGCCCTAGGGCTTTGACTACTGAAGCAGTTATTAAAATATTTCAAAGAAATATGAAGTAAAATATCAGTACAAGATGGCAGTCTGTACTGTTCACTACTCTCACTTTCTCCTTCCCTCTTTAGGATATGCACAGCGTGTGGTGTTGTCCCTGAATCGTCTCTACGAATGTGCCATAATAACCTGGAGGGAAATGAAAGAGCCCTATCAGGCTGCTTTTTCATTTAAATTAGAGAAAATTCTGTATACTGAGTGATCAGAATAGTGTCCTTAATATGTATAGCAGCGAACTGGCTGCTGGTGCAGGCAGGATTCCTGATTTCATGGACCAATGGTCTAATGTACTAAGGCAAATTCTTCCTACATATGACAACTATGAGCTTTAACCATAGCATTCAAAACAATGAGATCATGAAAATTCATTTTTGAGAGACAGATGGATGATATCCATTATTAATGGAGCTCCAAACAGAACCTTTCCCTAAACAATGCATTTAGAGCTTTTATCAAGAGCTATCACAAAAGAAACTTGACAAAATTAAAATTATAATTAAAAAGTTCAGTTTTAGAAGGATAGATATTATAGGTATATGCATGCAATATTACAGTCCACTTATTAGTAAAAATTCAGTGAGCAGTTACCTAATGGTATTCAATAGATTCAACTAATTTAAACTCCCACAACTCCAATTCTCTTTTCATACATGACATTTAAAAATTGTGGCAATCAAAGAATTTCCTTCTTTTCTATTTAATAAATTTGTCTATCAAAATAAAATGTCATCTAAGAAAACTAAGGAGGTGATCTAGCCACATCTCAGTACAAACATCTAAACAAAATCATTGTCTTCCAGAAGCCTCATTATAAACAGTAGAAAAAGAGATGCATCGGGTTCAGAAAAGCAGCTCATCTTCTGTGTTCAACAGTATTCTGGACAAATATGTTGAAGGTCTAAAGCTGGCTTATTTCAATGTAGGATATTTCATCAGAAGGTAACTTAAAACTCTTGAAAACAAAAGAAAAGACAACCACTTTGCTCCCTCTCCCCAAAATTGGCTTTGCTCATGTATCTTATGGGACTAAGAAAAGTACTGGATTCCTCCTACAAAGTGAAGAGTGCTTAGCTTGGAGACTGTAGTGCAATTTTCCCAGATGCATTAAGAGAAAACTAGCAACCTGATCTCCAACTCCTCTTTCTATAGTCTTAAAATGATACAAATAACCTGAGAGGAGATTTATTACCTCAGTCCTCAAGCTGAGACAAATGAGAATGATTCTGTCTCTTAAGAAAACAATACAATCAGTAGTCATGGTTTGCTATGTTTCTAGGGTATCTGGATTACACAAAGAGATAAAATATTGGCAAGCAAAAGAAACTTTTGTAAGATTTCCCTCTGACTTTGGAAGTGATTTTGCTTGCTGAAGATGAATGGCCCACAGGTGTGAGATTAATTCTGTGCCCATCCAAACATGCAGTAAAATCAGCATGTCTAGGCCAAGGATAAACAATTTTTAGACAATCTGGTAACTGATTACCAAAAAATCTAAGTACTTTAGTATTCTGATGTTAAAACAAATATGACTCTTTTCAAAACCTAAGGGTAAAAATGTAACTGTCATACATGGAGTTAAGTGGTTAACTGTCCAGACAAGTTCTGTCATTCTCTTTTGTGTGCCGATTCCTCTCAATCCTACCAGTATTTCATCTCCTGCTTCATGTGTCTATCTCAGTGCCGAATTCCAATGTGTTCATTTATCTCTTCTAAAAGTTAAACTTGGAAACTAGATAATTCCAATTGATAAGTAATTCATTCAGTAATGGCCCAACAATATACCAAAGATGTAGACAGGGAATTGGTATTGCTTTTTAACTGAAAAAGAGGAAAATGGTTTCAATCAGCTATTCCCTCACTCCTTCCTCACAACTAGTTAAGTCATGTGTGGTAATTGCACACGATTAATAAAGTAAATAAAGTTAATAAACGATTAAAAGTGCAAGTGCCCGCTTACGCCTTCTGCAGACTTGCACGTTATAGGCGCAAAAGAGCGACAGGAGATGCATCCATTGAGAGAGCTTTGCAAGATGGCCCAGCTTTGGCTATAAATTTGGAGATCAAGCAGAAAAACAGTTTCAAAACAGTTTCAGCAAGACCATGGTGCCCAGAGTGAGACCTTTGCCCAGTTGGTCATAAAATTAGTGCTAACATTAACACCTTGAATACGATAATGAGCTAAAATAGATGCATACTACACGTATGTGACTAAGTTCCTCAAGTCCAAATCATGTTAAACATCACCTCAGAGAAGTGGTAGAGAAGTTTCAGGTATAAAGGTCCCCAGGGAAATGGAAATAGAAACTTTTAGCCTTTATTTCACTTATCCTCAGTTTAATTTGGGAGGAAGAAAGAAATTGAAGATATAGGTGAGATAGTAAATGGGCTCTACTACTCTTTCTCCATCAAGATAGAGACACCTTCTTGGTAAGATTTGCATTTTTCACTCTATTGCAGTAATATATTTATCAACATCAACCTTGAATACATTATATCTGTCATCCTAATAAATTACCTGGTGTACAGCCTTCCAAAATTGTGGCTAATAAACCAAATACTAACACTTGGCTTTGTAAAATTCTTTTCAGTGAAAGTCCCCAGGAGGGACTCTGATTGGCAAATGTCAAGCTCTTACTCTTAACATGACACCATGTAATGGGAATTTTTATCAAGATTAGATGATAAGTGCTACAGCAAAGGTATATTTCCCTTTCAAATGATGCTTTTCCCTTTTTTATTCATTATTCATAGCTCCCACGTGTAATTCAAAATAGTGAAGTCCAGAGATCTGCACTGAGTTTGAGCTGACTCCAATTTAAGACACAATAGTCAAGAATAACATTTTCGATGTCTGATCTTGAAAAACGTATTCACTAAAGTGTCTACCACTGCTCTGCTTCTTCTAGCTTCTTGTGTCACTAGAAGAAAAAAGTCTGGCTCTAGTCTCATTTTTTCCCCTCTTTCCTGTTATAAAGGGAATTTGGTGTCAGTTAACTCTCAACCTCTCCTTCCCTGCTTGGCAAAATTTAATTTTCCACAGGTGACATAAAACACAAGCCATGTCTGTTCTAGGGTATGATCTCCAGGAAAACAGGTCTTGTAGATTAGCCCCAGATTCAAACTCACTTGTCACTAATATATTTAGTTACAGCTGTGGGTGGTATGTATTGGCAAGTAGACTTTAGACAAATAGCGCACTTAACACATGACTGGAACCCCTTCAATTAGTATACAAGATTGCTTATGTGCAGGCACATCAAAGTCTGTTCATTTTCTGTTACACAACTTTTAAAGCTAATCCCTTGTTTTTCCTTTGTTGATGAGTAACAGTAAAAGGTAACAGAATTTGCCTCATCACTAATGCATTCATTGTTTCTCTGTAAAAAGACTGAGGTAGGTGGCGCTTGGCCAAGATATTTACAGTCTCCCACATGTGCAAGTTGTCCCCGACTCAGCAACCACCTCTCTGCTGTAAGGCTGGGGACTGAGCTGAGCTAACACAACGCATGAACACTTGCCAACTGGGCATGTGCCAAAGATCTCTCCAATTGTTTTGAACTTTAGCTTGAAATTTCTTCCCAACCCAAATTTAGCATGGCAGAGTAGTTCTTGTTAGAGACTATGTAGAGATCAAGTTTCAATCACAAATATTTTTGCCATAGCAGAGTAATAAAAAAAAAAATACCTAGTTTCACAATGGTTGTGTTTTCACTCAGAATGTAAATGCCTAGATGTGTTGAAAAAAAGCTAATACTGTAACCTTGTCTCCCCTTTCACAGTTATGTGTCACTTTAGTCTATGTCATGTACCTGTCAGTGAGAACTGTAGTGTAACAGGAGCAGATCTGTAGAACAAAAGACTTGGCACCAAGAACCCAATATCCACATAGTATATGATTTTGGTAGAGCCGCTTTAAACTAGACCTAGTCTGCTCCGATAACTTTGTACGTTCACAGGCTGCTGGAACACATTAGAGTTTCTCCTGAAACTCGTACTTTGATTTAATTCCTTCTGAAAGGAGCATAGCTCCCAATCCCTCTGTAAAAGAAGTCAAAGGACAGCAGCAGATGAAGATTTCATTTTGAAGAACAGTACGCTCCTGATCTACACTAAAATGCTGAAGTAGATGCACCTTTTCATTACTCCTAAGTTCTTGAGATAGAAGACAGGCTAGGCTGACTTTCTGCATCTGATTCAGAATAAAATCAACCAGGCAAGTTGTCTGAATACCAGCTTTCTCATTTCTACCAGAATTTACATAGCAAGACTACATTCAGATGAAAGAAAAAAAAGAAAAAATCACTACAAACAGGTCTTTAAAAATATTAGTCTTAAAAGTAAAAAGAATGATCCTACAAGAAATGGGCAGATTAGAAAGAAGTAAATACCTCATTGCTTTTCAAGATTGAACTCCACTGACCACAGCATTCACCAAAGACTGAATTTATTGCACATACATGTAGTAAAGTATCTCATATTCCTAAACATTTTAATTCTGAGCTTGTCAGCGACTACACTATTTCAAACTGTAGCCTCATGGCTAGCACATGAACATTGTAATCAGATCAGTTGTGGGTCCTGGAGACATGTGTCAAAAAAAGCCTCTTTAAATAATTCAAAGGTAAAATGAAAAAATATACCCCAGATAGTTTAATATTTACAATAGTTGTAGAGTTTAAGGTTTAGGTCTCCTTAAATAATGATTATAACACATTTGAGGAAAGGAATTTAAATAGAAACAAATAAGAACTGGCACAATCTCCAATGAAAATGGTTTACTGGGAAAAGCTGTCAACATTACAACATTCTTAACTCCAACTGCACTTGAAAGGCCTCAGATTCAAAATCTTGGCTATCATTCTAATGTTACGTGGAAAAAGTGTAAAGCATTAAACATGAGGCCAGGCAGCTGGGTTTAGGAAGTGTACTGGCTAACTAAAGCATTATAGTGCTGAAAGAGAAGCAGTCCTATTTCCCGTGCTTTGCATACTATTACCCTTCCTCTGCAGGTCATGACTCAATGCATCACTGCTTCCATTAGAAACATCTTTGCTCTGATTTGTAGCATAAAAATGTTAATGTTATTGCAGAGTTTAAAGAATTCTAAATTTTGTGATTTCATGCTGCAAGACTGTTAAAACTTACTAAAAAATTCAGTTCTTAAACAAAAAAATTCTAATGGAATCTGGTAAACAAAATAAGTGGTGTGCCTAATGCATCACATGGGAGATGCCACAGGAATTAGCTTGTGTTGAGTTAGTTCATGTCCCCAAAGAGCTGTGTTTGAGCTTTTTGAAGCTGCTCACTCAGAGGGATTATCTCATTCAATCTGCTTTAATCACAACTAAATGCTTTCAATTGGTATATACTGGGACAGAATTAGAGAATCAGAAGCTCCCAAAGTCCATGTGATAGGCTTAAGGTGGGGAGATAGAAAAAAGAAACTCTGTAGATATTTAAAAAAATTAAATAATTCCACAATTGAAGCTTACAAGTTTAACTCACTGTTTAGTAATGGTGTTACACCAGAATAAATCTATGAAAATTAAGTGGGACATAGGTAGAGTAACTGATACAGCTTTTGGGATTAGAATGAAGAATGCTTCATAAATATTCACAGTGAGCCTAACAGTCCACTATTATCTTCCTACTTCAAGAGCCTCCTCTCAACACAACATTTTCAAGAAGACCATTAGCAAAGACAGATGTAATTGCAATTATATTTACAATGTATGATGAGAACATTACCATTATAAAATTTTCCAAATAGGAGGAACACAATGGAAACTGGAATGCAGTATTTTCTTAGAAAACCTGCTGGACAATAACAACAGTGTGGTTATACTGGAATATGAAAAGACAGAACCATACACAAGGATTTCAGATTGAAGGCACAGGATGGGCTACAGTTACATACTCTACCCATGATACATGTATGCACACACTCCATTCAGTTGTCAATTTTCTCCTTATTGAGGGGTTCAACAGTTTTATTTCTAGCTTATTGCTGTCAATAGATTCATACTTTACTCATGATTTAGAGCTATCAAATAATTTTATGCTGACATCAGTTGCCTCCCTGACAGCTCTAAAATATGAAATAACAAGCAGTTGGTGTCAGCACTCTTAAATCAAGCCCAAGGGCCCCCATGGCACCATACTATGGCAGCTTGTTACTGCTAAGCAAATGTCAGTCCAGTCAACGTGTGTAGGAGGTTGTCAACTCCCTGGTTGCATCTGCCCTAATAACTAGTCCCCTGTAAGGTGAAATTCATAAAGCTACCATCGTATTGCCTGAAACCTAAGGTGACAGAGGATGGGACAGATAACACTGCTTTCCAAGTTCAAGGAACGATTGCCAGTCTGAGACATTGAGTTCTATAGCTCTGCCTTTACAGAGGTTATTATTCTTTTGCTGTTTTTGCTAGAAAGCACAGAGAACACACAGTCATTAATACGCAGAGATACGTTCTTTTGTAATCCTCACTTTCTATATACCAGCATTAACAGCATGCTACTTTTAAGAGTGCCAGGGGCGCAGCTAGGAATTTGGAAAGTGTACACACGTATTGGCCTCTCTATTGGTCCCTTGCCCTCACCATATCCATAATCTCCCAAGGTAGACATGCCATTATACACATCCCCATCACTAGCACACTGGGTGCTATTAGACATGGGATCTAGCAGTATGTTCATAAAAGGTCTGGCAAAGAACAAAAAACCCATTGCCCCCCATGAAATTAAAATTGTATGCTGTGGCGTACACAGCACGTGCCTGCTTCCACTTCAATAACTTTTGAAAGATCTTGAAACACAAAACAAATCAGAAAACCTATCACAGAAAAAAAGGAGACAGATTTGAGTTCAGCCACACTACAGCAAAATTTTGCAATCTTTTTAGTACATGAAAGACCTTAAGACCTACAAATTATTTGGTTTGAGGAAAAGGGTTATATCTGCAGCAGAAGGCATGACTTTTGCTACTGTTAAGTATGCAAAAATATTTATCTCAACTTCATTTTAAACAGTCAGTAAGAATTTAATATTAAGTCTCAAGGTTATATAAAGCAAGACGCCAATAAATAAATAGCACTGTATTTTCCAATAGATATGCACATTTAGTATTGGTAATTAACTTCCATTCTTTTGCTTAGTTTGTTTACATGTAATATTCACAGTAATAAATTTATCATTATCCATTGTAGTACTTTATACTGATCAAAATAGATTTGGTTTAGAAAATTGCCTCCTAAAAATGAAAAACACCAAAAAGTAGGTTTAATTTCCCAACTAAGAAAAGAGTATGCCCAGATAAGTGGAGCACTGACCCTGAAACTACAGTTATATTCCCATTTTTCAAAGGTCCCCTCCAGGATACACTGCAGCTCAAGATTAGAGATAATCCAATAATACTCTGTGAGCAATGCAGAATGTGCAAGCTATACCCTTTTACACAGTGAGTTTCACAAATATACAGGCAAATCCAGTTTAGTACTCCCCTTGTATGAGTCTAGCGATGATGGGCGGCTAAGGAGGAGAGGCATCAAAGGGAAGATGCTTTGAAAGCAAAACACACATGGGTTTGGAGAGGCCATTAATCTTTGCAAATACACAGAGAATAGGAGGAAGACGCCTGTCACCTCAGCAAGACTGGATGCAATACAGTACTCTCTGTATTTTTTTTTTCTTTTAAATAAAGAAAAGGAAAGTTGGTCTTTAGTACTAGGCAGGCTGGAATGAGAAAGAAGAAATGCATTTATGATTTAAACAATAAAAGGCAGAAACATTTATGATGTTTTATTGTGTTTCTATATTACATTCCTGATATGTCCAAGTGGTTTTTCCCACATGTATTTAAATATACAGAAACATTAGCAGGAAGGTTGGACTAGATAATCTCTAGAGTTCCCTTCTGAACCTTACCTTCCATGATTCTGTGATTAATGGGTGTCCTTTTCCTGCTAAGTCTTGGAATTTTGTGCTCTTTACAATGTCTTGAGAAAATCTTGCACATCAAGTCTGACTAAAATAGCTGAAGTTTTACCTTACCAATTAGGAGGAGAAAAAGAGGACATACATAATAAAGCTTTACATCATTTCTGTTTCTTCCTTGCTTCCCATCTCCTTGACAATTTTTTACCCCTTCATTTTCTTCCCCAGCTGAAAATTTTTCAGATTTTTACTTTGCCTCTTCAAGGCCAAACACTGTTTTTCCGCAGCTCAGATGATAGTGACATGCCTTTCCCTTTTTGTACTTGACAAATATGGAGGGTATATTGATTACACAAATTGGAAGAATACTGCTGTAAGTAATCTTGGCTCTTTAGTGGCCAGAATTAAAATACCACTTTTCTCTATCAGAGCGTGTCTAATTACAAATAACTCCAGAAAAGCAAATGAAGAATGCTTAGGCTCAACTGTAACATGCATTTCTACAAAGATGTGTCTTTAGACTCCAATAGTCTCAATGCATTACCTTTTACAAGATGGAAAAAGAAAAATCCAATTATAAAAAAAATAAAAACATAATTGATTTCTATTTGACAAAGAGAAGCATGAGAGTTTCTTCTAACAAGTTCTCTGGGAAGCGCTGCATAAGTAACTACTGCAATTTGTGTCTCTCCAGGGGCAAATGCATGGGAATCCAACATCAACACTGAAATAAGAGGAAAGAAAGCAAGAGAGAGACAGAGAGAGAAACAATGTCCCAGAGCAGTTCTGTTGTTCTACCATCTGTCACAATCACTGCCATTCCCAAAAGACCTGGTTTAGAAAGGCCACTACAACTAATGAGCACTGGAGAAAGGTGGAATCCTGAATCAAGCTACATACAAACATCAAAAAAACAAATAAAATGGGCAAAATTCTTAATAAACCCTCAATACAGCAAGACAAAGGGCCAACACTACTGATCCCAGTGTTAGCTTGTTGGAGCTCAAAATAAACCCTTAAGAAACGCACATGTAGTTAAAGAGAAAGGCCATCATACTGCGGTTCGATTCATTTTACTTTTGTTGATATTACTCTTTATTTTGTTTTTTGCTGAGCAAAGTATGCTATACTCTGTAACACTGAAACACAAACCACAGCATAGCAAGAGAAATCAGACATATGTGTGCCTGCAATAATAATTTATCTAGTATTTTCAAATAACTTTTCTTTATTAGAAGTTTTAGCATTACTGACTTCAGAACATAAATTCATGGATTTCTTTTTTCCGTGCTTATAAGAGGAAAGACAACAAACATCAGGCAGCTGTTTGAGTCTATTATGAAAAAATGAAATGCTATTTTAGGACCACTGTCAAAAGATTGTGAAAATTAGCATCATAATCAAAATAGAACATGATTCTTGAATCTTAATATAAGGAGACTTGGTTCAGCTGTAAATCTGGAAGACAAATCTTGCCTGAGACCTCTCTCTTCTCTTTCAGGAACTGAATGACTTTCTCAATTGTAAAGAACTGTAAGGACACAAACCCAGCTTAGAGGGAACTTCAAGTGAATGTGATATTTCTGACTGCAAGCACTGCAGCTGAGGCTTATTTTCTGTTGTGTTTGTCCACAACACTGAGATTAAATTATTTCAAAAAACTCCTGAGAAAACTCATTTACCTCATCCAGATTTTTCTACCAAAGAGAGGCTTTCAAAAATCTGCTACAATTCTCAGCCAAACAACCCCTAAGAATAAAGCTGCATCTGTCTGAAAACAAAACATAACTATCTAATGATGATGAATTCCAATAAGATCAAGTCTTTGGACACAAGGAGATACCTTGGGATTTCTCTATTGATATTGATTGAACATGAAAAGTCTTTGAGATACTATTGTGGTGGACCACAGCTTGAAGTCAACAGACATCAGAAAACTAAAGATTCAAAAGAAATGGAAAGGAGAAAGGAAAGCTTGCATTTTAAATACTGACAGAAGGCTCAAAACAATTTCATTTCAAAGCTGAATCTTCCTCTGCATATAGTTCCATATGGCTGCATAATGTCTAATGAAAGTATATGACAGTTGCTCTCTTGTAACGCATTCATCCCTAAATCATCCTCCTCCTCAAGTGACTTCTGTCTTATTCCAAGTCAGCAACTCACACTCAGCAATACCATTCTGACTGGCATTAACATAAGCTCAGGGTCAGAAAAGAAGTGTGCTTCATGGTGCATGGGGAAACCCTGTAAGAATGTCAGAACTCAGTAAGCTCCTGTCAGCTGAAAAAGTGAGAAACTCGGGAACAGTGTGTATGAGCCACACAAATAGGGACATCAGGAGACAGAAAGCTGGCTGTATGGGAACAACTACCATCTCTTTCCCCTCCTGCACCTTCTAAGATCTGTAAAACCCTGAGAGAATCCATCTACGAAGTGTTTCTTGGCAAAATGAAGTTGGAACTCTGGTGATGTAGTGCTTCCCACAACAGTTTCGATGGAAACTAGCCAAACAGTAAATATCACAACCAACAAGCAACCAGATGCATAAATACCAAATATATGTGTATGCATATGTACATGTTTACTTATATGTGTATAGATACACTTAATATCATTAACCAGAGAAGAATTATTATTTTTGTTGTTGTCATTATAGTTAGTGAAGCAATTCTAAGGAACTGGAAAATGTTGTCACCTAGACAATGATCCCATATACAAAATATTAGCATTTAAGAATTTCTTATTGATTTAATTCACCTTTTGCTCTAAGGAATCTCATAATTTCATAAAACATATCATTTTAAAGGAAAATACCATTTCTGTTCTTTAAATTTTTCAAGTGAATTTTACTGTCTGAAGAAGAAACTGGGATTCCACTCTAACAAAGACAGGTTATGGCATACACAGGCACAGAGCAGCTTCTCTATTGTGTCTGTCCCAGTTTTGTATCCCCAAAAGCTTACAGCTTAAATAGCATAACTCTAATGAGTAATTTAAGATTAAATGCTCTGTATCTTATGTCAGATTCACAGTTCTGGAAAGGCTACAGACAAACAGTTAGACTTAAAATCAGAATTGAGTTCTGACATAGTTAAAAATGCATACAAGCAGTGAGAAACAAACTCATGCCTTAACTCCTGATAGAAGACAGAAATATAAATGTCTACATCCCTTCTAATAGACCTTAAAACAATGCCGTTTTCCAAGATGCAATACATAAAATAAGCATGCAAGTAGATTAATATCTGTATTTTGTCCACAAAAGAGACGTAAGTACCTGTGGAAATTGTGTAGTCCTTCCCTGAATTAAAAAATATCACTTTGTTGTTATCTTTAGAATTGGCTGAAGGTATACAACGATTGCTTCCTTTACAATAGATTCTTCTCTTTTGAACTTCAGCACGCATTTTAGCTAGCTAGCCCATATGAAATTCACAGTACCATTTCAGAAAACCACATATTTTTCCTCTGAAGCTCTATACATAGAAACTGCAGATGGTTATTTAAATGGAAAATTACTTCCTAGTGGGCTGAAACAAAGACCTGCTGTTGTCCAGTAATGAGTAGTTGTGGACTTCAGGTATTATGATCCTACCTCAGTCACTTTTTCAACTTTTTCAACACTTTCCACCTCACTCTCTTGCTTCAGTAAGGAGGATTATCATCCAAACAGAAGAAACGTTCTTTTTTTTCACAGAATCACAGAATCTTAAGGATTGGAAGGGACCTCAAAAGATAACCCCTCTGCCAGAGCAGGACCACCTAGAGTAGGTGATGGGGCAAAGGATGGAATGTGCTGCTTGTGAATAAATATTACAACAAAATTGATATAGTGTCAATCCATCAGTCACAAACAAATGCTTTCTTCAGGGGCAATACTTTACATACCTTCTGTTAAAAGAATCTCCATACTGGCTGACTTACCAATAGTAACTCTGTTTCAACATAAACTCATGTTCATGCATAAACTAAGTACAAATGTTGACCTTTACAGTTCTTTCTTACATCAATAGTGTCTTTATTTCTCAAACCTGTTCACAACAAATTGTGTTATGCAGATCAGGAAGTCAACTAATCTTGCCTCTCTGGTCTCTCTTGTCAAAATCTATTAAAATCACACACGAAAAAAAAACCCACCCCAACTTACTCTGTATCTGTCATAAGTCTTGCTAACCTAGAATATCTGATGTTCAAAAAAAGAAACAAGTGCAATGCTTTCTGTCAAGGGAAATCATTATTTTATATTCAGCTGAGATCTGGGTAATATTCTTTGGTTCCTAGTATGGAATTAAAATCTGCAGGTCTTTCTACTCTGGTTATCTAGCAGTAATTGCTTACTCAAGGAGTAAGCATGAGAGAATATATGATGCCTAAACAGAATGTGGTGATTTATTTACAAAAAGTGCTCCATTCTCTTCTCCTGCTCAAGCTGTGTTAGATACACCACCTAGTACCTTAATGACTAATTGCACATCTTCCTTTACAACTCATCTGTCAACATCCCTTCAGAGATGTCACATACATCATAACTTCTGAATTTCTGGCTGAGAATGCTTGGATGAGCTCTCCTATCAAACTGGCCTGTGCTTACTGCTTTTTTTCTGGCAACCTGCTAAGACATGGGCAAGCACTTCATCATTATAAACAGTGAAGTATTTCACTATTGCTTTCCTATCCAGCAGGCAGAAAAGCTAGGAGGAGGACACAGAGATAAGTGTGCAGTGCTGTGCAGACCTACAATCTTGCTGTCTACTTCTCTTTACTCTTCAGCTGACATGATTTAGAATTGTTTAATGAAGCTTGATGAGCTAAAGCTCCGTTGACTTTAACTCTCACTGCATATAGTTTAAAGGCATATTGTGAAAGTTTAGCACCCAAAAGAAGCTTGTAAAATCTAAAAAAGCATCTGTTTTTATTTTTGTCCAAAGCTGAATTTTCATCTAAGAGTTTATACAGTAGGACTGCCTAATTCTGCCCTTATAACACACACCACCTGCAAATACAGTGAGAAACCATGCCCATTTTCCAGATATGGTTTAGGTGGTCAAGTATTATACCTCAGCTTTCTATGAATGTTACCTTCTTTCAGCTAAAGGAAGCCAGGGATTTTTATAACTTCACCCTGCTGTTTTTCTTTGCCAGTCAGGCCTATTTAAAACCCCTCTTGTTGCATATAACAAAAGGAAGAGAGCCCTGTAATAGAATCTGTCACTTGGCTATGCCAAAAGCTGTATTTTTTTCCTTCCATTTTCTTTACCGATTTAAGCACCTACTGTACTTTATAAGAGTGTTACCCTGTGCTCATTACAGACAGATACTTAGCTATCTTGCCCTACTCTTTACATGAGAAAAGAGTTCAAAGACACTATTTCATATCTGTTTGTCATTGTTTTCAAACGCACACATGAATAATTTATAATTAGAGCATATTTTTATATTTACTGCTTTAGGTACTGATGTATTAAAATATATTTAAGATATGTACTAATGCCATTAGGATCTAATTTCTTCAGCTTGAAGCCAATGCATTGACTACAAAACAGCAAATGAGGTAATTATGACAGCTTACTGGAACTTTGCAAAAAGTAACTCAGCCATGATTGCCAAAAGATTTGAAGACACCTACATATAGTCAGCAAATCTAGGGCAGAAAATAAGCAACTATGTTAGGCAACTGAAATCTGATGGGCTTAGCAGCTGTGAAACTCAGATTCTACTTACATTATTTGCTCTGTTCCAGAGATGAGTTTTCCACTATGAAGAAAAAGTTAACTATACTCATTAAAAAAAACCAAACCCAACAAAAAACTATACTCATTCTAATTTTGTTGATTTTTCATATCTTGGTCTATTTCACATTCTCTGCCTCCTAATGCATCATTATCACTCCTGCATTCCTCCAAATTTATTGTCTTTGTAAAGCCTTGTATGCTGGAGTTCAGCATTTAGGGAGAAATGTTGAGTACAGGTAAGAGCTGAATCATGGTAACTTAACAAATTACTGTTATCTACTGACAGTTTTCAACTGTGTCTTCTGTCATACTGTCAGGGAGAATATGCTACTCTCTCACCTCTTCCAACCTTCCAAGTTTGTTTTTTTGGTTTTTTTTTGTTTTTTTCCTGAGCTCTAATTTGATATTGATACATAAAAATCAGCATTGAAAGAGGTACAGAGGCAGGGAAAGTAAAAATGAGGCAACACAGTTTATAGGTGTAGAAGAAAAGATAACGAAGAAGGGGGATAAAAGCTAAAGGTAGCATTTTCTAAGTTACTTTGGCACGCATTTCTCCCTATAAAAAGGGCTTTACAAATCCAAGTCCCAGTGGTTAGATGTTCACAGTCAGGATCTAGGCTAGAGATGAACAACACAGGCACTGACAGGAAATATGGGAAGGCTGAAGTGTTTCATATTAGCTGTTAGATAAAGTAAGTGAATGTACTGGAAAAGAAGGCTAACATTGTAAAATGGTGGCAATTTAAACATAAGAAAAAACTCTTTTACTATGAAGGTGATGGAGTACTGGCACAGGCTGCCCAGGGAGGGTGTAGAGTCTCCTTCTCTGGAGGTGTTCAAGACCCACCTGGACATGTTCCTGTGTGACCTGATCTAGGTGGACCTGCTTCTGCAGTGGGGTTGGACTAGATGATCTCTAAAGGTCCCTTCCAAACCCTACCATTCTATGGTTCTATGATTTTTTTCTGACAGTCTGAAAGTGAAATTATGTGCTTTAAGTAGGGGAGAGAACATGAAAGCAATTAGGACATGACAAGTGTATGACTTAACTTGTCCACTTATTCTTTTTATCTTAGTAGGTATATTTTACTTCCAGTTCCTCCAGGCTACTGACTCTTTTTTTTTGGCATCATACACTTTTCATAGTTAAAGACAGTTACAAGATTGCTCCAAGTTATCACTTCATCAAAGTGTATATTTAACACAATCATTCTTAGTAAATTAGTCCCTTTAGCTGTTTAATTTGTGCTATTCTTAGCTGAACTCTCTCTAACATGTCAGTAGCTTTCTGGAATTAAACAAAGATTTCCATCATCTTTCTAAAGCCAAAATATTTTCTCTGGACCATTGAGAAATGTTTCTAGTGTATCTATAACCAAACAAACCATCAGGCTTCCACAGTACTGTTAACATGCATTACTTTTTTACAATTCCAAGCAAAATCTAAACCTAACCTGAACTAAAAGGTACATACAAAAATAACAACAGAAGTTCCATATTGACATTTACCTCTCTACTCTATAGTTCCAGGTGAGAAGATAATAGATTGGCTCCTAATTAATATTTCTTCAAATTCCATTTGAGATCTGAAAGTCATCCTTGTATTTTTTCTTCTCTTATATTATCATTCATAACAAGAGCTTTCCTACAACAGTTGAGATTCTGTGGTACAGCTGTATGACTCCCTTTCTGTCCAAAGGGACCACCATAAAGTAACAAATGGAGCTCAGCTTCCCATTAGGAATACCTAAATACAGGTGCCTAAATGCAGATGGAATCACATGAGGTAAGTGCCCAAGCTCTGTATACAAAGCAGTGAAGAGGTGGTGAATAAAATCTGTGTAATCAGGAGAACAACGGGACAGATCTATTACCTTTCTGAGTCTATTAACTGTATTGCCTAGGCATTCCTTGTTTAAAATCGGCACTTAGACATCTGGCTCACCCATTGCCACCTACAGTTAGACACATAAATATACAGGTGCAAAATTCAGGATTTCATCCTAAAACAATGATGGGACTCAGTTCTCTAGTTATCTGAAGCATTTCTACACTGCAGGGCTGCCTGAAAAAAGATGATCTGCAATAGATGCTTGTGCTACTAGAGCAGCAACTGGAGATCAACATCCTCGGACATCTCAAATGTCTCTATATGCCTGTGTTTAGGTAAATGAATCACACTGTCTTTTAGGAGATGGATAAATGCTCTAAGGTATAATGTAGCCCTATAGTGCAAATATATCCACAGAACTCATTACATACTCATCCCTCATCTAAATGCCTCATTCTATTTGAATCACAAAGATGTTAGGCATCTAACACTCTCAGAAAATCTAACTATACTCTTCTGTCTTGCTGCTTGTAACGATTCTTGAGACACAACAATAGACTGTTAATTAAGTAGTTTACTCCACTGACTATTAAACAAATGTTGTGGTACTAGAGAAACCAGAGACCTGAGATGATGGGGCAAGAAGTCTCTGTAACCATTCTCACTACAGAAGCTGGCATGGTAGGGAATCATGACGAGGAGTAAAATGCCAAGCTCAGCAGGAGCTGGTGGGAGATCTGTGATTTATTTCAGTAGAATCAGGGTTTGATAACAGGTTTTTATAAAATGTCTATAAAAGAACACATGCTACTGTTGTAAAAAACCTGAATAAACAAACAAACCCAATGAGTCAGCACAAATAAATACAAGCAAATATTAAATATGGATTTAAAAACAATAAAAACTGCAGTAGATGACACCTTTTAAATAACAGGTCAAAGAAGCTTAGCAAGGAAGGGTATTTTCTATAACTTTTTGTCTCCCTAATTTCTTCTACTGACTTTCTAGTCTCCTTTCCCCAACATAAGGAAATTATGAAGGGCAAACAAATTTGTAAATGCCTGGAAAGCAGTACACAGAAGATATGGATACTATAATAATGTTTTCTTTGACATTATACAAATAAATTGTTGCAACCTGAATATATGAAGTGTTAAGTTCAGTTTTATTTTCAGAAGTGTGTGTTAAGCAAAAACGCCAAATAATGAATGTTACTAGTCTTCACAGAAAAATCTGTCCCTTGAAGCTATTGATCATACAGAGTCTCCTAATTACACTGTTTCTGAAGTCTACTCCAGCTAAAAGGGGTTGACAGATCCAATTAAAAACAAAGGGAATCTGACAAACACATTCTTTGTTATTGTTTCCGTTGCAGCAGTACCCAAGGGTTTCAGCTAGGATCACACTCCAGCTTCACACAACAAACTGCCCCAGTCCGGGCAGACTGTGTGTTCATGGGTAAGGACAAACTACAGAAAAAAACTTTTTTTTTTTTTTTTTTTAAATGTAATAAATGGACTCTGTCGTATTTTTGTCCATATCCAGGTGCTTGAACCAGACTGCTGTTTCATTACCCTTTACTTTCCATTCTTTGGATTATCATCACCTCATAGAAAAATTCCAAAGGTTACCTCTTCCCTCAAAACTCACACACGTATCAATAAAGTATTGGACAGCTGCCAATTCAGTGCAACTACCTAAAATGCAACAAGGTCCATCATGCTATATGCTTGTTCTAAATTTTGTTATTTCTCCTTCCAGTGGAACTTCACACAAAGGTAATCTTGAGAGGACTCAAGGAGTCTCTGTGTGGTCTGTATAACCATCACTGAGACAACTCTGCTGCCGTTTCCCTTAGTCTGGAGAATGATTTGGTATTTCTTCCAAGTTTATTTGGGAATATGAATGAAGCTTAAATTAACTAGTCTCTTTTTTCCATACAAAGTGTGCATAAATTACTTTTTTTTTTAATCAATGAGCAAGTTCACATTAAACATGGTTGCTCTGTAAAAAATTAAGCATTTTTCCCAGTTAAAACCAGTACAAACTAGTTTTATAAGCCAAGTGGGTTTTTCTATGTTGTTTTCTCAGAGAAAAATTCATAAGAGATCTTTTGACCTTCTGACAACATCTAAATTCTTTATTCAGAGCTTTCCCTTGAAAAGATGAGATGTTTAACAATGTAGTTGGGGAAATAAATCTACTCATAAGTTAATAAATTTAAACAATACTAAATGACTATGTTTCTGAAAAGACTTAATGCCTACCTTGGAGTCAACTGAGGGCCCTATGTTGTTAAAAGTTATAACCTATGTAACTTCTAATAGCTCAGCAGGATGTTGAGGAACAGGATTCCTGTGTTCCACAGAACACAATTGACACTTTTCTCTTTTGTCTTGCTATTGCAGTTTGTAAAGCTAAGATCTTATTTACAAGCTGACAAAGTTCATGTGACAATGTTTACAATGTGCTTTGAAATACTCAGACAAAAAATGTTATACGAGTGCAAAAATATCATTATTATTCAACTAGTTATGTCCTCTGCATCCAAGCAAAATGGAGCAGGCAATTTATAACTTGCAAGCAATCTTTTAAAGAGGTTTCCACGTTTATGCTACTTGAATTCAACATCAATGGAGCAGGATAAAATAGAGCACTTAGCTCATTCCTGCGGTCCTAATTTATTTTCATCTTGCCGTTTTTTGTTTTCGTATCAGGTTCTAACAAGAATGAAGTACACGGATTTTTCTGGCTGACTGACACTGTATAATGTAAGACATCTTGTTCATAAAGAAAAGATACTTCTCTGCAGAGGTCTGAAACAATATTTTTTAAATTTGACGCATATTTTTCATAACTTTTGTAGAAAAACAGTGAAGAGAAAGCTACTTGTATGGGCAATTTGGTGATTTTTCTTTTTTCTTTCATGATTGCTTCCTTTCTAATTTAGGCATTTTTCCCACTGCAACATGAAGATTCTCAAACTTCCAGTGGCAGATGAAGGTAACAGACATATTTATTTTGGAAAATTTCAGTCTTGTTTTTCATTCATAGATAGATAGTACTTATCCTTTCCCAAACGTGTTATTTTAATCTTAATATATATCTACCTGTGTAAATTCAGAGTATTAAATTTGTTTGTTAAGAAACAAACAAAAAAATTCTGTATTATCTGAATATCAAAGACTGTAAATGTCATCATTCTTTACAGGCTCTAGTGCACTGTTGTACTCGGAGTTGGCCAAAGATCAGAATCCAATAATATTAGATTTTTACAAAACTATACAAATAAATAAATAAATAAATAAATACAAATCCCCATTCACGGTGGGAATAATGGTGATTTGTACATGAAGAAAGCAAATCTGGAGAAATCATTACTATTTTACAGAAGCTGATATAGGATGCTTCAGAAGGATAAAGGAGAAAAATAAAAGGTTTCCTTTTAAATACCCAGATCACACAAAACAGCTTTTGCTCCATATTGCAATGGATTCCAGGTGAGTAAGAAATTGAAGTAAGGATGCATTGTAGTGTGTAATTTAGCAACCCTGTTGGAAGTCATAAAGTAACTAGGTACAAAACAGCCAGTACTTAATAAGTTTCAATTTTAATTCTGATTGGGAAACAAAATACGATATCAGGGTTGCTGGTACTGAAGTAACTGCTATAAATTTATGTCTGGCTATAAAATACAATTGAACACACATCCCAACAGAGGTCCCTGTTCAGCTAGAAAAAAATACCCAGGGATATAAAATAAAATAAAAAAACAACACTTTTTCCCCACAGTTTTATTTTACAGATCAGCCACAATAAAAACCTTCATGTAATTTACTAAACTACAGAGAAGCGTATCTAAGTTTCTGAACCTATAAGAGCCCATCTGCTTTACAGTGTATTGGGAAAGCACATATTGCTTTTAAAACATATCACTCCAATTTCATAGTAATTAAGGATATATGCCCTTTTCAACATACAGCATACAAATACAATCTAAAAGACAGGCCTTCAAATTCTAATACCTGACTTACATGCAGTATTTATCACATCACTATGTGATGAGAGGAGATAAATTTTCCAATACAAATAAAGTGCAAATGTTTTTTTCCCAATTTGAGGGACATAAAGCACTTATTAAAGATAAAAGCAGGTTGTTTGGCTATATTGGACTCTTCAAGATGCAGCATGTGCAACAGAATGAAATAGAAATTTCAGTGATAGAAAATCATCCTTTTTTTCTCTTGATAGTATAATAACCTTTTAAATCATGTTTGACAGTTGTAAGTTGAGCGAGCTGGCAGCCCTGTAAAATCTATGTGGTAATATATGTAGTAAACCCTTTCTGGAGCAGTAATCTCATTGCTTTGTCTAATGGTTCTCACTTCGTGTGGCCTACTTGTCCCCAAGAGACTTATTTGACTCTGGCTTTCCTAAGCCACTGGTTGCTAATATTCCTTATTATGAAGAAAGCAGGAAAGTGCCTGAAGGCAACAGCTACACTGCTAGTGGTACAACCACCAGCAACCTTCTGCTGAGGCCTTTTTTCTTCTCCTTTTTCTTAAAAAAAAAAAAAAAAAAAAAACCCTCACATAAAATATGCACATATGTTATAAAGGGATTGCTTTGTATCTCAAGGAAAAAAAAAAGGAAAGGAAAAGAAAAAAACAATTTGACAGTGCTCTTTATGCTGCTCCAATTGCTAATCTGACAAGCTCCATCTGGTAGGCAGACCTTTTATCTTCTCATCACCCTAAATCTCCAAAGGAAAGTGGACACTGGTGACATATGTCCATTGTTGCTTCCTGTGCTTAATAAGGTACACAATTTATAGGTCTAACTGGAGAAACACTATTTTTAACTTGGTTAAGGAAAGAGTCTAAGGACATAAAGTAAGCACTAAATATTTTTTCCCTTCTTAACTGTTATAAATCCTTATTTAGTTCATACATCTGTATGTGATCTAAGGAGATTAAAGTGGATTTATCTAAATGTTTTCTTAGCACTGACATAACTATTTACCATAAGTAGCTGACCATTTCATACATTTAATTATTCTGTGCTGTAAAATAAATAAGTTTTTTTGTTTTTTTTTTTTAATTTTAAGCTTCAGGTCTAAAGGTACAAACTATTTCCTATGTTGAATGGAATCACAAGAAGGTTGTGAGATATACCGCTGTAAAATTTGTGATGCACTCAAGGTTAGATGGTTATATTACTGTCTACGAAGATAGCATTTTAATTCAATTTAAATAAAGTTTCCTTCATTTGGAGCAAGAGTCTATCAGATAGGAGTTAAATACATACTCTCTTGGTTGATTCATGTATTCTGCAGATACTGTGTGTTATCTTTCAGATTTGGTCTTTTGATAGCTAAAAGAAATTTCATTCTGACAATCAATATGTCTTTTTATTATGTACAATATGTAACTGAAATGGTAAAACCAACTGTTACCACACCTGGCTGAGTGTTTCCTGTATGCCGCTCTTACACTTAACTGATGCTTCGGTTAAAACCATACTTGAATGTTTTTCACAATCCATACTTATTCCTCCAAAATTTAATACATTTTAAGAGCTAAACGACAGTTGTGAAGCTTTTCAAAATACTCTCAAAATACCACACATGCCCTAATCTCCAGAAAATGTAAATTATTGTTGACCTCATAACACAGAAAGGAGTTTCCATTTTTTAAAAGTATTTGAAGTTGCCCAATGACAAGATCTTGTTCTAGTCTGCTATGTGAGCTGGATATGGCAATGGGGTGGTGTTCACATCAGGTATCCAACAAACCTGGGCAGGAGGCTTCCTTTCAGTTCTAACAAGCTGATGAAGATTTCACTTGAATATTTCTCACCACAATATCCCTAACTGCATGACTTCTGCCCTTCCACAAAACTTTCCCTATATTTCTCCTATAATGTGTGTTACATTCATTACCACTTCTAGACATTGAATATCATAAAATTAATATTTCTAATTACAAAGACAGTATTGTGTAAGTATTTTCTACACAGTAATGTTCTTGGCACATACATTTGGGGGAATTCTAGCAGGATCCCAAGGCCTGTGAAATCACTGGATGAGTTGCAGTCAATTGCTCTCTAACAATAAAAAAAATCATGCTGTAAATCAGTCCCTAGAGTTCTCATGCCAGTAAAGTCCTTAGTAGCCTCCCAAGGCCTCTGGTGGGCCCTTGGCGGGCCCTCTCCTCTCAGAGGTCACAGACTTCCTACCTCTGCAACCTGCTTCATCCAAGGCTGTGAAAATCTCCCCACTTCACAGATGCAGACCAAAAGGAAAAAAAAAGAGGCTTTAAATACTCAGTAAAGACCAAAGGAAAAGGCTTCTTAGTACTATGCTTGTGATTTCCCTTCTTAATACTGTCCTCCTTGTCTTTTTAATTGTCTCCATCTTTATATTCTCTCCTACTCTATGCATACCTCTCTGCAGCTCTTTGTCTTTTTCTTGCTCTCTTACTTTCCTCAGCTGAGCCTTTCTTCAACTTCTACTTTGCAGTCTCCCTTATGTCTATGTTTACTTTTTCTTTCCTCTGCTGGCTTCTGTGCCTAGATTGTTCTTAATTCTCTTCACATTGCAGCTTTCCATCCATTTCTTTATTTTAAATCTGTTTGCTCTATGGCTGATTGTGGCCCTTTGTTCCTAAATGAGCCTAAACCATGACACTTGTGTAGTTTTCTCTCAAACACTCAGTATTCTTAAGTTTCTTATATTTCATTTCCTCTGCAGATAGTTCTATGTCACTCCTAAATTATCTGATGTTGATAATTTTTCATACAAAGCCTCTAATATCAGTTTCCCAGAAAAAAAGAAGTTGGATAGCAATGTCAATGCTACCTCTAGGGTAGGGAAATAACTGATAGACAGCAGCCATCGGTCAGATTAATTTTCCCCAGAAATTGCAAAGAATTTGGAAAGATCATTCAAAAGCATAATAGATATAGATAATAGATATAGATAATAGATATCTTGAAGTACCTCAAGGTTCACAAGATGACCACAAAATGCGATAACAGTACTAGCACAGCATAAACATAATGCAAAGTAAAGCTCACCTTTCTCTTGAAGTTTTAATATTTTAAACTACTATTGGTATTAAATGAAAAATAATTTTTCGAAAAGAAAGTAGCTGATGTTTCTGTTCCCAGAGACTTAGGAATGCACTGAGATTGCTTTCTGCCTTCAAACATCAACCCAGCAAGTCTAGACTCCAGAAAAACAGACTAATCGAGTTTGAGCGTGGATTTTGAAATACATATGAGCTCTCTCCTGCAAACTGTGAGCCTTGATAGTGCCCATCACAAGGCCTTCAAGGCTTCCAGTTTCATACTTTTTCCACAGAAACTTTTTCCATACAGCCATAGAAACTGCTTTCTAGTTGATATGCAAGCTAGCAGTGCAGCAGAGATATCCCATGGATACAGTGATTTGGGTTCCTCAGCAGACCCTAGGCAAAACAGCAGAAAACTAGGCCAAAATCTCACTTCTGCTGCTGTGATAATTTCTTGAAATAAAAGTGCTTCTGCATGTCCTCCAGAAAAACGGTTCTGCTAGAACATTCCCAACTAACTCTTCCAATT
The DNA here is from genome assembly GCA_013401255.1 of Urocolius indicus. Classification (NCBI taxonomy): domain Eukaryota; kingdom Metazoa; phylum Chordata; class Aves; order Coliiformes; family Coliidae; genus Urocolius; species Urocolius indicus. Next base: position 176,624 of record WBNH01009907.1, read on the forward strand.
TAAGGAAGTCAGTGAAAAGGTGGCAGAGGGAAGAAAGTGTCATCGCTTGCCTTTGACAGTCCCTGCTTTCTCCATTACTTTGCCAGTATAGCAGATGCATTAAAGAATTCTTTCTCCTCCCTAATTACTTACACAATAAGATACTTGGGATTTCATATGTCAAACATATTGCTCTTTGAATGATCCACAACCCTTCCCATTATAATTGTTTCAAAGGATAACAGCCTCATACTCAGGCTATTTCTCATACATTATTCATAACATTGTCCTTTACCAGAGACCTGGCACTTAGTAACTAAACAAAAAGTAAAATAAAGATAGGTAACTTCCACCTTGACATATTTGTGTCTAATGTAAATGTGAACAATGAAGAAAGGCAATATATGAGGCAAATAAGATCCTAATATAATGGATCTTTTGTTTTCTGTAAGAACCATTAAATATCTTTTCACTTTTCAGAAACTCAAACAAAAATGTTTTTTCAAGACCATTCAATTTGATACTGGCCATAAAACTGCCAAACTATCTGTCATGACCAATAGGCAGCATATTACCCTGCTCTGGAAAAGCCATCCAAGAGCTTCTGCTCCTGGACATCAGCACAATGAAGTAACTACAAAATCACAGAATCACAGAATCTTTAGGGTTGGAAGGGACCTCGAAAGATCATGTAGTCCAACTCCCTTGCCAGAGCAGGGCCACCTAGAGTAGGTCACACAGGAGCTCGTCCAGGTGTGTTTTGAATGTGTCCAGAGAAGGAGACTCAATAACTCACCTGGGCAGCCTGTTCCAGTGCTCCCTCACCCTCATAGTGAAGAAATTCATTGTATTTCTTTGGAACCTCTTGTCTTCCAGCTTATACACATTGCCCCTTACCCTATCATTGGGAAGAGCCTGATCATGACTGAGTTGTGACACCTGTCCCTTCCTTGGTCTCTGGCCACAGCAAACATGACATTCCACCAAATTCTTAGAAATTAGGAAAAAATCCTTACTTGTAAAATGTCTACCAAAACCCACTTTCTATTTCATTAAGTATAAAAACATAACACTTGAGAATAAATTAAAGTTTGTTCATCTATCAGCTCTGTTTATTCATCTTGTTTTCATCTTCCAAGCCTTGTACACTGCCTTCTTCCAGACCTTTACAAGATGCAAAAGTGTTGTGCTGCCAGAGATTAGAGTTGGAACACTGTCTGATCATAGCCATGGTGCTCATGGGGACAGTTTTATGACTTGCAAGGTCCTCATTCCAAACTGGAAGCAATAAAGCCTGAAACAGGAAAGTCAGTTTCTTTTTGGCTTAGTTGAGACAAAGCACTTAATTTAACAGCATTTTTTTTTCCTAGTCTGAAGACAGAGTGGAGAGTCTATGACTTACAAAGCTTACTTAGCACACCCAGATATAAACAATTCTTGTCATATATCCAATCATATTCTGGCTGATCGCTGTAACTTGTCTTTGTAGATGGTAGCACAGCAAATTATTATGTACATGACAGGTTCAAGGTTATTCTATTTTAGCCCTCCTATGCATTTACTACTGTTCATTCGCAGGAACTCCTGTGGAAGTTCAATCTGGCTTACACTGTGTGCAACAAGGTAGGATCACATCTGTGTTTGAATGCATTTTGTACAAATTTTACCGCAACTAGCAATTCCTCAGATGATTATTCACAGAGGCCATCAGGCCTGTGGCTGTCACACGGTCAAACAAGGAAAACAGCACAACAGGAATGTTAATTAGTATAGCATAAGCACAGTCATAATGAACTCTAATTGCTTGTCAGTGGCAGTTGCCATAAGGCACAAGATCTACACCAGTTCTTGCACCTGTGGCTATGGCTACAGGTATTGCCAAAGCTAAACATAGTCCTGATTAGACAGTGTTTACTAATATTATCAGTTTATCAAGCAAGCATCACATACATTTATGTGTTATTTTTATGATTTAGTGATCATGTTTCTAAGCATTGTTTTAAAAATATTCACAGTTCTCCTGATTTTGCTGCCATTTGAACATCTTCTGCAATACTGAGAAACAATTTCATGCTTCACCGGGTTTTTAGTCACCAGTGTTATAAGAAAGAAAATAAGCAAGAAAAACAAACTCAAGGATCTTTCATTAAATAAATCATAACTGAATTCAACAGAAGCTAATAGTTTGACAAGAAACATAGACACTAAACCCAAAAATATTATCATTTTTTATCTCTATCTGATAAATTGTTGAAATGACAACACCATTCCCCAAAACTTAGCAATCTTGCAAGGAAGTCTTTGAAATATCATATGTTACTTAAGCAGATTCCATTACATTTATGATATCACCCAGACTCTCTTCTAAGCAGTGAATATAAATTATGCTAATTAACATTACAGTCTGAAGTGATCTGAGGAGGAAAATGGATTATGATCTGGAAAGGATGAACAGAGACATCAAAGCACTTTGTTACCACATCTGAACTGCAGTCATCTTTAAGAATGACACTCCAAAGTGCTAGTACGACAGTGAAATCTGAGCAAGTTGCTAACTGAAAGACCAGAATTTATTCTGTCTCAAGAAGAAAACAACACTCCTCTCACACCCCTCCCTCCATATTTCATACCTTCCAACCTCTCCAATCACGCCTGCATCACAAAGGGATTTTGTTGTTGTTTAGAATCTCAGATTTTTTCCCTACTGCAAAGAGGCATGATTTAATTTGCATTATTACTTCAGATCCTGAGCATCAGGGGAAAATAGAAGTGCTATGCTATTTAGAGATGGTTATGTCACCAAATTCTGTGTATCTCAGGTATTTAAAGGCCATATATCATCTTAACATATATTTTGACATTCACTGAATACTACTAATGACACTGAAACAAATGCAAATGATGAATTTTACTCATTACAAAAACAATCAACTATCCAGTGATTATATCTCAAACACTTTTCATGTAAAGGAAGATGGAAAGGCAATAATAGTTCACTGAAGCTGATTTTATCTTCTTGTCCTTAGGAGAAGGAGGAAAAACAGCAAAGGAGATTTCTCCTTATAAAAAGGATTTTTGAATTGTAAAATAGCAAATATTTCCCATTAAAATAGAAATACAATCTTTTACTACAGTTAGCGTTCCACCTAATAGCCTAGATGGTATGAGTAATCCATACAAGAAAAAATGAATCATTTCTGAGGGTACAGTTATGTCACAGGCTGATGTGGCAAGGTATGGCTAAATATCAGGTACAAACATTTTGTTGTAAACTTTCAGTCCAATAGCTCCATCTGACTCTTGAGGAAAAAGATGCATCTGAACAGTGATGTCTTACAGTTCTGTGTTTAATTAAAGGAGTGTTTTCAATCTTTCTTTTTTATTTGTAGATGCCTTCATTTTCTTTTCAAGTGAAAGTGCAAATCCTCACTTAACCAATGTTAGCCAAATGAAATTAATTTGCCTTTCCCCACATTTAAAGATTGCTTTAAGCTGTTAAGGTTTTCTTCCTCATTTCCTTTTCCCCTCTCCCCTTCCAACCAGAGTGATAAAACATACAATGAAAATACCTCCCAATAAACAAATAAAAGAACATTTTCTCTAACACTTTCTACACTGTTAAGTATTTAATCCACTGTCTATTCTTCTTTAGTATTCCTATTCTTTGGTATTTCCAGAAAAAAAACCAAGTACCATTGTTCAAATACTCATCATTGAAGACTTCAGTAAATATTTAGTCTATTATGCTTAGAGTTCCATGTACAAAGGTCAAATGAAACCACTTGGAAGGAAACAGTGAAATCATACATTTTAAACTTTGGACAACTGAAATCTGTCACAACATGGCTCTATTTTCCTCATCTTCTTTGAAACTCTGCTTTCATTTTTCCCTTGCTTCCTAAAGCAAAAAAAGTGGCTGCAAACTAAATTGCCCTGCTATCCATAGACATGTCAGTCCTCTCACATCTGAATATTCTTTACGAAAGCAGAGATCTAGACAAGCATATAACTACCTGATAAAAAAACAAAAAAGACTGATTGATGTACTTAATGCATCTCACACCAAATATTAATATTTAAATTTAAGTGCTGCTTTTTCATGACCCTTAGCTGTTTTCTCTTCCTTTACTTTCCATTTTTAAATATTCCAAGTATCTGTACAGATAGTTTTAAATAAAAATGACCATAATTAGGGTTTTCCCTAATTTCCTTTTAATTTTTTTCTTTCTAGTAGATTTAGAAATTTTTCACATTCAGATATTTTTTAAACCAAAGAAATAAGCTTACTTGCAGTTTCTTTTAAATAAACTTGCGATATTCATTCACTCTTCCTCTACAAAGCAAAGACTTTATGAAGCAATCAACATCTAATCAAGATGCAGAATTAGAAACTATATTTTGCAAGTAAGAATGTGCTTCTCAGTGCTTCTCTTAGAAGAACTCATTTAACAAGCACTATATCCCGCTACTAAAATAGATTCAAAAATTAGCAGAGTTTTTCTGCTTATAATGGTTTTAGGAAATAAAGATGATGAATATGAAATTTACACTGAAAGACGCTCCAAAAGTAACTTAACATCAAGTTTCTGATATAATCCATGTTTAAACACAGAAAGAAGATTGATGAGTCAATCTATATTAGAAAAAAAAAACCAAAAACATATCAAAGTCAAGACTCAAAATGAGGGAAATAAATAAGTTACTATTTTTCCTTTGCTATATCCCCAGTATCTGATATTTAGTTTTTAACATTAACATCACCCCGCCTCATACAAATAATATTACTTTTGTATTTGGAATGATTGGAACGGGGATGTCATTCCCAACTCTGCAATAACATTACTTCAGTTCAAGAATTCTGTTTTCTGGGTCCTCTGATCAGTAAGACTGTACTAATCATAAAGCCATTTACTCTGAGACAATTTTGCATCCTTTGTTAAAAAGTGAAAAAAACTCAGGATTTTTGTAAAATTGTCAGTGTAGATTATTATTACATTAGCTATGTCATACAGCATCCTGTAACACTTCTTAGTCTAGTCAAGAGGATGAAATCTGCACTCCAAGAGCCTCAGACCCACGCAACCAAATTAAAAAAGACACTAACATTCCACTCCTGCCCTCAGCTTTTCGGCATCCATGAAACATAAGAGACTATAAATCTTATTATGACACAAATATTGTTTCAAATCTACTGTGGTCACTGCTTATGAAAACATCATCTCTGAATCTCACTCCCAATGACAAGGATATGTTTTTAAAAGTATGCCGGGATATGAGAGAAAAAGAGTAGTGACTTTTTTTTTAAATTGCATGCTTTGATTGTCAATGACTTAGAAAGCAGTTTATTTTTAAAACAAACATTCTCAAAATCTTTGATGGCATATTCATCAATCCATCTGCTTCACTGTACATTCTTTGAAGTGCAGGTGGCTTGTAACGTCATGTTACAGCAATTAATGAAGTTTTTGAATCTCTCTTGCTCTTTCATGCTCTGTTCAATGGTGAAAAAGGGTTATCATCTTTAATTCTCCATCCAAACAGTATGCCCAATTAGATATTTTCATACGTTTTCATGGTTCTTTCAATAAATACATGCATTACATGTTTTAATATAGAGCTTACTGAATGCAATTCAACTACATCTTAGAATGACCAGAATGGCAAAAAAAAAAAAAAAAAATTTAAAATGTAGATTCTGCTGTTATCCAGAAATAAAAATGGAATAAACAAAGAAGAAAAAAAAAAACACCCAACCACATGACCTTAACGGCATAACACATAAACTACAAAACTCAGTAAGTTCCTGAAATAAGCCTTATGTTTCACACTGTTCTAAAATAAGCTAGCTATTGGAGATGTGTTTGACTCCTCTCCCAGCTGGAATTAGATCTGCCTAACTCTTTCTTGCAGCCTTTATTCAAGTAATAAGGATTCTCCAACAGTTCAAATGACATGTATTTCCTGAAGGGTAGTTTCAAAGCTCTGTCTGATACAGGATGGTCCTAGAAGACAGTAGTCTCAAAACTGAAGTCTTTGCAGCTGTGCATATAATGTATGATTCTATACGTTCATCTTGACAGTATCTGATCAGCAGGTTTAGTTTTTTTAACATATATGCTGGTGCATCTTATCACAGTCAAAAGTAAATTTTAGTACTCAAAGGAGAGGCCAAGAATAACTGAAAGGTTTTAGAGACATCTGAATTCCTACATTTGTGCTTTGGGCAGACTTAAGACAATTCAATGAGTAGTCCACAGTGAAACTATTGTTCTTGATTTGGTGGTGGGGAGGGAAAGGGTGAAAGGGATGAAAAGAATAGCATCTCTGCATTCTTCCCATTGTCAATTCCACAGCATCTCATCTTCAAAAATAACTGGAAATCCATGGGTGGTCTGGTGGAAACCAATCAAATGGGAACATGCTCTTTAGTATGACAGTTGTGCAAACCACATTCTAAACAGATGGACTTTAAGTCTCTAAATTACAAAGAATAAACCTGCTGTTCATGGTTGCCTTGTAATGCTAGTAGATTTTAAGTTTTAAATTTTTCTTTCACTGCTTTAGTCTTTTGGTTTTTTTGTGTTTCTTAACCAATGGAGGGCAATGGCAGGACTGAGAGCCACCAGCAGTTCCATGTGAGTGCGCCTGAATGGGCAAGAGACTGTGTGAGGAGGCAGCCACGGTGCAGGCCGTGCTGGAGAGCCTGCAGGCCACAGAGCAGACCCACATGAGAAGCAGAAAGGAGCTGCAGCCTTTGGGATGAACACACGTCGGAGTGGCCTGTGCAGGGCTGCCGGGTGTATGAGGTACCCTGCAGAGGTGTAGGGAGGACCAGCGAGGAGCCCACCTGGCCTGAGGAGAGACAAACTGCAGGAGCCATCATGGAAAGACTGACTGAAATCCCTGTTCCCTGCCCCCCTGAGCAGTTCATGGAGGGAGGAGATAAAGACACAGGGATCAGGGCTCTGAGCCCAAGAAGAGGGGAAGGGTGGGGGGAAGGAGGCCTTAAAGGGCTGGTTGTGCTCTTCATCATTGTACCACTCTGTGTTGTTTTCTGTTTAATATGTTTTAGGTATTTGTGGTTATGTTTAGTTGGTGGTGGATTAAAATATTATCTATTTTCTTCCCCAAGTTAAGTAGCCTTGTCTGTTTTGTCCAAGATCATAAACGGCAATTAAGCCTTAAGTCTGTGGTACTTTAGTCTAATCGTGGTCTTTTGTCCCTGGATGGGCCTTAACCATGACAACTTACACTTATTCATGTATATCCTCTTCAGACTTAATTTTTTTTAAGGCGACATGATAATAAAGAAAAATTTGTAATTGAAGCAAAGAAAACAAGCTTCAGTAAGCAACCAGTGTTGGGGGAAAGCAGGGGTAGGGGAAGAAAAAAAACCCAGAAAATAAACATTATATAGGTATAACAATTTCACATGACTCATAACACCACTAACAGTAATAAACAATGTGCTTTTCACAGGCAATGATTTTTTTTGTACTGTCTTTATTTGACTTATCCGACCTTTTTTTTTTTTTTTAACAAAAGAAGATACTCTGTGTTGTGTGACCAGAAAATGAAAAGTTTAGGTAAATTTAGTATGTACCAATTGGTGGATGTGCTGTTTCCTGATTTAGCATTGCCTACTTTCCTAATGCAATGTTACTGTATATTAAACTTCCTCTTTCATTCTTCAATTTGCTTTACAATTCAGGAATAAAATTGTACTCTACCAAAACAGGACTATTTTCCTTTTTATTTGCTTTTTATTCAGCTATCCTTGAGATTATTCTGAAGGCTCTCTGATCTCACGCAGGCTTAGAATTATAGAGTAAGTTTTAAAGTAATGAAAAGTATGTAATATACAAACTGACATTACTGATAGGTACTGCCACAAAAAACTATGCCATAACACATCCAGACACAGAAACTACCTCTCTTATCACATGACTAAACAGACATCACTTCTGGGTATTTCTGACAGAACCTAAGCCAAAATTATGTTTCTGTGAACTCCCTTGGTAGCTCTCCAAGTAGTCACAAAGTATCTAACTTCATTTTATCAGCTGATATAGCTGTGTGGATGGGTTTCTTTTTTTTTTTTCCCACTCCATTTTTCCCTCTCTCTGTTTTTTTTTCAGCTTTATTATGTGTTTTAACTTATTCAACTTACTTAACTATCTGAGTTTATCTTGACTGGACCATTGTAAAAGATATTCTGTAACACATATAAGAAGCAAATATGCATAAAAAATTGCTAAACCAAACAAACAAATCATATATTATCTGGAAAGGCAATGTGATTAGTTTTTCAACGTTTTGGCCAACATTGTGTTATTTTATTTATTTGTTTTTTAAATAAATTAAAACCTTAACGACTATGATATTTAAGAATTATATTTGTTTTATGTTTTAATTCAAAAAAAAGAAGGGAAAGTAGACTTCCATTTCTTGAAAAATAAGATTAATTAACATTTCCACTAGTTTTTTATGTATGTGTGTGTGTGTTGAAGTTCCACACCTCAGAAGTCAAAATGTAAGCCTGTATTTTAGACTTTTGTCATGCATACTGACTGTTGTCCTTGCTCACTCGTACATTCAGGATTGGGAATTTATTATACACAACTCTGCAACTGTAAAGACTGCCACATCTGTGATAGCTTTGCATTAGGTTGTCTGCATACACACCAAAAAATGAATCACAAATAATCATCCCAAAAAAGGCATATTTCTTCCTTCAAAAAATGCATGCTCCATCATAAACGCACACAAACATTTTCAGGTGCAAAAGAAAGGAGGTATTGCACTTGTGATTTTCTTTTCCAAAATCATCTATTTAACTGAAGGACTGGACTTTCTTCATTAGGTCTTTCACTCGATCCATTCATCTTCTCAGAGGCCATGAAAAACACTGCCTAATTCAGCCTCAATGTACCCATAATCTCTCTATTGCCCTGGTTTCTTATTAGGAACTGTGATACCTACCACTAGATCTGTTAAGCTCAAAAAACTTGGTGAAGGTCACTTGACAACAATAAATGTATAACTTTTTTTTTCCAGATTGTTGCATATTCCTGTGTGTCTGAAAAGGGAATAAGAGGACTGTTATTAAATTGCTTTTAACTACTGGTGGTTATTCACAAACATGAAAGCTTCACTGATTTGTTCACCATTGAAATCTTGCAATTTAACCAGGTAAGAAAACTTGCCAGTTATTGCTTACTACATTTAAAGGAAATTTAAAATACGTTCTTATTCTATGGACTTGACAACATCGTTTCAAACACAAAAGTCAATCAGTTAAATCATTAAGGTGAGCTAAACAATTAGGCAGCCTAACTACATTATCCATAAAATGGCTGTATAGCTTAAGTTTGACAGCTTGCACAGTTTGCTTAGCTTAGCATAAAAATGTTTTTATCTCTTCATTATAAACACTTTCTAATATGCATATGCTAAAGTCTGGGAAAATACAGACAGATGCTTTGCTGTAATTGATGTCTCTAAAATAAAATATTCTATCGGCAAAAAAATACTTCCAGGGGGAAAAAAAATTGTAGCTTCTCAAAGAATCCTAATACATACATTTATTCTATATGAAATTGCATTTTTTCCATCTTCACTGCAAGAGCTATTATGACACTCATGAAACAGAAGAGACAATTTATTTGGAAAGATAGAAAAGATTTTTCAGTTATATTCACTGTAAAATTGGCTCACCTTAAGGCATAAGGTGGCTCCCATTAAAAATTTGCCAGTTACCAAGTGTTATGACACAATTGATATCCATGATACTGTGATATTTCTCTTTTCTTAGGATCGTAGATGATATATTTGATGTAATTGGGCAGTATCATTACTGAAGAGCAATGGCTGCCAACCACTTTACTTAGAATAAGGAACTACTTGTAACCTTCAGACAAGAAATTATAAATCGGGTGCATAGTATTGGGAATCTGTTATTAAACAGCACATTCAGCAAGAGAATGTTGTAATTTAGAAAATGAGCTGTAAAGGAATATGCAGAATTACAATGCCACTATAGGTATATAATTTGATTTTAAATTCATATGACTGATAAAAAATTCAGAATCAATGCTGCTCTTAGATTCAGATGCCCCCCTGCTTTCCATAATGCTGCTTTTCTCTTTCACTGCTTTCCAGGAAGCCTACTTTAATTTAGCTCCTTTGATACAGACCTGCAATGGGATCTTCACAAGCCTCTTGAATGGACTGATGCAGTGACAGTTAGTGAATCAATTGCCGTTTTGCAATTCTGCTTTCTCAGCTGAACCCCATCTAAAGTGGCTGCTTTTCACCATCTTTTTGCTCTGTGATGCTGTTTTAGCTTCCTCCCAAGATGCTAAAGTTTATCTCATTTCCACTACTTCAGTACAATTTCAGACATAGTCTCAATGTTTTCTTTGTTCACTAAAGATTAATTAGATGTCTGAGTTACAAGAATAATGAACTTCCAGGAATGAACCATTTACATAATTTGCACTTTTGGTTAATTATGAACTACAAAATCTTAAACATCAAGTGGCAGTCAGGTGCTTACAACATCAATAGCACATAGACACTTGAGCACAACATTGAGAGAGCACCTCCTGAGCTACAAATGAGACATGAGACTAAACTGCTCAATTTTGAGGGACAATTTGGCAGGGTTTGTTTTCTGTCTGTTTGAGTACTCTTTGCAAAGTACTTTCTTTTCTTTTTTTTTTTTTGGTGAAGACCACCAATTTTTTGCTTTCACTAATAACCCTGTGGGTTAGTAACACCATTTGTATTGTAGAAATATCAATACAAAACAGGTACTGTTCCCCATAGATTATCTTAAAAGCAAAAAATGGGGTTTTGCAGTGCCACAAAAATAAGACAGTATTCCTGTTTTTTCAGAGCCTATTTAGAAATAATTGTCTTCAGCTAAAATAAAAGCTTTCCTTTTAGGGATACACTAATATGGTAATGACAAAATTGTGTTTTAACTTCTCCACAACTCCCACGTAAAATCTAATTGAGATACTGAGGAAAGAGTGATTCTACGTGGCACACTAGTTAGCTTGTTTTGAATGTAAATGAAATCACAAATATCTGCAGAAAAGTTTATTCTTCTGAGATTTCCAACTTAATCTTAAAACTAAATGGCTATGAATGTCTACTTAGGTAAGTAAATAGACTTTGAAACTGATGAATGAGTATCTTGGAACTATTTTATTTTTGGTAAACTAAAAAGGATTGGTTTAAGTTCAGCATGCAAATTGACACCAGTGAAACAACTTCACCAAATCACTCTATGCCCAATGTGAATGGCCATTCTAAACCCATGGATTAAGAAAACTTTAATCTTTCATTAAATATGGCCTATCTACTGCTTACATAGAGAAAGCAGAGAATCAAGATTCTCTGTTCCTAATTATTTTTGAGCCTTTTCCCCCCCTTTAAAAAGAGGCAGGTGAATTTCTTTGTGTCTCAGTTTACCCACATGTAGAAACAGAATTTATAACAAATCCACAAATGCACTCCTTTGTTCATTTCAAGAGAGAGGACACAAACTCAATATTATTTCAGCACCTTAAAGCATAACTTTCATAGTTTTTTCAAGGTCACTTTAAGCATGATGTCCAGAATGGCCACATCTTCAATCAGTCAGGCCATCAGGCAAACAACAACACTGACAAGGGAATGTTCTGTCTCATTTTATTGTGAGGTTGTATGTTGCCTCTAGCTATGACTTTCAAATGGTTTTACAGGTCAGTCTTCTGAGGTCTTGAAAACACAGCAAACTAAAAATAATTGCAGAATGACTAGTGAAATCTTCATGTCTTTTCCCTGAAAGACAGGATACCAACCCAACAGAAATATTAAACATTAAATTTCCTACTTTTCCTTCTGTTATGTCTATACATTAGAAAAGAAAATGCTTCCTGTTCTTTGTTATCATAGTACCTTATTCCTCTGAAGAAAAATTGGTAATATTCTGGAAGCAGGAAAATACAAAATCTTTTATCAACAGTTGTCCTTCATGCCTTCCCCTCTGACTAAAAAGTTATTTAAAAGTATTTAGATGATAGTATAACTTGATAACGCAGAACAGAAATGAAACATATCCTCTCAGAGAAAAATCACAGTCATCTACTCCTCCTGTATTTCTGCTATTATGAACCAAGTAAATGCTTACACTTAAATGCTCCCTTAAGCTATCTGCAGAGAAATGTATGAGTTTACTAAATGAGAAAAAGAAAGATGATTGAAAATAATACTGTGATATTGCACTATGTTACCTAATAAAGGCATTCAGAGGGCAAAAAAGGTCCCCTCAAACCTAGGCAGTAAATTTCATTAATATATTCATTCTATGAAGAAACAATGGGAACTTGTATTAGGAAAGAAATGGGGGAAATAACATTTTTGCTATGACATTATCCTATATTTCTGAGCTTCCACTACTTGATATAGAAACCACACACATCCATGAAACAGCTTTTGACATACAGATAATGAATTCTCTATTCTGCCTTCCTATTGTGTTGGTTTTCACGATTTATTGAAGTCATGGGCTTTCCACACGAACACTACAATCAGACCAGTACAAAAAAATAGGAAGACAATAGATGGATTTCTGTGGCAAACAAACTGTCTAAGAATAGCAAAACAAGCAATGATTTAATCATATAGCGTACCTTTGTTTGCTTTACACAACTTCACTGTTCTCTTAATTCTTCAGCTGCTTCTTATAAATATTCTTCTGGGTAATGCCTGACACATTAATTTGTATCTAGGGACACAGCTCTGTTTTGAAACTATCACACGATCAAATGCACATAAACCCTTTCTTTTTTATTTAATCCAAGAAAGATATACTGGGAAGTGGTTTAATCATGAAGGAAAACTAATTTCTCCTTATTTATACTGTGACAGGGATTACAGTATTGATAAGTATAGCAGTAGGTGTTTTTTGTGCTTTCAGTATTTTAACCAAAAAGCTAGGTGTAGCACAGGTTAAAGTATATGCAGCACCAAATAACAACTTTGCTTAACCTGCTCAGTCCCTCTGAGCTTCCCTTATTCCACTGACAGTGCTCTGACTATTGTAAAAGTAATTGCAAATTAAAATCTCTGTACTAATCAACAAAAAGGGAACTCTGAAATTAGAGAAATAGGTGATGATAGCCGCAGTCACACTCCTCTTTAAATAAATAGCAAGAAGGATCAGGCTATGTGTACTGAATTAAAATAAAGCTTATACACAAAAACCCCAAACCATAGTTAATGCCTTGGCAGTGGTCATATTGCTGTCTTCCTGACATCCACCCCATTAAGTGCACTTAAAAGCTCATGAGTCAGCAAATATAGAACACAGGTGATGACACTGGTAATTTGTCTATATATGTGAAGATGACTTTTTCATAAAGAAATCATGTGGTATTATTACTGGAGTTAGAATAACCCAAAACAATCCTTATCATCTCTTCAGTAAATGAAGTAAATACTTGGGTTTCTTAGCTTTCATTAGCAATACAGAAGACTTATTTTCATTATGTGTATCTCAAGTGCACTAAATTGTGTGTCTAAAATTTCATGGCGAGAGGGAAAATACAATACAATAAAGTGCTTCAGGTTATAATGGTAAAAGACTCTGATTTATTTTATATTACTTAGCTATTCTGTCTGCATCATAAACAAAGATTATGGTATAATAAATTAATCTTGACGGAAGTAGCTAAAATTTACTATTTGTGTCTTTAGAGCCTTTGGTCACGATGAAAATGCATCTGAAATATATAGAGACATACGCTGTCCTTTTTATTATTTATGTGAGTCAACTTTCTCTTCAACATCAATTCAATTACCGTTTCTACAGGATAAAAGCCCACTGTGAATAAACTATAATGGGAGATGAAGAAGAACAATAATAAATCATAGTTTTGTAAGACAGATCTTTCTGCTATGTTTGGTTTACCACTCTTACTAAAAAATATTCTCATTAAAATATCTATATATATATATACTCTGACTGGAAAAGTCCCTTAAACAAAAGGACAGGTTTTGGCTTTTGATTTTATGATCAACTTTCTGCAGCTCCAAAATCCGATCAGTGGTCCCTTTCCCTTAAAACTCATACAATGTGATGTTAGCTGCCTCAGGTTTTAGACAATACAATTCAAATGGCATAAATGAAATCACTCTAAAGGAAAAATGGCATAACTGACAATTCTCTTACTTGGCTGGAGGATAATTGTAAAAGTGGTTCAAGTGGCAGGACACAATATTTTGATGTATTCTCCTTCCTTTTCTTTTCCAAAGACAAAAAAAAAACTGCACAAAGCACAAAATTTTAAGTGCAGCTTTATTCTACTGGGTAACAATAATTCGCTCTATTAGACTTGGCAAATGTTACAATATTCCGAGCAATAAGCTTAATCTCTAGACTTACACTTCACTATGTTAGAATTCTGCAGGGATTTTTTTTTTGTCAACATATATGTGTGTTTTGGAGGTGGGAGATAGGTAATAGACTTCAACAAATCAAAACAAAGTATTTCAGTTTACAAACTCAGACATGTCCAAGAGCAGCAAATTTCTCAGGATGATATAAGATACGATGGCATAAGTAGGAAGTAAATTCAGAATTCCTGGTGCCCACTTCAGTGGAAACTTGAAGATTTTTTGGTTTTGGTCAAATTTCCTTCAGATCTGTAAAAGCAGCACAATTTCAGACTGTGGTCCAAGCCACTACTGTGTATCAGTTCAAAAGTTGCTTGTGACATCTAAGCTGGAAAAGCTGTGTAGTAGATATTTAAAACTGAATAGCCTTGAACTGCAATGAATTTCATCTTTTTTGTTCTCCTAATTTCTGTTTGCCTGGAAAGACTATGCAATGATAACATCTATTGTAAATACACCAAACTGACTCCAAAGTGTGAGGACTCGGCGATTCACCAGAAGGCTGTGCTGCCATTCAGTGAGATCAGAACCAGCTTGAGATCTTGGGCAGGGGGGAACCTCATGAGGTTCGACAAGGGCAAGTGCAGAGTCCTGCACCTAGGCAGGAAGGACTCCATGTATCAGTACAGGTTGGGGGTTGACCTGCTGAAGAGCAGCGCTACAGAGAGAGACTTGAGAGTTCTGGCGGACAGCAAACTAAACATAAGCCAGCAATGTGCCCTCATAGCCAAGAAAGCCAGTGGCATCCTGAGGTGCATCAAGAAGAGTGGCCAGCAGGTCAAAGGAGGTTCTCCTCCCCCTCTACTCTGCCCTGGTGAGGCCTCATCTGGAGTCCTGTGTCCAGTTCTGGGCTCCCCACTTGAAGAGGGACTGGGAACTTCTGGAGAGAGTCTAGCACAGGGCCACCAAGATGAACAAGGGACTGGAGCATCTTTCTTATGAGGAAAGGCTGTGGGAACTGGGGCTATTTAGCCTGGAGGACATGGAAGTAGGACCTCATAATTATTTACAAGTATTTAAAAGGTGTATGTCAACAGGATGGGGTGACACTTTTTACTGTAGTGTCCAGTGACAAGACTGGGGTAATGGAAAAAAGCTGGAACACAAAAAGTTCCACTTAAACTGTGAGAGTGACGAAGTCCAGACACAGGCTGCCCAGGGAGGTTGTGGTATGTCCTTCTCTGGAGATTTTCAAAACCCATCCGGACACGTTCCTGAGTGACCTCATCTAGGTGTAACTGCTTGAGCAGGGGAGTTGGACTATATGGTCTTTAGAGGTCCATTCCAACCCTTACCATTCTGTGATTGTATGACTTAATCACAGTTGGTCTCAGGCAAACCGTGTGTCTTCCCTGAATAACCATTTGTCTCTGCATTTCTAAATAAAACTTCCAAACTTAAAAAAGTTAGTAGAACCATACTAGTTTTCAACCAGGATTTCTAATGCCCAGCCTGAGACTCAGAAAAGCAAATATCAGTTGACAGAAATGTGACTGATAAAAAGGATGATCTCTTATTGCCTCTCAAAAACTCCAAACTCATCAAGGACGTTGCATTTCACTACATGGAGTATGGCAGTAATAACACAGAAACTGCCACCTGGAACTCAAGAGGGTAATGACTTTCAGTAGTGTGCCTGCTCACTAACACAATTTATTCCAGGCAGCTTTCTACAACTTCTTTCACAATTAGCAGGAACAAATGTCTTTCTCTGCCTTCTAATATTTCACATCGGCCAGGTCCAGAGTTTTTGTTAACATTAACACAGATCGATGATCTATCTGTGTAATACCAAAACGCTTTCCCACAGTTGTTCTGTTTGCTTCACAAAATAAGTTTCTTATATTGTTCTACCATGCTTGTGTGTTTGGAATGGGACTCTGAATTATTTGAGTGGCTACACTAAGGAAACAAAGCCTACTCAGTTTGAACAAAGGTACTCATTACAGAAATGTAATTGTATACATTAACAAGTTGGAAGGGACCTCTAAAGATCAAGTCCAACCCCCCTGCCAGAGCAGGCCACTTAGAGCAGGTAACACAGGAACTTGTCCAAGTGAGTTTTGAATGTCCCCAGAGAAGGAGACTCAACAACTCATCTGGGCAGCCTGTTCAAATTCTGACTGAAGCTATATAAAATGCACATTAAGAAGGCTAGCCCAACTTTTTCAGAACATATACTGAATTTCTTGGAGACTAAAGTACACAAAAAAATCTGAAAACTGCTGTTTTCCACTGCTTCTGCTATTCTAGGCGATGGTAAAGATGCCTGCCCTTGTAAATCCCACTGCTAATCGATGTTTTCAATATCATCGCTTTAATTGTGAAATAATAACCACAGGAGGGAATGCTTATCAGTGGCTTCTGGGAACACGGAATACTTCAAGCTTGAAGACTTGTGAAAAAATAATGGTGCAGAGCCAACAGTACAGAAAAAGGATCCACATGAAAAAAAACTGCCAAACCTATAGGATGACTGATTTGGATAACTGAAAACAAAAATGTGCATGATAAATGCACATGATTTGTGCTGAAATAACCACGTTTTCTGGCTACATCACAAACTGCTAAAAAAGCAGTTTTAAGAGAGGAAGTAATGAATGTATTCATTTACATTGGTTCACCATGAACTCATTGTTTTCATGCCTAATAATTAATTCTGATTCACCAATGAACTCCAAATTTCTGATTTTTTCCCCCATTTTCTACTGCCAAAGAATCAGGTAGAAAAGAAAAGCATCACCTGTACTTTAAACTACCAAACGATGACTATCCAAGTGAATTGAAGTCTTCATCGTTTTCCTCAGTGTAAAAATATAAACTTAACTGAGCACTGCCACACTGCTAATTCACACCAAAAATATCCATTATTAATTTGAGTTTTGACAGAAAAAAATTGAGAGAATTAGAGAAGCCTTCTCACATGAAATTACTACACAAGGCTTTAACAGTGAAAAAAAAAATAGCATCCCTTTACCTACAAAAGCCTCATCACTCTCTAGGTAAAGTCATGACCTTGCAGTCAATGTTAAAACTCCCACTGACTTACACCCAGCTAAACTGTCACCTCGCATTACTCTGTGGTGAAATGAGAATAGTTATTATCTACATAGAATGATTTTCTTCTGGTGCTTTTTGAACTTACTGAAAAATTTCTGTCTGTCTAGTTTAAAACCAACATTTTAAAGTCAAATCTCTTGTAGCTATATTACCTAGGTGCATAGGGTTACTTCTTAATATGTAAAATATGTAAATATGTAAATATGACTACTAATCTTACACAGACTTTACAACTGTGTCTTGCTTTGTGTACCTTGTTCTGCTTCTTACATAAAAATAGCTTAATGGCAATATACAACTTTCTTACAGGAAGGCTTTGCTACATAGCAGACTACAGCTCCTACTGCAGACAACAATGCAGAACCTCACTTGCCAGCCTAGCTGAGGAGTGAGTTGCAGCATCATACAGTTTAAGGATAATACATGAAATAAATTGCAGCTGTAATTTTACTGCACATGAATACATTAAATACTCTTAAGAAAGGGTTTTGCATGTGAGAAAAATGTGATACATTTTCATAGATAATGGAAAGACTGTCTACTGGGATAACTGTCTGTCAAATCTCTGTGCAACTGAAGATGTATGCCTAGGTCATGAAGAACTTATTATTAACCCTATTAGAACATAAAAAGAGTAGCAGACAAAATAAGATAGTAAATTAGAAACATTAGGTACTCTACTGTGTTTCATTAGTGGTGTTTTAGAAATGCAACTCAACAGTAACGTGCAACCAAAGTGCACATTTAGGGCACAGCTCTCAATAACATCATGCACATTAAAGTCTGAGAATCCTCCAAACCAATTTGGTTTATGCAGACAATGACAAGCCTGCAGGTGTTCATATTTTATGGCCTCTTGGTCCTTGATAACTAGTTAGGTCATGTAATATTTATTTCAACGAGTGTGAAAAATTCAGTGTAAAATTATGTGCTCCTTTGTATGTAAAGGGTTAAGTTATAGCCTTTGTGAGCCATTAGTTGGAGATTTATTGGGGGAGTTAGTAAGTCTATAGTTCAATATGTGGTGATTGAACAAGGACCATAGGTGCAGAGACAGAGAGAGGAAGAGAACTCAGTCAAATGATGCCCCTGGGGCTTTGCAACATATGGCCCATCAGTCAAGGGTCAAGCCCCGTCACAAATTGCATGCACTTTACATAGCCATCTGCATCAATAAATTACTAGTCTTCTGTAGCACAAGCGCTAATGCATGAGCTGAAGGGACCACCCCACTTACAAAGAAACTGCTTTAGTATTATTATTATCATTATTATTATTGTTCACTTCTTCCATGTACACTGACCCAGTCCTTCCCACAATGGGATTTTGTTGCAAACAGATGTACTAACACACCTCAGCTTGTTCTGCCTGCCTTATTGCCTTCCCAAGCAAATACAGTCTCCTAACAGGTACCATGGATGAGATGTATCAGGTCAGAAGTTGAAAATATGTGAATTTAAGAAGTGAATCTTAATAGTCTTATTTTTCATTTGTGCATTTTTGTAGATGTCTGGTCAACAATCTTGTATTGTCAGCTAACAATACTATAACTGCTGCCTGCAAGAAGGTATGTTTTGCTGAAGAATGGACCTTGACAATTCTAGTGTTCAACACTCTCCCTTACATCACAGGCTAACTTTGTGTATGTTAGATGACAGCACCTTCATCAGTAGATTTTTGAGTGGCATCAGCTGTACAGAAGATCTTATTTTGAATCATCAAAATTTTCCCTTTGATGCTGTTACACCACTTTGTCAACTACCAACAGGTCAAAGACCATTAAAAGTATTTATCTTGCAGGCATACTGTACCTATTCCACTTAAACCAGGCTATAGATAACGTTTAAAATAAATGTTGCACCTCTTCAGATATACTAATTTGTTTGAGCTTTTAGTAGTTGGATCAAAATTTAGCCTACATTTGTATTTTTTTATTTTCAGGTAATTTGACTTCATACTAGTAAAAAGTCAGATAGATTGCAGCACTGAACACAGAGGTATTAACGTTTACATCTTTTTATCTAACCACCTTAGATAAATAAAGCTTCAATAATTGCTACTTTGTGTACTATATGACAAAAATCATTATTTTCAGTCACATTCTCAGAAAGCAACTTTCTACAGGACAAAACATTCACAATGATACCTAGTATTAGTGGCCATACTATACCAAGAAGCACGCCCAAGACTGAATAAACTCCGAAAATAGTCTCTGTAGGCAGTCTGAGGCTATACAAAATTATCACCAAGAATAAGCAAAATGCTTAACTGTCCAATACTAAATCCTTAAAGGGAAAATGAAATTATTTTAAACATTAACTGAAGAAAGTAGAAAATCAAATACTTGACACCTAACCAAACGCTGCACTTTCAAAACTTGTCTTGCTGCAGGAATTTTGTCCTTCCTTTGCTTTAGCTCCTGCCCTGAACAAAAAGACAATGGAAGAGTAGGTGCACTATTCTAACACACACAGTTGTTTTCAACATTCTGTGACTTACTGACATCTAACTTTTCCCTCTGAAATGGATCTGCAGACACCTCCTTAGCAAATGGAGATTAGTGGGAGATTCAGAGTATTGAAAAAGTTGCTAATGACTTGCAAGGTCCAGTCATAAACCCATACAGAACTTGAGTCAATGGCTTCAAATTACCACCAGTATGGACAATATAAAAGCGAAGTGAAGCGATAAGTGAGAAGCAGGATGCTGTGAATATCAGCCTGGGTATGGAAAAGAGCATTTTATTGATGGACAGTGCAGGGAAGTATTGTGTATCCAGTGAGTATAAGAGGGAAACAAATAATATAGCAGCCAGTCATAGAATGACCTGTTATTGAATCCTCTGGATTTGTAACTCTCTTTTTGTTAGGATTATGAATGTAAATTCTAATTTTTTAATGCCCCTATCTATAGGTGGAAACATATACACATCCATACACAGAGAATGCTTTCAGGATGATATTACATCCTTTGAGTCTTGAACACACATACTAAGGCTAAAGCAGTCACAAAAAATTCATCTGTTTGCTGTCACTCTTACTGGTGCAAGACCTGTTTCTATGACATAGCTGCTGTATACATTACAAAATCTAGTGAATATCACCATAACTATTTTTCAAGATACGTATTTTTCCAGCTAAAGACAAATTGTACAAAATTGAAGCAGTGAAAATAACCACATAGGCAGCCTCAACGCATTATATTTCAGTAGGGCTGAGATGAAGCCAGTCAGAGAAATGGTATTTTACTGAATACCAGTAAGCTCTTTGCAATTCCTGCTCTTATACAAGATGAAGTCTGAAATGTGTTCTTTGGCATCAGAACAAACTAAAGGAACTGCTACAGTTTATAGGGTTTCCTACAGATGAAGTAATATGTATTTTTTTTTCTGTGTCATTGCCAAATTCCAAAAAGAAGTATTTTCCTAGTTGTTATTTAATCTCCATTGCTCTAGCAGCTACAGCAAGTCTTATGATCCAGTTCCCTTTACTCGTTATTTGAGAAAACAGACAACTTTGTGATGGTGTACTTCTTTCTTCTGTCAAGGATCTTTTTGAAAAAAAGAACACATTCAAAGTATTTCAAAGACTTAAAAAAATCTTTTGAAATCTGAAATGCAAAGATTTCAGGAAAAATGTCATTAGGGCTTGGGTGCTTTTTAGACATCAGACTATCATTTTTTTCACACAGGAAATAATAAAGTAACACCAACTTTGAGTAGGGAGACAGTAAAAGAAACCTCTTCACAGTAGCCTCCTAAACATGACCTAGACAGATTTTATTTAAGGACAGGAGGGTAGTTCATCTTAAAGCCTTTGCCCTCTCTTCTGAGCATGTTTTATATATTTTAATTGCACTTTCAGTCTGTGAGTAGGATCTGAACTAAATTATTGGCTCAGCTCATACTTCAAAAAGTAAGTTCAAAAGTTTGCAACTAAAGTCTTTCCTCATGTTTTACTGGTGTTCTTATAGGACTCCCAGTTTCTTCCTTAATCTAGCCCATTTTCACATCACTTTGGATAATGAGGATGCCCCAGCTAGACAAGAACATCTTGAATACTATACTGAAGTAGGTATCACAACCAACATTTCTCTACTGGAAAGAATTTGACATGGACATAAATGCCAATAATCAGATAAATGTATAAAGAAATAAGTATCAGAAGGTGATAGAGAAAATGAAAATAAATAGAAAGAAACAAGAAAAAAAAATGCCATCTTCCTTTTTTTTTTGTTTCCATGTGGAAGGAGAGAGTTATCTGGGTTCAGCTCCTAGCAGCCAGCTGTCCACATCCCAAACCCCACCAATACAGCTGCCACTAATTGGCACCCTTGGCAGTCACAGCACACAAGTTGTGGATTTGAATGGCTTGTTGAGTTTGCAAAATGAACTGACCTCTTTTTCACCCCAAGGAAGTGTCTTGCAGGTCAGGGTGGAAGCAGGGTGTGGAAAGGCTTGCTCAGCTGCTCTCTCTGTCATTACAAAGCACAGTTGCATTCCCCTCTGTCTCTGTGAAAGGTGGCTTTTGCCTTCCTGTCACTAAGATTTGGGTGTAGGTTCTGAGTATGGCCCGTGCTGCTACTCACTGCCAGCTTTGGCATTTTTTTTTACAGTGCAGCATAAAGTTTATAAGAGGGCCATGATCTGGATAACTGACCAATACATAACTTTGTAAAACCTTACATTATACAAGCAGTTTTCCAGTATTTTAAAATAGAGCTGTCCTCTGAGAAAAATTCACCATCATTTTTATTGTCAAATTGGTCCAACTCTCCCAATTACATATTTGCTTGACAGAGAACACTTGAACTATAATACTGAATTTTTGGAGATTTTTCAATTTCATGTCATAGAAGCCTATTTAATTTTGAAGCAATGTATTTACATTACAACTACATTCTCCAATATAGTGGGAGAAAGCAGAAAGCAAAATCAGAAAATCTTAATTTATCTGTGTTGATGTTTTGATTTTTTTTTAATGAATAAACTGATAAACATGTATTTTTACTATATTAGACGAATGTTTATAAACACCACTTTTCATTAACAATCCAGTATATCTTTACTGTTTTGATCAAACATTTGGTGCTAAGGAACATTGCCACCTGCTTTGGAAAAAGCTTCAGAGACTTTATCAAATTATAAAAAGACAAAATAATACAATTATGTTGTCATGGTTTAGCAAAGAGACACTTTCGCTTGTTAACAGGTGGATGGGGCTGCAGTGCAGATCCTGTAAAGAGTTCTCAGACTTTCCTCTGGCTCTTGGGTTCAGACTCACCTCCAGCCCGGCTAGGCCAATCTGGCACCTCTGCCATCACTATTTAAGGACAGGAATTTGAAGTCCATGGAATAGAAGTGGAAGGGAAGGGCAAGATGAAGGCGACCACACAGACCCCACAGTCAGGAAAAAGACAGAAGGAGCAATGTTGGATCAGAAACATTCTTGCAGCCCTTGATAAGAAGTAGAGACCCCATGATAGAGGAAGTGAGAGCTGGAGACTCCAGGTCAGATGGTGTGAGCAGTTTAGACCCAACCTGGAGAAGATGAACTGTGGTTGCAGCATCCAGTCAGAGCTGCCCGGTGTGTGGAAAAACCTGAACTGGAGCAAGGGGTGCCTGGTGAGGAGCACTTCTCCTCAGGAGTGAGATAAGCAGCAAGAGACATCAGACTGACTGCACCCCTTATTCCCTGCCCTTGGCACTGCTTATGGGGGAATGAAGAGGTGAAAGGTAATCTTAAAGGGCTAGCTGCACTTTAATTCACTTTGTTCTGTATTATTTTTCCATTGGATATTTCTGTTTTTTGTGTTTTAGTTTGAGGTGGATTAAAGTGGATTAAGGTTTCTGAAGGCTGTGGTACTTCAGTCTGATCATGGTCTTTTATCCATGGATGAGCCTAAACCATGACATATATGAAGTACTTTGAGGTAAGAGGATGGCCAGTTTATTTCTGACCTAAAAGTGATCTTCAGAGAAAAAAATAATAATCCTGTTTATGTAATACTGAATACATCCAATGGCCAACTGTTTTGCTGCTTTCAAACGATACATAGAGTAAAATTGCTCTCACTTAAGAACTGTAGAATGTTAGGAGTTGAAATGAACTTCTAAAGATCATCTAATCCAACCCCCTCCTCAAGCAAGTCTACCTAGATCAGGACACACAGGAACTTGTCCAGGCAGGTTTTGAAAACCTCTAGAGAAGGAGACTCCACAACCTCCCTGGGCAGCCTGTTCCCTCACAGGAAAGAAGTTTTTCCTTAAGTTTGAGTGGAACTCTCTGTGTTTCAGCTTTTGTCCATTAACCCTAGTCCTGTCACAGGACACTACAGAAAAAAAATCCCCATCCTCTTGACATATACCTTTCAAATACATGTAAGTATTAATGAAGTCTCCCCTCAGTCTCCTCCTCTCCAGGCTAGACAGCCCCAGATCCTGCAGGCTTTCCTCATAAGAAAGACACTTCAATCCCTTGATCATCTTGGTGGCCCTGTGCTAGACTCTCCAGATGTTCTGTGACCCTCTTGAGTTGAGGAGCCCAGAACCGGACACAGGACTCCAGATGAGCCCTCACTAGGGCAGAGGAGAGGGGGAGCAGAACCTCCTTCGACCTGCTGGCCACACTCTTCTTGATGCATCCCAGGATGCCATTGGCCTTCTTGGCCACGAGGGCACATTGCTGGGTCATGTTTAGTTTATTATCAAATAGGTCTCTGATGTCTCTCCCCACAGAGCTGCTCTCCAGCAGGTCAATCCCCAGCCTGTACTGGTGCATGAGTTTGTTCCTCCCCAGATGCAGGACTCTGCACTTGCCCTTGTTAAGAGAGTAATTCAATGCAAATGGCATCAAGGATGACAAAGGACTATCACAAACAGTTTGATGCAGCAAACATCTCACATGTTGTTCTGATGTACATTAAAGCCCGAAGTGAAGACAGATAAGACACAATGAAATAAAATGTCCAAAGATGAAGATCACACAGCTGTAAAAATACATTCCTGACACCAGCATCTGAATTTTGCAGCCACTCATTACCACTCCACATGTGGCTGTAAATGGTGGCTCTAGAGTGGTCAGAGAAGAAGTCAAACAGTAGTCCCTTTGCCACAGAAAAGAGTGATGCTAAAGTTAAGCACGGAGTAACAGACTTCCATGAAGAGAGTGCTGTTCAATCTATGAACACTGGATATATAAATTCAACTGCTCACTTGCTTGCAAGATTCTATTTTACAGAATAAGATTCTTCATTTCCAAGAGCAAGTACCATTGAAAAAAACAAAACAAAACAAAACAAAACACTTAATGTTTTATACGTGCTTTTGAATAAGGAAGTCACATTCTCTAGCTTTTTAAATACATGACAATAATGCACTGACTTTGCCTGTGGATGCCCAGGCATCTGCAAGCAAGTAGGCTAGTGATCCTTTTTCGATCTGAAAAATACACTTTAAGTTTTGGGACTTTAATGTGAGTCACAAAAGATAATATATGGAAGAAAGGAAAGATCACACATGACATGACTGAACAAGTGGCACAGGCATCACTAGAATGTTGCTTAACAGCAGAACTATGACAGACAAAGAGGAGTAAACCAAAGATTTAGTATTTTTGGTATGATCAAACGTAATGCGTTTTTATATGTAAAAGCCCATGCACAATCCACATATCTACATCTACTTTTCTACCTTTTATGCATAAAAGATAGCAGCAAGTTTATCAGACAAAATATCTGCAGCCCTTAAAAGCTGTAAATCAGGCTCATTCTTTTTAAATGAGGGAAATACTGAGACACCCTCAACATTGACTGAATTAAGAATGTTTTCAGTTTTACTATATCAACCCTGGTTTTCCTCTAAGTTATATTCCAAAATTTACTGGCGTAATTCCTTATGTAAAAAGAATAGACCAAAAGAGATAATAGAAAACAGAGGGAAAATAGACAGATTTTTATTATCTGACGGATACTACAAATAACTCTTTCAACGTTTGTTATCAAAAAATAGACAAACACTGATTCAATCATGAAATCATGTTCCCTATTTGAAATTACACTAGTATTGCAAGAGTAAATGACTAAATTGGATTTAAGTTCAATTTGACACTTTGCATCATTATAGTGTTTCTCCAGAGGAATTTTACCTCAAAAGAAAAAAAAAAAAATCAGCATAAGCCACAGCTTTACTGGGAAAGCTGAAGTTCCTGGAGATTTCAGTCTACTCTCACTATGATAATTTTTTTTTTTTTTTTTTTTTATGATTGAAGCTATTTCTACTGTAATTACATCCCATTTAAAAATCAAAATGAAAAGGAAATTTGAAGACCATGTCCACTGGAGTCAGTTGATAGACTTCAAAAGCCTGATGTCCTGTTGTGCAGATTGAAATATCTGCAGCTTCCAACAGATCCTCTCATTCCAGTACAGTCATTTATACAGTGTTCAGGAAATTAGACAAATACAAATCCTGTCTTCTCAGCTGAACACATGTATTCCTTCTTGCAATATAAACATTATTACTTTTCAGCTCTGGGTAATTATGGGATAAATTTAATCTGCTGAAAATCCAGTGTGACCTTTAAAGAGAAGAAGAATCAGAAGCTTAAAGAAGGTTTGAGTTCTGAAACTGGACAAATGAGAGAGGCAAGCAAGTCTTATACAGAAGAAGATAAGACTTCTTACTATTTATTTCAATGTATTATATCTTTTAGTGTCTGAAATTCTCAGTTTTACAAAAAATCAGTAAAGCTCATTTCCTATAGGACTCAAGATTCCCTAGTTGATTAGTATGTTTATTAGCTCTTACAAATTTTTGTCGCATGACACTATTACGTAAGTATCCTCACATTAAACATGCTAAACTTTTTTAAGTTTTTAATGGTAAAATCTGAACCATTGTCATGTCAAAAAAACAAATCAGAATTGGCTTAAGCTAGAAACAGTTCTTCATTAGGAGTTGCAGAAAATCGTACTTTAAAAAGGGCAAAGTAATTTTTGAAATCTACTCAGGAACATAAGAATCAATAATCACATGAAAGAACTTCATCATAGGACAGTGATTTCAGATGACTTACCCCATAAAAGAGACATAAGATTTCTACAAAACTATATACACTTGCCCCATATTTATGAGTTGTTCACTCTGATGCATTTATATGTGTATACTGCCAAGCTAGCATAACTAAGGTAATAGCACTACCCTTCTTCCCAATAGCATTAGGAATTTAATCAGAAGGGCAGCAAAAGACATTAACATTTAAGGCCTTACAGAAATCTCAACGTAGAAAACACTCCCAAGAATTGTTAGGTTAACACCTCCTCATGGCAAAAAAAAGCCCATGAACACATTAGAGGTGCTATCCCTTATACCAATCAGATCTGTTTGTCTAATTTGGAAAAATTTCCTGTGTAGAGAAGTGAATGTTGAGGCACCAGAGTAACTTTAGCTTCTCTGTGGGAAATACCAAGAAGATGTTACTTACGGCAACATGTTCTGTGTTCATGCTGTAATCTATCAATTTCTCTCAAGCTAAAACACATTCAGTTTATCTTGTCAAATACTTGCCTATTCAGACTCTTTCCCTTTTATTTCCCGTCCATTTATTGAAAGTGAAAGGTTGTGGTTTGATTTGTAGATCAATACATTTATACAAATGGAATTAAGAAACAACAATGAGACTGTGAGTGGAAAAAAAAAAAGAAAGAAAAAAAGGAGGAATAAAAGGAAATAATACATGTCACTAGAATTGTTATTCTTAAAGAATAGAAACTTTATGCACTTTAAGAAAAGAAAAGCAAACTGTTGGGCAACAGTATCTGATAAGTGTAACTGGTTAGTCTGCTTCACCTAGGGAGAAACTTCATTTCATTGAGACCATTAACATTTTTTACACAGCTTTCTCAGCATCTAAACCAATCTTTTTTTAATTAATGTGCTCTTTTCAGTAATACCAAAGATTCACTATGTAATATAGTAATCTGAGCTAATAAAGACCTATCCTTTTGCATCCTATGGGGAAAAAGGTGGGAATTGGAAAGTACTATTCACTGAAGCCAAACACTGCTGCTTTTTGACTAACTGAATACACAGAAGACAGTTCTTGCTGCAGTGTCCAAACACAAACTAACATTTATCTAGATACTTCCAACTCCAAATGCTCTGGATACTTCATTCCAAAAATTGCAGTAACAATCATGCCAAGCTTTAAAGCCTACATCATTGCCATGTCATGCTAATAATATCAATTTCCTTGTGCAATTCCTCTACTTCACTCAAGTTGCTCCCACTATGACCCAGACAGTTGCACAGGGAATTCTGTAACTCACTGCTCCATAAACATTTAAGGGTACTCTTTCCCTTCTGCAATCCCTTTACAATAGCACTCTTACCTTTGGCATAAAGCAGGACTTTTTTCTCTTCTTCTTATCTATTTGTACCCTATAGTACCATTATAATGGCCTATCATTTAAGAGATACAAAACTTCAGCAGTAGAGCTAATGACTTGTTGATTCGGTATTGCACAAACACTAGGTTTTAAGCTTTTCACAAGATTTTTTTTCAGAAGTTCAAGATCATAAGAGAAACATGGCTGGAAGGGAAAGGAAGCATCCTTCCACTTTGGAAAACGATGGGAAAATAAACAGATGCAAATACATAGTCCTGATCTGATGAAAATCATTAAAAACCCCTTAAGTTGTTTTTTTAATGCTTATAGTATGACTGCAACACCAGTGCTTTAACTATTTTAATACCATAAAATCCTTAGTTCTTGCATTAACCTGATATCTGCTAACTCAGACATGCTCTCTTCTGATCAAAGGAAAACATGTTTTCTCTTCTATTTCTCTGACCCTTTCTTCTCTTGAGAATTTCTGTGCTTTTGAAGATCTGGAGTCAGCAGCTGCTGGTACTGTATACTCACAGAGAAAATAAGCATGAAGAGGAAAAAAGGGAGACTGGCGAGAGAGGAAGAGGAAGGCATACCCTTTACACTTTTTCCCTTCGGGAAAGTAATTTCCCTCTTGCTCTTAATCTAATTGCAGAACATTAAGGATGCATCTAATCTACTTTTCTGCTGCTAAAAGTATGAAATTATTACAGAAGTGTGGCTAAAATTAAAAGTGATAAATTACCATTTTGTAAAAAATACTTAGGATGTCCAGACCAACTACTTTTTTCACAAGGAAGGAGAAAAAAAATTAAAAAAAGAACACAAATTATTCTATCAGCAGAGGTGAAGTTTTTTTCTTCCCTTTAAATGAAAGATCCAGGCAAACAAGACATATTCTGTGTCATGACCAGCAGCTGGTAATTAAAAAACCTTATGGCTTTAAAATTGCTTTCCTGTAAAGAAGAATGATAACATTTGCCTCAGTGTGCTGCAAACTTGAAATAATCAGACAGAGCCTTGAGAGATGGGCAGGTAAATGAGCATGCAATAGCTGAAAATGAACATTTGTCAAAAAAAATCCAAAACCAAACCAAAACTCAGGCTTACTTAGACTTTATACTAATATTTAATTAAGGTTCCTGTTGTGACAGTCGTCCATTATTTTGCTAGTTTTCATGTTCCTTCCAACAAATTCATGTTTAGGCCTCTCAGGTCTTTCGTTACATGGGAAAGAAAACAAGCAAGAAGCAAAAAGCAATCAGCAAAACCACTTCCACGAGTCTCCAGCCATAAGACAGAAAGAAACTGTCTCTCAAGGCTGAGCAGCACAACCATCTGCTCAGGTTGTGAGTGACGAGCTAAGTGAGCTCAGCAGCAGGCAGCCATACGGTTATTTAACTCTGCCTTGGCCACCAGCAGGAGGTCCAGCACACTACAAAAGTTCAAAGGTGACAGGAGGACTAGCACCTGGCCAAGGCAGTCAGCTAGAAACATTTCCACTTGAGAAAGGCAGAGAAAGGAGGGTTTAGAAACCAGATAACTGAGGGAGGAAACTGCATTTGAGCAAGCCCCTTCTGCCTTAGTGTGTCTCTCAGCTATACAACATTTTTCCTTCGGCTGGCAATTCATTTCAGAGAGTGAGGGAGCTATGCCACTGAAAGAAAAAGAAGATCATATAGCAGCCAGAGGCAGATCAAGCAGATGCTTACCAGGGGTCTCTGGCTAGAAAAGCTGCTTGAAGACATGATCCAGATGACCTCTGTAGGAGGTCAGCAAGCAGGTACGCATTAAGGTGATGAATGCACACAGTACTTGCCAGCTATGAAAATAATCCCCAAACAGACCTTTCTCAAAAGGTCACTAACATACTCCTTTTCCATGATACTGTTCAGTGAGTATTGTTTTTCCCACCTCTTACTAGTGTATGGCTCCCAAGCCAGGTGTAAGCTATCATCAGTACTACAGCAAATGACTTGCTGAACCAGACAACAAAGAGTTATTCCTCTTTCACAGAAGGAAGAAGAAACACTGCAGAATGTCACAAAATTAATCCACGTCCCACTCAAAGACCAACAAAGTTGTCTGAAAACTATCTTTAAATTTTCTGTGAAAATACAGATAAGACTATTTATAGTTTGTTTTTAAATAATAAACCTCCCTGACAACAACAAAAACCCATCAGATGAGTTTAAAAAATAGTCATAATACTTTAAACTGAATGTTTGTCATCCAAAATTATCTAACTAGATGAAAAGGCTAATCAAATAATCTCCAGAGACATTAATGGAAAACTCACCTGGTTTACATTAAGCTGTTCTTAAGTATTCTGATCAGCAGCAAAATGCTATGCAATCTTCCTGATGTGTTTTCTCAGTCCAAACCATCCAGTTGTTCCTTCAGCTGCTCTGTTCGGATACCATATCCCCAATCACTTGTGGTGATATCATCACATTCCATAGTATAGTAAATCTGGACTTAGTAGGATTCATGCTGCTCCTACAATGCTCTGTATGTATTACTTTATAGAATGGAGGAGCCATCATCTCTTGTAGTTAGCTGCATAAACTTGACATAAACCCCTTGTCACGTGTTATAATAAATTGAGTAGAATTTATGCTCAGTCTTGATTCGAATCAAATAGGCAAGGCAAAATAATCTAGCTTAACAGAGATAAGTATTAATGAACACTGAACCATAACTCCACTTACTGTGTTTTATTAAGCCTTTATTCTTTCTACCAAGATTGTTAGTAGAAGTGTCACCACCTGCCAGGGTGCACTTGTAGGGGCTTGAAAAGTCATGGTATTCTTGTTCTTCCCAGGTCACCTGAAAGTCATTCTGAATTGGAAAAAGATACATGTAGATCTGACACGTCTAAGGACAGGAAAAGATGCTAGATTAAATGCCAAACTTAATTAAGGGATTCTGTTTCTTAAGGAATTTCTGTTAATTTCTTAGACAAGATTTTTTTTTTCCTGATGTTAAGCTAATGAGAAATAAAGCTAATCAAGATGAATGAACATTACAACAAATATTGAAAGAGAAGTCTTCTAATTTATATCAGTTTCAGGTGTCCATAGAGCCTCCAGTTCAGGAAATGCCCAGACCTCAAAATCCTGACTTAGTGAATGCGAACCTTATCTCTCCCATTGGATTGAAGAGGTTAATAGAATATCCTAATAGATCTCCCTTTGGGAGGTCAGGTTTTTCTAAAAAAGGTTTGCCTAAATTGTAGCATTTCCACTACTATTGTGTCTAACTCCCTTTTCTGGTGTGCATTTAGAGAATGTCACCATCAGACCGTGTTTCACAAAGGCTGCCAATTCCACTGCCATCCAACCACTAAGCAACTGAGGTGCGTTTGCTTATTACTTTGAAGACTTAGTAATCATCACATAGACAAAGATCTTCAGAGATTTAAGCTTACTGAATCAGTGTGTTAATTATATGCTAAGGGAGTACACACAAGAAATGGAAAGTAGTAGTTTATTGCTTTCCCAAGTTTCTCAGGTAATTAGAGCAGCTTCTGGAGATACATGGCACTGTACCAGAATCTATCATCACAATGGGCTTCACTGTAAAATGCATAGAATTAATTTTTTAATGAAAATCCTCTATTGAGTTTCAGAGCCAAATTCACCTGATAAATGTCACTGAGCAACGTCATTACTGGCTCATCAACACAGGGTGTTTAAAGCAGATGGTAGAGCAATGCATCTTCAGCACTACAGCCTGTTAATATCAGCCACCTCCCATAAAAAAATTAAAATTGGCCCCCTGTCAGTCAAACGTGACAGTACTTTGGATTTCTCCCTCATGATATTCTTTAGCCTTGAGGCAGATATGACAGGCGCCTTATTAAATTCCAAAAATAAAATGTAGCACAAGACGGCAGTGCATTCCAATGAGACAGCAGACTTGTTAAAATGCAACATGCATAAAACTTACTTCATTTCATTTTAGCTATCATCAATTTCATCTTTTAAAAAACCCAAATAGCAACTTTAGAAGTGTGATGTTTGTTGTATGTAAATTAAAACAACATGTCATGCCTTATATTTTGAAGTCATTAAAAGTCTTTACAGGCATTACAAAGACATTTTGGTTATTTTTTTAACAGTAAAAGCTGAGATTTCTATTGACTATGCTCAGTGTTTGTGTTGCACTATTATTGATCTCAATCTGCACTGGAGGCATGGAAGCTAATTGCTTCGTTATACAGAAACATCACTAAGTCAGAAAGATTTTTGTATAAGCATGGAGACTGGTCTACGTATATCATGTTTTCCAACTATATAAAGCAAAGATAATCTCCTAGGTTGAATGGAAAGTCTTTTGAGAAAGCACAGTTAAAGCACTCACAGGTAAAGACACCATTTAATGTTTTACCTTCTAATTTAACTGCACTCTGTAATATACACAAATTAGGTTATGGGTTAGTATTATCAAAGCATATTAGGGCAGCTTCCACTGAACCACACTAAAATTCAGACCTGTAAATCACACAGGTTTCTTTGAAACTCCCTTACAGAACGTGGAATCCTGGATGCCTCCATGGTTAACAATATCAACATTTTCCTATTAGTCTTACGTACTGTATTAGTCTTACATACATTTCTCTAGAACATATGAGATTATAAGGATTGCTCTTACAGTCTCAAGTACTTTGCTAGAATAATCATCATAAACA
The DNA here is from genome assembly GCA_013401255.1 of Urocolius indicus. Classification (NCBI taxonomy): domain Eukaryota; kingdom Metazoa; phylum Chordata; class Aves; order Coliiformes; family Coliidae; genus Urocolius; species Urocolius indicus. The sequence continues at coordinate 209,193 of WBNH01009907.1, forward strand.
TATGAGCAGTGGGACAATTCCATCAGAAATTTAGCATGTTTTCAAGCAGCTCAACTCACGCATTTGTGGAAATGTTTGTAGAATTCAAGATGAAGCTGTATACAGCGGGGCCATCATCACTTGGGAGGTTTTGTTTCCTGCTAAAGACTTATTAAAAGTTACTACATTCCTCTGCAAATACCCAGAAAAAGCTCATACATGCCTAACTAAACCTCTTCCTCATTATTTTCTGTATCTCGGTATTCCACGTCTTTCACTCTCAAAGTCATATTCATTCCAAAGTCACATCTTGCTTCTTCCTTTAAAAAAGCAGACAAATAGATGCCTCTAGTGAACACAGTTTCTGTTCCAGTTTGTGTCATGCTTGATTTTTAAAGTCAAGGGAAGTTTAGATGGTCATGAACATACTGGCAAGAGACTCTCTATTCATTCCCAGGCTGTTTTATGTATTGTGCAAACAGCTTCTTCATGTATGTGACACACTGTATCCCCCTTTTTCTGCTGCTTTGCCTCCTAGACATTACCTCCTATGGCTTTACAAAATACGTGCCAAAATCTTCTTTCACTTTTGAAATAAAACGGGACTGATTTAAAACAAATGCTTTCATTTTGACAACACATTTGCACAAACAAACTGTGTCAATGTTGATGTGGCTGTAACAGAGCAAGACAACTGAGTTCTGCACTTCTCAGGAACTGCCCCCAAAATGTCAGCAACTGCAAGTCTTGCCAACATGCTCTGAAAATCAAACAGCAATGGGTTCATCTTTTTCATCACAAGTCTTTTATATCTGCTCTCCATGTACATGAATTGGTTTCCTGTACCCTCATCTGAATCCTATTTTAGGAACTGTAACCAAAGTGTTACATGATGCATAGAATGACATTTTGTATTGCCAAAAGCATGCTGCAGAAGCAAAACAGAGCAGGAGGAGGGGGAAAGAGACTCTATTCCCACAAGGCCTAAATGTTGTTATCTCTAACTGCCAAATGCATGACATCTTGCTGCCACTTCAAAGCATTTCTTTAGTTCCTTGTATGATGTTACTTTTATTTTTTCCTGAAGCAAATGCCACTCCTTCCAAATTCTACTTATCCTATATATGTTTAACACCCTGAGAGTCTGTGCCAATAGCAAACCATAAGGCAATACATACCCCATCCATAATATATATATACACACACATCTCATAGAATCACAGAAAAATTTGTTTCGAGGCTTTCTGGCGGTGACCTGCTGAAATCCTCTTCTCAAATCAGTGGTAACTTCAAAGTAGGAGTCATTTTGCTCATGATCTTATCCAGATGGGTTTTGACTACCCCAGGATTGGAGATTCCACCACTCCTCTGGGCATCAGTGCCCATGTCACAGATCATCACATTTACCATGGAGGATTTTTTCCCTTATCTATTTGAAATGTTCCTTCCTGCAACCTGTGGTAATTGCCTCCAGCCCTTTTGCTGCACATCTCAATGGAGAGCAGAATTGCCTTCTCTGCAGTCATCTACCAAGCAGTTAAAGACAAAAATTTCCCCTTAGTCTTCCGCTCTTGAGGATGAGCAGCAGTGGGTAATAGTTATCTATCTCAGCCTACTCACTATACTCTTGCTCTGTAGCCTAATATGTGCCTAGGCTTCACTGAAACAGGAGCCCAGCATATGTATATAGACACATACTCATAAAGCAAAAGTGTTGAGGGGATAAAAAAAAACTGATTTAAATAAAAAGGCTTATGTTTAAAATATTAAGTAGAATAACTCTACAACTTACTCCACAGTATAGGATAGGACTTTGTAAAATATCTATGTTTATCATTAGATCTCCTAATAATAAAGGAAGGTAGCTTAGGGGTATGAAAAGGCTACATCTGTACGTTAAAACATATAGTTAAAACCTGCATTCAGATCACAGCAAGTAAGCAATGTAAATGTGCAGTCTCTTCTCAACAGTACTTTTGCTTGGGTATTAACATTTGATTAGGCTCAAAAGAACCCATAGATAAAAAACATATATTAACATTCATTTTCTCCATATGCAAACATATCTGATATCACAGTTGCCTGATGATGCTAAACAGGAATTTGGGTGGCTTACCCAACTGATTAGGTTGAAGGATCACCTGCAAAGGTATTTGGGAGATCTGACTGATCTAAAATATTCTGTTTTGTTAGTATCTAATGCTGTAAGCTGAAAAGTCACCTATAGTTACCTTGCAACTGTATTATTGTATAATAGTATTATAAAATTATTTAGAATTATAATTTATAATTATAATAAATACGATACAATAATATAGTTGCTTTACAACTATAGGAAGTCACCAAGCACCAAGGCAAGAATAACAATAACTTGTCATTTGGGAGCCATAATAATACAATAGTTTTCAGTAACTTTAAAAATTTTTGTTTGTTTGTCAGCCTGATTTTAATTAGCTGTCACACCAGTATTGTCTTTGCATACTTTCATGCACTCACATCATACTACATATGAGCTTTTTTTTTTAAACATAGATAATGATAAGTGAGATGGATTTGCTTAATGGGGAAAAAAAAGTGCACAAGCCTCTCATAAATTGTCACAGAAATCATTTGACATTCACCCTTTTCAGAGGAAAAGGACAAAAGGTAAAATCATTGCTCTCCTGCATGTGGGAGTACAAGCAAAAGAACATTTTAAATGTAAAGATACGTTGTTACTGAGGCAGTGAAATACTAATGAGATGCTGTAACTTCAGTGTGAAACTAGCAGTACCAAAAGCTGTTAAACCTCTCACTGAACTCAAAACTACAATTATCATCATTCTGAACAGATAGATATGTGAGCTGAGAGATCAAGCTGTGAAGTCTCATTTCCTTTTCCCCCTCAATTGGGTAAAATATTTTAAAATAACACACAAACTGCCTGCTTGATCTTCCTAAAATGGAAGGAAAATCCCACTGTGGAACTTGATGTCTTGTATCTATGTTGATGAGACCACACCACTCACACCCATGTTCATGCCCCAGGTAGAGAAGGAGAAAGAAATTCCCATTTCACAAAGAGAGGCACACAGAAGGCAATTTACCTCAAATTCATATCAAATCTAAGAACTGAAATGAGATCTCTTGAAAATATTACAGAAAATCTTAATATTTTTATTCTTCTCTCTCTATTAAACATTCCAGCAGCTAACTGGATTACCACATCAGCAACCAGTCACATTTATAGGGTATTAAATTTACTTGAAAACCTGATGGCTGACTTCAATCTAGAGGGACAAGATCAAATTAAAATTCCTACTACATTGTATGGAGTACTGTATTTTTTTTTTTTTTTGTAGGAAGAAATCAGTAAATTGCATTTGATTTCTTGTTTTGACGTGTTACTAGGCATATTAATAAACTAGAAGCATTATGCTTCCTAAAGTCATGATTTCATTTTATCCAAATTTATCTTGAAGCAGTTTTTGAGGAGGCAATAGGGTATTCTTACTCACTTACTAATTGTGATACTTGTTTTTTTTTCTTACTTGAGTGGAATTTACTACAATAATTTACCAAGCCAAAACTACAAGTAAGCCAATTTCTTCCCAAAAATGCAAAAGTTGCCTTTTCTATCTTTTATTCCAATTTGTAATGGGTTAATATTGCAGTTCAGTTTCATAACAGACAAGGGTTATTTGTAATCAACTAGAAGCTTAAGATGAGGGGGGCAGTATTTCAATTGCACATCAAAACCAAATATGAATAAGTAATGAGAAATGAAGTGAAACGGCGTAATGGGGAACCACAACCACTTGGAAAACCAGGCACCTGAAATGAACAACTTGATGTTTGATAGCAAAAGTCCAGCGGTTGCTAAGACCAAGTGCATGCCCAAAGAATTTCCAAGAGTAAAGGTGGAAGCTGCCTTGACCTCTAGAAACACTACTGCAGTATATTGAGTGCACCACAGGGACCATCTTTTTCAATCCTCCACCATCGTCTGCCCTGATATCTGAGTCACCGATAAAAGGTTGTGCCCTTACAGAAGAGTCTTTAGCCAGGTGCTCTTAGATCTTGGACACATTTCCACTGAATGTACCACTTTGTATCAATGAACAAGAGCTAGTCACCAGTTACTGAAGACATAATTACGAAAGATTAATATGAAAACAGCAGCTATACTAAACTTATTATAAATATTATCTTTCAAGCGCAGTATTGAAGCATCTATGCAGCTTGCACTCACAACAGTAACATTTAGCATAGCATAAAACACTTTCATTTTCAGTGTAGGACAAAATTAAGATATCACCTTCAAAAGCAAATGCTGGGGGTATTTCTAGATGCTCTCAGCCTTAGTTTACCTCTATAATCAGGCAAAGACTTCTATTGCACTGAAAATGCTAAAAGCGAAGAAAGTATCCTTGCACTCTTCACTGTTTCTAATCCTAAATAAGGACATTACAGCTCTTTCTGTTTTTTTTCCAGTAAAGCATAAGTCAAGCACTTTGAAAGAATTTTTATCCTTCCACTATTAAATATTGATATAATTCTACATGAAACATACCTCAGTGAACTAGTAAAACAGTTTTTTAAAAAGTTTCTAAAAATGTAGATGTGTATAATAAATGACAAGCAGCTTTAAAATATTCCCACCTTCTTAAATAACAGTAGTACTCATCACTAACTTAGAGGCACCTGAACTAATCTGAAACCACAGAAGAACACAGTATCCCCCTGTAATCACACATCATCATCTCCTTGTTTCCCAGAAGGGCTTTATGTCATATAAAATATTCGTTAAAACCTCATTGTGAGCTTTGAGTAAATACAAGCATTATCAGTATGTACTGCATTGCTAAATTGCTTTCATATTTGTTTTATGAAATACAATTGTTGCCTTCACTAACCTTAGTTTTAACAATTAAATTTAAATAATCAGTAATATAACCCTTGTAGAATAAAACTGTTAAGAAGGGTTTTGCTTATTGCTGAGTTTTGTTTTTTTTTCCCTTAACTCTAACACAAATGTGCACCTACATATTGAATGGATACAATGGCATTTTTTAACTACAAAACCAAGAAAAAAAAATCAGTATTTTATTTACTAACTTACAACAAGGTCTCATAAAACGTAAGCCTTGGTCTCCAAAGGTATGTAACCTTTACTATTAAAATCTGTGAACAAGACTTTAACAAGATGAAATGGCTAAAAACTGGGATGACATAGCTGTTTATACGAATGCTGATATCGCATAACTAAACACTTGGATAGCCAGTTCAAATTGTTCTCCATTTAAAGTCCTACAGTTTACAAGGCATGCTTAGTGTTGACATGAATTGTATCTTTACCATACTATGTGCAAGGTGACCACTGACTATATATCTTTTGAAATAAATTCACTACATTTAATCCCATGGATGCTTAATGGGCAAAGCACTCAGGTAGGTCACCACAAAATCTAGAGAGGCAGACAAAGATTAAAATATAGCAAAAAATGTAATTTAAAATATAATATTAAAACTACATACATCCTGTCTATTTCTGTGTCATATCATCTCATGTCTCCTTGGAAGAAAGATTAAATCTATGTGCATGTAGTGTTCATTTCAAACAAAGCTCTTAAGAAAAATGCTTCCTATATTTAGCCCGACTCACCTACTATATGCCATTTAGTCATATACATATTATGTTTTCTTGCAGTAACTGTTTGAGCATGAAGAACATCAATGCCAGCAAACTAATATAAGGGATCCTTTTCTACATTAATACTTAGGATCCCAGACTGCTTTCTACCAGGATCCTAACTTCACTTCATTTTATCAGGAGCAACCCCAGGGATTCCTGAGATGGCAGCACTAACACGGCCCCTGAGGGCAGATAGGGAATGAAAGGGTCAGGTTTGATTTCAGTCGGCAACATTAGCTGTTGCTTCCCAATGAATCCCGACATGGTACCCAAATGAAGGTTGAATGCTTTTCAAAGTAAGCACAGACAAAGCAATATTAAATATTTAATTTAAGAGGCAAAGGACGAAGTCCCGGAGCTCTAGGGAAGCTAATGGACCTCAAGCTAGATAAGCTGATTTTAAGTAGTAAATGCTCACACAGAATCTACAGCAAACTCAAAGGTTTTATTAAAGGAAAAGATACTTTACTAAGAATTCTATCCATGTATAGATATTTGAGGTTAGATGAAATTAGCAAATATGAAAATCAGTCCCAATTCCCCACTGGCACAGTTCTCCTTTAATCTCTCAAATCATGGTGGATTAATAGTTACCACTAAGCTTACAGGAGCAATTACAGCACACTGTGCAGCATTATGCTACTGCTTCTCACTTCAAATAGGAATAAAGCTTTCACATACACTTCATAATTTTAAGAAAACTAGACATAGACAGTTACTTTGATTCAAAAGCCTCCAAAGAAATAGCAAAAGGAGAATCAGTGGATTTCCCTTGGGATTGTGGCAATTCCCCTGTTTAACTCACACATATGAAGAAATCTTTATTTTCTTCTTTTTGTTACCAAATAAATAGACAAAAAGATTAATGTTTTGGGGGACTGCTGTTGTAGTGACAACACCATCATCCATTAGGGGTTTAATTCAACAGGAACTTGTGATGTGCTTTGCACAATGCCTAACTCCCACCGTGAGCTTTGGAATTTTGACTTGGGATTGAAGTGTTTTGTCAGGTCACATCTCTGAATGAAACCAGAATATCTGTTTGGGTGACCTGACAGTGAATGGGAGGCCAGCTCCCATTCCCGGTGGTGCAACAGGGCTGGTAGGAACTCTCCAGTACAGTAGAAATTCTGAGAATAATAAACCAAAACTTTGTTTAGATGCATGTTCCAGAAGCAAAATTGTAAGAGCAAACTGAATACTTTCAGCCAATGCTACATTTTTAGATCACCCCTACCCCTATTTCTCATTTTTCCTTAAAAGATATCTGGATGAAAGCTTTTGATTCTGAGATGCCATCACAGAGCTTAAGGGTTTCAGAAGGTTTCAGATTCTTTTTGCCACTGCTTTCATATGATCAACTGCCTGGCCAGACTTGCCCAGTGGAGACGGCACTGCTAAGACAGTGCCTCGCTGTCTCCAGATTAATCATGTGTGATATTCAGAAAGTGAAGGCAGATGTTACTTTTATACAGCTGAGGATTGTTGAGGTAACCATTATTTATCATGTTTTGATGTTTTTACTTTATCCAACAATTATTTTTCTTTTATGACAGGAGCCAACTTATCATTTTCCATATGGCCAGATAGGTGTTAGATCTCAGCTAATTATAGATAAAGCTGTATTAATGGCTGCTGAACAACAATATCATCTGTGATGCTGAATAGCAGCCTACAAGCCGTGAAGCCTTCCCTACCACAGCAGGTGGAAAAATAAAAGCTTTCAATAAACAAGTATCTGTGCACTAAAATCCTTAAACTTGTTTACAGAAAAACGAGAGTGCTCATGTTTCTGGTTCAGAGAGTTGATATTTGCTTATTTTATCCCTATAAATCTAGTATGTTTGTCCCAGTCATATCAGGTATTCTACTAAAATCTTTCTTCCATCCTCAACCATCACATCTAGAACAGCACTTCAGTGTACTCCTACAACAAAGACAGTTTTACAGCTGGCCCATAATGTCAGTGTCTCATCATTATTTGCAGCAGAAATACTGAAACAAAAATATTAAGATGACTGCAGATCCTTTGGTAGATACACAAAAAGCACATACATCTTCTGAGAAAGTCTGTTTGCATTTCTGCATAAGCCTTTACAAGAAGACGTTTTCAGGCCTTTTCCACATCACCCGTCATTTCCTCCTTGCAGGCTTTGTCCTGTGATCACCGTCCTTATTGTCAGAGTCCAGACAGATATTTCTCCAAAGCTCACTAACTCTCCTCCTTTCAAGGCCTGAGGACACAACACTATGTGAGACAAGACCCCTACCAAGGTTTCCACGAATGCCATGTGCTGATGACCTGTGTGCTTGCTGGGCCACTGGAAGTGAGGGGAAGGGCTGCATGATGGGAATCACTGGAATTTACAGGCATTTGTTTTAAATCATCTTTGGACAAGAGCTGCCTAGTATAGTGCAAACTGTTTGCACTGCTAAGAGGATGATCCAGTTTCTGAAAGTAACTGGCTTGCCAGATAACTGGCAAAACAAAGCAATTAGCATGCTATTATACTGGTGCCCACCAGATATAGCAGCTATCATTAAGGTCTTTGGTCAGATAAAAAAGGTATGGCAATAAAAGAAAATAATTTTCAGCATGTATTTCTCTTCACTTACTCTTTGTGTAACACAGGCTGTGACACTAGCTAACAACTAAAATCTCTGAAATGTGTTACGTTCTGGAAGTTGCCCTGGATTTTCCTTGATTTTTACTTTGCCAAAAGATTTTAAAAGACTTTATCCTTATCGGGATTTCAGCATGTTTACCTAATATCTACAACAGATTTCAAGATTTTTTTGACAGGAACAGTAACTCAGGCAAACTGGACTTACACGTTCAGTGTCTCATGAGTGGTCATGTCTTCTTCCACATGCCTGAACCAATGCACTCAAGAAGAGCTCTAAACAGCTGGACTGCCTTTCACTTACTGAGTGGATGCATATATTGGAGTGGGAGAGAAGGAGAGACAAAGCTTTTCTCCAAATTGGACCTGTCTTATAGATCACCAGCTGATCAGTAGAGGAGCCAGGTCAGCTCTTCTGACATAGAGAAATCATCAAGGCAAAAATTATTTCCCCACAGCCTAATTATTTCCCAAAAGGTTAATCCCAGCTGCCGTTGTTAGGTTTGGCTTTATCATCTATAAAGCACTGGTATCATCTGAACAGCCCTTTGTCTTCACTCACCTCTGACTTTCAATCATTAGGCCTAAAGAAGCTTCACTGACTCCCACGCAGCCACATCAGTGTATGATCTTTGATTTAGAACAATGCAAAATGAGTTTTCTCCTCCAAGGATTGAGAATAAACAGGGGTCTCAGAAGTACAAAATAATTTTCATTACTAAATTCTCCTCCAGCTGTTATCTCTAAGCTGAAATATAATGCCAAATTTACCAAGAGAATCTATTTTATATGGTATACTACAGCAATGATTGCTCATCTCTTCCTCTTGCGAAACATTTTCACAATAGTTTCAAAGTACATGCTTTGAACAATAATTTCTGTTAAGAATTCTTTTAATTAAACTTTATTTTTTTAAAGTACACATGCACCATGTAACAAGGAATCAAGTTTTGGGCATCGTTGTATAACAAGGACCCCATAGTTCTATGGCACTCAAAATCCCTATAATGAAGCACCAAATATCCACCTGTAACAGATCAGCTGCAAGCTGCACTGCAAGTGAGCACAAGTTGCATAATTGCCCATGAATGAGATGCTCATAAAATAGATACTGATGCACCCCCTCCTTCCCACCAGTACTCTATCCTAACATCTCTCCAGATGTGTACATTTATCCCATTACACCAGCAAATATACATCCAGATTGTATCCCATTTATCTGCAACGAAAGCAGTTTCTCTGCTGAATATTAAGATTCGCTGTGCATGAAGTGCATTTCAACATTTGCAAACAATTTCAATGTAGGTACAGTAACACACTAAAATCCAGCCTTGGGCATTCTTGGTTTTTCCATGTCAAATACTCTGGGGCCTGACAGGTCACTTCAGGGTTTAAACTAGATCATAAGTTTATCTTTTCTTCTTCTCATTTTGTTCATTGCACATATGTAGTCTGTACAGCCACAGCTCTGCTCAAGTATTGACCTAAAACAATGTATAGAAACATATAAGCTTCCTCTATGACAATCTTCATGCTTTTGTTTTCCATTAGTAGTTCTTCCTTTTCTGCCTAAAACTGTATTTTTCTACCACATTAAACCATTATCTTGAATTTATATCTGGAAGTGAAAAGAAAGTAGCATTCAAGTATTTAAAAAGTCTGTTAGGATTTGCCTCAAGGAGTTTCATAGAACTATAAACTAATATAAAATTAATACACCTCAATCTGCACCTTTCAGCTTTGTACAGTCCCATGCATCCAATTCCATCTCTAATATACTTTTAATATAATTTCTCTCTCTGCCTTTGGCAAGCCCTATAGCATTCACCTTTGTCCTCAGAGAAATCTAGGTTAACATTACATTTGTGTAGCAGGTTCTACATTTCTTATTTTATTGGAAAAGCAGTCTAGCATGAAAGAGTGAAGGCACAACCTTAGAATTACCTGAACCAGTGAAGAGAGAGACTTCCAATCACTAGGGGAAAATCACTTAATACAGTTCAGTCCTCTTATGAGACTATCTATTTGCCAGACAAAGCAATTATTTCATTTGGATAGCCCTTGCATCACACTATGAACCTAAAGGCTGAAGTGAGGTTAAACATTTACACTCTTTCGAGTTTCAGGTAGTAACTAACCTAGCAAAACCTGACAGAACTCTATTTTTTCTTACAGGGAAAAAATGATGTATACACACAAAATTTAAATTATTTTTTAATTGTCCCGTAAATTTAATAAAAATTTTAAACTACATCATGCTTACAATAAAATGACAGAAAATCAGTGTGAAACTTTTAACATACTTTTCCACAGTATGAAGCCTTTGGTGAACTGTTATATTTCTCTTCACATAAATTTCTCTCAACCCTAAAGTACACAGTAAAACTCATTTACTTCTAGATGCACAGACAATGCCTCTATTTCAAAGAGAAGATCAGCCATAAAGGTGGTTGTAGAACCACTTTTTGTTTCTTTAAAGAAAGCAAAACATCTGAAGCCATATATGGTTCTCCTTGATTTAGAAATAAACACTAGTGAATTTATCCTTCAACTGATCATTTCAGAAAACTGAAGGGTTAAATTTCTTCAGAGATGATAAAGAAATCAGTCTTCATGCTTGCTCGTGTATATGTCCTTCATGGGTATTACAAAAATGCTTAGCTAATTTCTATAGTTTTCTGCAAACATCTTATGTGTTAACAGAAATTACACATGCAACTTTCAAAACAACAAATTTAGGCAAACTCTAAAGACTGAAAGAACTGTTCATGCACTTCTGGAAACTCTAGTAAGAACATTAAAAAAAAAAAAACATGTAAGATGCTTGCTACCTGCTTTCCAAGTCACAAAAGATCCTAATCTATTGCTTGTTCATCTTCACCTATATTTTATAGACATAATAAGCACAGCTCTTACACTGGGAGCTACCACAGAGCAGTTTTGACAGAAAAAGCAGCACTGTTTTAAGATGGTCTGATTCAGATCCAAACAGCTGGTTGTTACGGATTTATACACTTCAATGCTTGTGTGTGTGTGTGTAAACAACAGCCCCAGTATTTATATGCTATGGAAGAAAACAGAATCTAACTTCCTTAAAACTCTCAAACTCTGCAGGTGACATTGCTTGGTCTGTTTCCTGTAGAACTTCCCATTTCATTTTGGTATAATGGAAACACAAAAGCAAGTACAAATGTAAGTAAAACTAAATGAAAGCGATAGTTGCAGATCCTTTTGCATTTATCTCATTAAAATTAATTACCTGGATTAGAAGTAAGTAAATCATACTAAAGACAGTATTAGTCCCAGCACAGGAATACTCTAGAGGAACAGAACTCCATTGCATCGCTTGTTTCACTGCTACCATGGGAGTACCAAGATGCAAGTCTGTTGCACGTGAATTTGGTACATAGGTGCATCCAGGCCACCTAATACCATGGCATTTCTTTGCAGACAGTCCCTGGAGAGGACTGAGATCTTCTGCAATACCAGAGGGAAAGCAAGAAAGCATCTCAGATGACAGGATTTGTGCCAACTTGCAAGCATAGGCACAGCCTTCATCTCTAGCTCATCAAGAATGAAACCTGTTTGATTGCACCCTGCCTTTTCTTCACAGGTACTTAGAAAAACAGTGCACTGTAGACATTATGAAGATGAACACAGAACAGGGACAAAAGAAAGTGTTTACTAAAAATGAAGAGCATCTGATCCGCAAGCTGGAGGCAGGCAGGCACACAGTGCATGTGGAACTTAAGCTGCTCCCCTATACAATCACAGCATACAGCTGATAGACTAGAAGATTTTGAACCTGAGGGTAACCACTGTGGATCTTCTGCCACAAGGGCTAACATATGTTGTTTTATAGGACCAGCCAAGGGACTCAGACTGAAAAGCGTTAAAAAACTTAGTGATAAGTACTATACATTTCCCCATGTATGTATGTGTATATGCACAAATATATCTGTAATATATTCCAGTTCAAAATAAACTTTGCTGTTACAGTCCAATGGTATTGCTTTCTGCTTGTACTATGGGCTTATAAATACAAGTGTTGACCCAATCATACCTTTAGTATGGTGAACATCTTGCAATAATAATGAAATGAGCACAATATCAAGACTTATCTGGATATTACAATTCTAGCTGTATACACTTAGCCTGCAATGAGGGATTGAATTTAAATGTTTATAGCTTTCCAAACACTATTATGTGCTTGCAAATGTTAATTCAGTTTCAATGAAAGAGTCAATTTTTTTTAACAATATAGAATGCATTTTAATACACTATTACGCACAATAGGCCGACAGTGAATGGACTCATAATTGATTTAGAAGCACGTTCTACCATCCTGCTACCTCTATCTCTTTAGTAAATCATTTTTTAATCGGGCTAGCCTAAGCTGACCCGTATAGAACTTTATTTAATTTATTACGGAATTTATATATAAGGTTGACTAGTAATGCATGGCTACAGCAGCATTAACCAAATTGTACAGTGAATAACAAAGACAAAAAAGAGAACAAGAATTCAAATAGCCTAAACATATTGCTGAGGTTAAAACAGGTTCCATATGAGCAATGTTATTCAAATGCTTAAGAATGGGAAAGAGGAAAAGGGCTCTGACACCATTATGGTTTGTAAAAAAAAAACCCATAAAAATGGCTGGGTTTGAATCAATTATTAAAGGAAAGATAAGGGAGAGAAAAATCTCAGAAAATGCATTAGTTGGCTTTTATTCCTCCTAATCTAAAGGAGAATAATGATAAAACAAGAAAGGCAGGCTGAATAATTACTGCAAAGTTCTCTTCTTCTGCGTGCTTAAGAAAATTACTGAAAATATTAACAAGGACAAGAGAGTGAATCAACGCTACAAGGAGAGCTTTGCTGTTACCTAGTGAGTGTAGGATAAAGCCTAGCAGAGATTCAGAATAGGGACTACATAAATATACAATTTTTCCCAGATTAAAAATAAATAAATAAAAATATCTGCAATCTTTTTCTTGGAGGAGATGGGGAGCATCTGCCTGTGCATCATTCAGTTTGTGCATGAACTGCTACTGAATGCTACTGCCATCATTGCCACATCCACAGGACAGGGTAAAGTGCATGCATGGAAGCTCATTGTTCACATGCAAGGTTCAGCAAGAAAAAACAGTCTAGTGCATCTGACATAGCTAAATAGAATTATTTTTCTGTGATTTTTTGACCCACATGCTAAATTTGCAAACTTCTGATGTAAAAGCAATTCCTATAATTTTTATTCTTTTTTTCACAGATTTGTAAAAAGATTGCACTGAAGACTCTATGAAAATGAACACAGAATATGGACGAAAGAACGGACTTTATAACAATGAAGAGCACTTGCTCTGCCAGCTAGATGGCTCAAAAGATCTGTAATAGGATGGGAACCTTTCCCCAGTGAGCACTGGCTTGAAACCACCTCTGGGTCATTATTGAGTTGCCATCATTCACAACTGGTTTGGTAGTCAACTTGAAATGAGATGGTACTCTCATCCCAAGGTCTACATCATAAATTGGCAATACTGATAGGGGCTTGGCAGGGAGGTCAAGGATTGAATGGGTGTGGAGACTCATCTCTAAAGGTGATCTGTCTAGGTCAGGGTTCAGACATGTCTGTAAGAGAACTGTGCCTTGCTGTTGTCTCCTGCTGTACAACTTCTGCATAAAAATACGAATTCAGCACCTTTTAGAAGGATTAAGTGCCTATTAAAAAATACATTTATCAGCAGGAAGACGAGCTTGTATCTTTTAAATCACATCTGACATTCATTATAGCAATACTTCCTGTTTTAAAGGTAAGAACAAAACCCAACAGAATGAGTACAAACTTATTTCAGCCTTTGAAACACAAATTGCAAAGCTTATACAAAATTCTAATTTTATAGAATCTGCAAGAGTTTTCTCTCCCATAATTAAAAGCTAGAGCATAAGAGGTTCCAAACAAACATAAGGAAAACTTCTTCACTGTGAAGATGACAGAGCACTGGAACAGCCTGCCCAGATAGGTTGTGGAGTCTCCTTTTCTGGAGACATATAAAATCCATTTGGATGAGTTCCTGTGTGACCTCCTCTAAATGGTCCTGCTCTGGCAGGGGGTTGAACTAGGTGATCTTTCAAGGTCTCTTCCAACCCCTAAGATTCTGTGACTCTATAATTGCAGCAGAAAACCCTTAATGATACCAAGAGAAGGTCAATACTGCTAACTCAAAATACTCACATAGATGGTAAACGGCTGATTTCAGAAAACACTTTAGAAACCACTTTCCATTTTAGCTTGTCTCACAGAAAAAAACAAACAAACAAACAAACAAAAAAACCCAAAAAAACCTCGGAAGACATTAATTTTGACACAGGCTGTAACTTCGACTGAAACTGCTATGTTAACATGGCAGGTAAACTGCCAATACTTGACTGATTTTTTTTATTGAAATACAAATTGCTTGCAATGACATCCCAAGATGCTGTTGCTCCGTGCAAGTCCAGCAGCAACTGAATCACTAAACTACTTTAGCTGGCTGACCAAGGATTAGCTCAGAGCACAACACAGCTGGCAGTGCTAGCCACTTGCCACTTGCTTGCAAACCCTCTTGGTTGAGAAAGTATGAGTGAAGTGCTGCTCTGACTCTCACTGTCAAAATGATCTTCAGAGGCCTCTGAAATCACAGTCATGCTAAGCCTGCTTCCTCAACACTAGAAGCCAAACTACATCTGCACAGACTTCAGCTTCTTGCAGCCTTGCAGGCTGAAGGTCAGGAATTGGTCCAGGTATTTCCTTCATGATGTGTTTTGCACACGGTGCACAGTAAGGCCTGTAGATTGCCAAATTACCTTATTACTTTCTCTTTTCCCTAACACCAAGTTTGTGCTGTAAAAGATTAATGTCATTTATTGTTTAGGGCCAAATAACTAAAATGTATTAATAAATTAAATCACCTATTAACAAATATTACTGTAGTGGTTTTGCCTGGGCCAGGTTTTTTTTGGTAGCAGGGGGGCTACAGGCGTGGCTTCTTTAATCAGAAAGAGTTGCCAGAAGCTTCCCGTGTAGCTCATAGTGTTAGGACCAGTCAATTCTAATTAGTAATGGAGGTAATGCCTCTGTGAATAATAGATTTGAGAAGGAGAAGAAGTTGTGGTGCAGTTGCTAAACTGCAGCAGCAACAGGGAGTGAGGAAGTGAAAACATCTCTGCAGACACCAAGGTCAGTGAAGAAGGAGGGGAGGAGGATGCTTAGGCACTGAAAAGGCTCCCCTGTGATATGTGGTGAGGACTATGGTGAGGCAGGTTGTCCTCATCTGTGATGAAATGACTGCAACCCCTATCCCGCATCCCCTGTGCCGCTCGAGGGGAAGGAAAGAGAGTCCCGTGAAGAGGAGGGGTGGGGGGTTTTTAAGATGGTTTTATTTCTTATCTTCCTGTTCCTATTGTTTCTTTAATAAATCAAACCTTTTTCTCCCTAAGTTGAGTCTGTTTTGCCCGTGATGCTAATTACTGAGTGGTCTCTCTCCTTATCTCAACTAACAAGCTGTTTATTATATTTCTCTCTCTCTCCTGTCCAGTTTAGAAGGCGGAGTGATTTTATGACTGGGCGGACATCGGGCTAAACCACCACAATTACATCTTCTATAATTCTTTACGCTTCCAAAGATTTGGGTATACAAAAAGTGCATCATGGCAACATAGTTGCAAGTACAAGTAGACTTATCCAGTCCTCTCCAACATGCAAAAGAGAAGATCAGCAATATATTACACTTGATGCTATTTTGACAGGGTGGATTACCTAAACAACAGCTCATGCATATTTAAACAAAAATAACAGATTTGCCTGGGATCTGCAGCTTTAAATGCCCAAAATACCAGATGTCTGCAGTTCAATGGACCTTCATATTCAGAAAAAGAAAATAAATTGGGACTCAAAGGACTTATCAATGAGATCAGTGCCAATTCTACAACAGATTGAGTCTTGATCATAGTATGTTTGAGTTCTGCAACACTCAGCTAGATAAAAAGCAACATCAACAACAAATTTAAGAGGAAAATCAGTGACAATAGCAAAATAATATTGATGAACTACATTACAGACAATGAACAAACAATTGACAATGAACAAACAAACCTGAGCCATATATAATTGGTGTACAGAAAGAGAAATACCTGAGACCAAGGACCTCAGCAAACGGGACAAAATACAGACAGCAACTATATAAACAAATCACATGAATCCCTTCACACCTAATCTTATCTCCTATCTATCCCACTCACCTGCTTCATCACCAAGAACGTTAGAAGACAGAAGCAGATGCAGGCAGACCCTGATAGCTTTCCCCCACTCACAGATAAATTCCATGAATGTTTCTACAGAATTTGCAGGAACAACTTACTGCTAATCTGGCAACAGCTTGGAGGCATTCATCAAGGATCAAGATGCTTCATGCAAGAGCCTACACATATGCATAAAACATAAAGCTCACTCTAGCTCACTCTTTACATTTACTCAGCTATGACATCTTGTAGATACATGAATATCTCTGAAGAGTGTAACTTAACAGTATCCCTGGTAGCAAAATGACAATGGAAGGCGTGCTATTTAGAAGTTAGAGATAGCAAAAGGTCCAGTAGTCCAGAGTGAAAAAACCTTGGACAAACACACCTTTGATTTCGGGTATGGCAGCATTTTATAACAGGGAGGCAGTAGATACAAAGACAGATAAAAAACTATGGGAAGTGAGTGAAGCACTTGTTCTTGCTCCCTTTCTGGCAAGCCAGAAGCATAGGTAGGCTACAGCTTTGAATATGACTTGAGAAATTTATTAATCGAAATATGTTCAGAACTTCCTTACCATCCAAGTTGCAGAATTATTTATACTTTAACCGGATTGTGCCCCTTAGCCCTATAAAATAAAAATGCTGCTGTTTAAACACGTATTCTCATTATAGATGTAATAAAATTCTGGAGCATTACTGAAAGTTATGCAATAATTTGTCTCTTAGGAAAGATGAATGGCTAAGCTGGGTGCTCAGGACTTAAAATTCATTAATGTCTTAATAGTGAAACAGATATTAATCTCTCTTCATTAGCTCACCAAAATTAGCCAAGGCAAGTTAGAAAATGTTCTGAGACTTTATTTGATTTCAAACAGATATGCTTTAAGTATTCCTCTTCCAAAAAGCTATCATAAACAACAGGGAAAGAGGAAAATAATTTGAAAAATTACTTTGACAATGTCCTTTAATCATGTATTGTATTCAGAAAAATTATGCTAATGCATCTCTTATATGAATAAATGGTTTTGGTATATAAATAGCATATATTCCAGAATGCCATGCAGAATATCTGATTATACAATGCATTATACAATAATTAAATTATATGTAAAAGAACATGATGATTGAGTGAGATGCTTTTAAAACATAATATATTTAAAGAAAAACAAACCCCCATAGAGTTACAGTATTCTCTATAGTGAGTTAAAATACTATCCCATCTAAGGAATGATTATATTAAAAATACTTCTGTACTATCATTTGATATTTTTTACTATCTATCACTTTATTAGGATTCAAATGAGTTTTTTTCTACTGATTCAGCTTTCACTGTGATGTCTGAAGGGAAGAGAATCTAGAAGTTTAGTCCCTTATCAGAATTATAAACATCTCCTGAAAAGATAACAATGCAGAATTTTGAAAAGTCTGAAGATGTATACTGTTATCAAGCACCCTAGGCATAACCGATTGAACAAATTCTATTTTTGTAATACAAGAAAACATAATAAAATATTTTTTCCATATTAATGAAAATTCAGGCTTTTATAGCCTTTAAATAATCCTAACTCTTCTTCTATTAGACTGAACAACAGTTCAATGTCCTCTAGCGCCTGGATTGGAAAGAAACTGTTGTGATGGGAATTTCAGGTGGTGCAGAGTCAGCTTCCATGGACATTTTGGAGATCAAGACATTCTAACTTCTGTTCTTCGTGTGAAACGTGAAAATAGAATTCAATGGTGTGATCACCAGATCTTGCTTACGTAATTGTTACCAGTTAAGAATTGATTGCATGACATTGACCAGAACGACAAAATAGCATAATTTATTTCCTTTCTCGACTTACTACTGCATGGCTTCTCAGTTCTCTAGTTCTCACTAAAAATTAAATATTTCATTATTTATCCACTGCATCAGGCACTAACCACAAACTTCAGTGTGAAGAGGAAGACTCAAATGGCTGCTCCAAACCAAAAGTTGAAGACAACAAGATCACACTACTAGCTAAAAACGTATCTTGACAACCTTGTTAAAATTTAGAAGTTTTGCATTTGGCAAAACTGATTTGCCTTTTGGCCCTACTTCAGAAGTCTAGTTGGTATTTCTTTTCAATGCCGCTGCAAACTTCTATGTGGTGCTAAAATTATCTACTGGCGAACATGGCAGATGTTTATTTTTAAATATAATCATTTCAGATAACTGAAGATACATAGGGCAGGGAACAAAGAGGTGAGGCTTGCACCATTCACAAGCAAACCCAAGATTGATTGACCATTTAAATCTGAATTCTAAATAGCTTCAGTCCATTAATATTAATTAGGGCAAGACTAATAGGCTCTCATGAGTGGACTGTCCACAGGCAATGAAAAGGTGGTAAACAATTTCCTGTATATTGAAGCTTGCATGCACAGGGCAACATCTCTACCACGGTAACTATGTACTTCACTCAAAGTCAGATTGTTAAAAAATGGTCAGATTATTTGACTACTCAGATAATATGTGAAAAAACAAAATCCTATTTTACATTAAATAGTTTTAATAAAAACATTTTAAATTCCAGGCAGAGAGCAGATTCAGTGCATTTGAGGTCAGTCAGGCCAGAGGACATAAGTGTGGCCTTTTGCATCCCTCCAGGCTGCTCAGGCATAACACTCCAGCTTGTCCTGCTAAGTGCCCTCTCATAGTAAGAAAGAACACTCATAGAGGATGAATCCTCTTCACAGGGATTCATTCTTTGCTTGGCTTATCATTTGTTACCATACTAGATGTTCCCTGGGCAGCACAGCTTGTAACGTGGACATGTATCCAATTAATGAGAACACTTATCGTACAAAGATCAAGTTTTTTTTTTTTTTCTAACTGCATGGTAACACATTCTGATCAATAGAAAACAGATTTCTTTTGCTTCAAATTTAAAGACCAGTCATACAAAGAGTATGCGGACTTTATTTGAAAACAAATGTCTTGACAGAAGTATACAATGATACATTGAAAATAATTGTATTACTGCCTTATGCTCATAAGCAGAGAGAATTTAAACCTCTCTTAATAATTTTCATCACAAGGTATTTGCACATGTCTGAATATGAGAGTATTTGGAAAAGCATTCTGCATTCACATTCCTTTTCTTATTTTTATTGCTCACAAAAGACAACACAGGCTCCTTTCATGGAATAAATTTCTATTCTTGTGCTATATTATGGAATTCTTTGTGTTGCTACTATTAAACTTAAAACTTTGTGGAAGGACTGCCCAACACATCCCTACCACTGCATTTCCACTTGAAATCTCAAAATAGCATTCAAATGACAGGAAAGTACAGCAGAGGTCTAGAGTGGGCTTTTTACAGAGGGATCAATTCAAACCATTATCAGGAATAACAGAATTTCATCCATAAAATATGGCTTATATTTGGAATATTTTCATTTAACAAGTTATTTTGACTGTTTATACTTCAAGATCTCCTACCTGCTATTCTTCCACTCAAGGGGCATAATAATCCAGAAGCACTGATAATTTCCCTTTTGCACACCACATGCTTTAAAGATGCCTCAGTTCAGCCACGCAAAAAGAAAGGTTCCTCCAAAAGATCAGGAAATTCTGAAAACTTTGCCTGAGTGGTTTTACTTCAAGTTGATTTTTTTTTCCATAATGCATTGATTCATCCCAGAAACTTAATGTAAGAGTACCCACAAAAGAAGGATATTTCCTGTTGAAAAATAAACCAAAATTGTCTGGTCTGAGATAGAACAGTCATAAGCAGGAAAAAATTCAACAACCCTCTGAACTTTTGTTTAAAATATTAATATAACTGGTGAAGGAAATATTTTATTACTGTGTATACACAACTGACTAAATTCTGCCTTTCACTCTGCCTCACTACATGTCAACCTTCAAATCACCTACCAATGCTTGGCACAACTCAAGATCAGGCAAGATATGAAGGTGCAGTTCTTGATCCTCAGGATCATATGCACAAATTGAGTTTGGGGACAAGGTAATTTTTGTTTGTTTGTTTGTTTCTGTTTGTTTGCTGCTAAATGGCTAAGTCCCTGAAAAGTAGACTTCTGAGGAAATTGATCCATTCTAAACAGAATATGATGTGTGTACACAGACATGAGGAAATCTGCTGTTTCCTCTAGAGTTGCTATCTCTAATACAGCCACAGAGCATCTCTCTGTCTACACCCCACAGGTGGGAAAAATGCTTCCTCTAATAATGCAGATTATTAAGCTGGTTTAAGACCATATGAGGCAACAACCACTGGCATGAGGTTCTGGCACATCCTCACCTTCATGCCTATTGATCTAACTTAATCAAGCTACCTATATGTTACATTTTCTCTTCTGGAAAGATAGTTTCAGCTGGAAACTATGGCTGATAGTGGCTGATATGTCCTTAATATTTTATAGTATTTTATATATTTTACACTCATAACCGGGCTGAAGTCTTGCTTATGCAAAGGAATGAAAGCGGTGGTTGCAGCAGGCAAAAAAATCACTCATGACAAAAGCTACACCTTTGCTTGACAACAGAAAAAAAGTTACTTTCTTCACCACAAAATATTGATGTTTTAGAAGAAAAGAATTCAAAAGAAGTTCTCTCTAATGTCCAACACTTTTGATGCACTGAACAGTGCTAATGGATGAGTTCTGGGTAGCTGCTATTGCATCCTTTCCTGCCAATGCTACAGTTCCAATTTTCTGATTCTAGCAGTACAAAACTATGGTTCTCTAAAATATTTCAGTCAATTTAAGTCACTTGAGCAAAGACCTAAAGGCAGCTCATTTTGCCTCAGACAGGTTAGTGCATGGTCACAAAATCAACTTCACCAGGAGATGCAAGTTAACAGAGACATCTTCATCAGGAGATCCTGTAGAGCAGTTGGGTCAATATGCTGTGGGCATTACAGCAGGAAAGAATGGGTGGTTGAAAACCTGAGAGCCTGACATAACCTTAGTGTTACTTAACTAATTCACAAGTTTAACCTAAACATGCTCTTAAAAACAGTATTGAAAACTAAAGAGCTGTGGCATTGCAATAATCCTTTTTTCGCTGTTTCAAGCAACAACATGGAAAAAATGACTCAAGACAAGACTTCAGAACAGTAAAATATTTGAACACACACCTAAGTCTTACTGGAATGCTGCAAAATCACACCTTGCTCATCAACAAAATAATGGTCCATCAGCATCACCAAACCAGACACTATTGTTTTATACAAGCATGCAAGAGTATCCTCAAGTATTTGTACTACCTCCCTTTATCCTTACAAAACAAACAATGAGTTCAGAATACAGCAGAGGGCCTAGAGAGAACATGCAGTGTTTCACAGAACTAGCAAAGAGGCACAGAAAGCTAAGGCTTGCTTAAAGAGGTCATAATACATAAAATCAAATAACAACTAACCCAATCTTACCTAACCCAAACTTACAAATTAAATCTAAACAAACACAGTATTGGAAACTAAAGTTTACTAAGTGATTACTGCAGTAATCACTTTTTCACTGTTTTAAGCAGCAACATGGACAAAGCGACTCAATATAGGCCCCAGAATAGTAAAACATTTGAACGGACACTCAAGTGTATCAGATTGTAACTTGACCTTGTATTTTCTCTGCCCACAGCACTAGTTTCCAAAGTTCCCATTAAACCTTCTCCCAGCAATGCGCTCCTGTCACCCATGTTGCAGTTTCTTGGCTTCCTCAGTTTTGTCAGTGGAACTGTCTGGCGACATGATTAAGCTGTGCTCTGAACTGCCCAAATAACTCATCAGTAAAATAATCAAATTACCAGCCAATCAAACTACAAATTACACTCTCTTAGCCATGAGCAACAATGACTTTTTAAAGCAGCTTTACAACTCAGGAAACAGTGGAGCCTCTATATACAAGGAATGTAGCTTCCACTCTACAAAATGTTAACCTACTCTTAAGGAAAGTGCTGGTTTTTTTCTTGACACTACAACAAAGTATCTCACTCATTTTATTATAAACACACCACACTCACTCTAAAATTAGCCTTGAAATATTTGTTGTCACAGGGTCACAGATATTTTGATAAACTTCCATTTCATCATATACATAGTCAATCACCTTTGCATATGTAATGCAGAGCACGAAAAAAACTGCCACAAGATGATGACAGATCAGTCTTCAGGCTCTCGTATTTATAACCTCCTAAGCCCCAACTCCTTTAAGAAAGGCTTAGCTCTCTTTATCTGATTGACTAGCAGGACTGCAGACTTTGTTAGATGACTGAACTCATTCCTTCCCAACCAGCAACTGCAGTTAATATTTAATACATACAGTGTACTCCTAAACACTCATCAAAAGACCATTTTATTTCATTATACACTATTGTAAGTGAGAAAGGATTATTATGCATCAGTTATTTTGTAGTGTCTATTTGTATTAAAACACCATGAAGAAAAGCTATTTACATTTTTAGAAGGGAAATCTTTCCTCAGAGTATTTTCCTTAAAGACATTAAGAGCTTTTCCCCTCTCCTGCCCCATACAACCTCTCCCGAAGGTTCACCAGAAAATATGCTACGAGCCATCCAGTACACTACCACTGCTCTAGTAAGATGGACATGTAATCAACAAAAGCAAATCGGTATAAACTACTAAGGAGTAAAGTGCTGTATATTGCAGAAAATGCTTTTTTTTTTCAGTTCACTATATGCAGTCAAAACGACTGGGAAAATCCAGATGATCAGTAATTTCACAGCTGGCTGACTTCTCTCCTCTTTGATATTATTTGTGAAATCTTTCCTTGGCCTCTGAATCTTTGAGCAAAGTAACGTTTCATTCCTTTACTTGGGAGTGGGATAAATTAAAATAGTTCACTTTATTGAAGATGCTGAATAGACAAGAAATAAATATAATATTCCCTGAATTAAATTACCAAGATGTCATAAACTATGTTAAAAAATATTCAACCATCTACAATGTTAAAACAATGTCAATGTAAAGCAAAATCTAAGCGAGTGGTTTAAGAAACCCAACAGCGTAGAACATTAATTCTTTGTTCTGGACTAACAATATCTGGATTTAATAGAGGAAAATGAAATAAAATCCTAGAAAATCCAGAATACTCTTTACATAATTTATCAGGATATTTGTCATGAAACAACAAATACTTCGACAATTCTGGGATTCTGAAAAGAAATGTATTGCTGAAATCGGTATCTAACAGCCAAATATTAACTTTTTTTTTTTTAAATTCAAAGGTAGGATTCCTTGAATGGCCATGACACAAAACTAAATGACCCAAGAAGTACAGGATAATGTTCTTTCACTTTTAAAAATCTGAATAGTCCCAAGAATAATTGAATATGTTGTGTTTTCCTGGGTAAAATCCATAACTGTAGTTAAACCTTCATGGAGGACATATTCAGCTTCAGATGGCTGAAGATAGTTGTCATCAAGCAGCACAGGTAAAAGGATTGAAACTTACGGGTTTTTAAAAAAATTCTGCAGCCTAGATGAGTTAGTGGGAACTGGTTATCCAAGTCCATCTTATCCTCACAAAAATGTGACCCTTAGGCTGCATCTATATTCATGCTTCCCTTTAGAGCAGTAGGACATTTGTGAAACAAATTCCCTGACCGCTCCTCCCCAGCACGCTCTTATTCCTGTCACAAAGCCGGTTTGGTGCTCCTCAATTAACTTGCTTTCAATGAGATTGTTTGAGGCTAAGAAACTCTGCAGCAGGGAATTTCCTCTCACCCCTCTGTTCCAATCAACAGCTGTCTCAGTTTTTGAAGAAACCAGCATTAGGGTTTGATTTGTTTTGTGTTAGTGTTTTTTGGGAAGGCTTTTTTGTTATTTAGGTTTTTTTTCTGTAGACCACTTCATCAATGCATTATGCCTAAATGAATGGCCAAGACTGGCACACTTGGCAATCCTTCCCAATATAAAGTGGTTACTCCTGTAGCATTAAACAGCTTTCTAAGAAAACATGACCTGGAAGCTGAACTGGCTTACAAGAGGACAAAATCAATGCCCAAAAGACCAACAGCTTCACATTCTGTAAACTTGCCACTGGCTATCAATTGCACATCTTGTAATAAAAACAAAGAGGAAAAATGCCTAACGTATTTACGAACCTTTTACTGTGAGCAAAGGCATTTAACAATGAGTGCACTTTATGAGCTACCAATTAAACATACTGACTTTTGTCCAACATGTCATCTCAGTAGGAGAATCTCAGAAAACAATCCTGGGGGGAGGGGTAGGGGGAGGCAGCAGAGCAGACATTGGGAAAGCCTCCTTCCAAACAATGGATACATTCTTGAAAAGGATCCTCTTCCAGCAGCATTAAATTCCCCCAAGTAGAACCTCTAGTGATGCAAACTTTTTCAGAAGAGGGACACAATGAGTGAATAAGGTGAAAAAAAAAACATGGGGGAAAAACACACCATTTTGCAATAGGAACATGTTGCTTACAAGCACACTGACCATGTGATTTCTATAATTTCTGTAAATCCTGTAATTGCAGTTGAAGCTACTAGGCTCTCTATTCAAAGACAAACACTGAATAAGGCATAAAACTGGGCATATTTGATACTTTTAAAGAAAGGAAATTAAGCCACTATATAAATAAGTAGCTAAATAAAGATAGGCAAATGATTTCGATAGGCAGGCAAAAATCTCTGCAGAGCGAATTATCTTCTCTTTGTAGCACAATCACTTAGCTTGATCTTGACTTGATAGGACGGGTGTTACATTACGGTTCCAAATTCACTCCTCTTTTGGAATATTTTTTTTTTGCAAAACAACCAAGGAGAAAAAAAGCAAAAAGAGACAGAAGAATTTCTCATAACAGTGCTTGACTCAATAATAGCTATAATAACATGACATGTTGTCAAAGGAAACCATTGCATTCCTATACTAAGCCACGCACTGCCTGAAGGGATCTGCCCACATGTCTGCTGCTTTCCTATTAGTGCCCTTGAGCAATCCAAGCAAGCTGACAGCCAAGGCTCTAACTGTATTTGATTAGTTTCAGGCCTTCATTTTTAGTGAGTCATCACCCTCTTAACGGCAGATGATGCCCTCTAGTTGGAATCAATGTGAGTGACCAGCTCACAATAGGCAGGATTAATGATGAAAAATGTGTAGTCAGCCTGGAGGGCTTTGGACATTCATCACCCACTGGGTCTGCCAAGTGGTGGGCTGTCTCCTGACTCACCACGACAACACCCACCCTGCCTTGAAGAGCAGGCCCTAGCACTGCAACCCTGTCTCCCTGAGCCTCAGTTGAAAAAGGAGGCTGGAGCATAGTACACTAGAGGCATTTGTATTGTGCACTTCAACACAGTGTGAAATGTCTTTCCTTCTCATAATCTATCTTTTGGATGGTGTACGGCAACTACAGTGAATCTTTCCAACTACAAAATATTCCTACATAGAGTCTCAGTTGGAAAGCAGAGTTTCTTGTTCAGATAGAAAACCTGGACAATAACCTGTGTGTAAAGTTGTGCTGCAAAATTTGTCTTTGATAATTCATCCAAGGGAAGCAACTTTTGACAGGGGAGTGAAATCTCATTATAATTTCATCAACATAATGAAAGGTGGGCAAGTAGATTCTGTGTCTGGCTCATAAATATTCAAGTCAATGTTACATACCAGAGGAGTAGTATCTCATTAAGATAACGGAATCTGCATCATATCATATAAACATCTTCCTCTGAACTTCTGATGTTACAAAGGGCTGCCTTATGGTATGCAATAGCATAACTCGCATGAAAACAGAGATGTGCCCTGAAGCTCCAGTCACCATGTTAATGCTGCCTTAAAAGTTATTCTTTCAGTTGTCATGAAAAGGGCGGTGAGATTTATGAACATGGTAGGCACAAATCATAGAAGTGCTAGCAAAACATGCATTTTCAGAAACACAGCATCACAGGGAAATGAAATGCTGCCAAAATATATACATCAGAAGCTTCAGCTAGAGACCCAATTAGGAAGAATAACCATATGCTGAACTTTAAGAGATTAAATCATAGACCCAAAATTAAGCAGGGAGTGAGATGGAAAATGTTCTAGTATGTAAAACCAGACTTAATCATGTGTTTAAATGCTCTTCTGTCGAGGTCTGATACCTCTCTATCCATTCTGCATCAATTTATATTCACAATCTTCAGAGAATGTCTGTCCAACAAAACAAAACAAAAAATAAATCCCAAAAAAACAAAAGAAAAAAACCCTCACCCTAAAATGGACTTTAGCACAACTAACAAGCTTCCTCAAGGCATATCCCCTTTTTACAAGGAAATGATGGCTCCATCCTCCATAAGAAAATGTAAGTGCAACCATATGGGATTTCTTCGAAAAATCATAACTACAAGGGAACATGCAGCCTCAGGAAAACAAAGCAAAGTTTCATTGCAAGGAATTTACCATTTATTCAGATAGTTTTCAGTGCCTGACGGGAACACAAATTACTATCTCAATCGACTTTTTAATAAAAAAGTGTATTTAAAAATGATATGAAAGCCTGCACATTAAATTTGAAATGTCTGTAATCTTGCTTTCCATGGCAATCAGATCTGATGAAGTGCTTTGGTTTGGCAAATGTCCTAAAGACCCTAGAAACACAGTCATTATGTTTTGAACATTTCAAGAAGATCTCTTCATATTTAATGAAGTTATTTTCTCTGCTATTACAAGATACAGTGAATTCCTAAATCATAAACTGAGGTTCAAATTTCTAATCATGCTTATTTTTAAAAAGTGACTTGTAAGATTACTAACATTATTAAATTACAAAAGAGCTCGTTCAGCCTAACAACAGAAAAATCTTTAATAGCTACCTTAAACCTCCTCTACTATTCACACAAGTCTTTCTCATGACAGTCATTCTAAATGCAAAAATAAGAGAGGTGAGCCCATTGTTTTGGTTTAAATTGCACCCTTACTTCATGACAAAGAAGGAGCAACAACGCCCTACACTGTGATGGCATTAGACCTGGGATCAGACTAGGCTTATTTCAACAATTGCTCTTTGTAGGCTCTCCCTTTTAAGACATTCACACACTGACATGCAAATACAAGACAGGTCTCATCTGATACCTCTGCACCACAGAAAACATATGCTGGGTGAAAACACTTCAGTAGATTCTGTATATTATAATTGAAGCTCTTACGTTCTATGATTCTATGATGAAACTGTTATGTCACCTTTAATCCAACAATTCTGATCAATAATCCTTTTTGTTTAGTTCACTGCACATTTAAAAATAATCATCTTCAAAATTAGTGCAGCCATCAATTCTGCACGAATCATATAAGCTAAAATGGTTTTTAAATTATTATTTCATTTAAAAGGTAAACATTAAATTTGATGAAAAATGTAATGGATCATCTAAAATTTTCTCTCCTTTATCCCTTTCTAATTGAATTTAGTGTTCATTTCATACTATAAAATTTGTTCTCAAATCTTACACAATTCACTTTGCTAAATATGTCACCTGTGAAAATTCCTAGATTTTTTTGTTCAGCTCATTGCTGAGGTCATTAGTATTACCTCCATTTCAGTAGAGATCTTTGTTATTTCCATGTCTGTGCTTTGAACAATTAGGTCATTATCTTTCAAAGAGAGATATATCATTTAAATGTTTTACTGTCTCTATTTAGCACATTTTACCAGTTACTTCTATCTATATCACACCCAAAAGAAATTTCAAGTTCCATTGTAATTTTTGTTATAAGGAACAAGGATTCTTTAAAAATATTTCTGTTTGTTTACAGAGCTTAGTATTAAAGTCTCACAGATAGAAATATGGAATTTTCTCAGGTATTTTCTTTTTGTTTGTAACTGTAAAAGGAACTAGTCATTGTCTCATTCTCCTAAGATTCATTTCGATATATTAGAAACATTCAAAAGTTATGAATTCCCATAACTGAGCTGTAGAAACTTTATTTCCTATTTTGTTTTTTTTTTAGATCCACATTTTGTAATCATTCTTTGCCATGTAGAGATTCACACATATCATTAGATATGTGCATTTACACATGCCTAATCTTAAAAAACACAGGGCACAGATAATCCTTGATTTTATTGAGAACAAGGTGACGATGGGAAGATGGCAGTAGTGGAGCTGTGTATTAGCCTTTCATCTCCGGAGGCCAACGTTCATGTCTGTCTGAGGTCATGAGTTAAGAGATTTGTAATCGTGCCTTAATCCCTAGTGGACGTTTAGCCACATCATGAACTAACTATACAATTAACAATTTCAGCTGAAGTTGAGACTCAGGACTGAAACATGGTACTTTACAAGTCAGGGTTAAGGTGCACGAACAAGCTGTTTATAGTAGTTTATATGCTTTTTCCATTGTATGAACTTTTTATGATTGTTACATATGCGTATAAGGAAAGTGGCAAATAATACACTTCATCAACAAAACCTCTTCCATATATTAAATCATAATACAACTCTATTTCTTATCCAGAATTTCATATGGTAAAGTTGTATTGCAAAGGCTCTCATTTTCTGGAACTTAGTCTTTTTTTTTCCAGGTAATGTTAGTTGAAATTTTGGCAATACTGAAATTAATACAGGTAGCATCTTCATTCAATGTGTACTTTACAGTAAAAGAAAAATAATGGTTTTCTTAAGAAAATACCAAAATATGAAGAGGCATGCACAATGCTGAAGACAGGACATTTTCAGTTGAACAGCATGATTTTATCTGTACGTCAAAGTACAAAGTATCTGATCAAAAAATTTATTTTCAGTTTTGGCCATTACGTTATTCCACTGTAAATTTCCTTATTTCTTGCCAGTAAAAGAATGCTTTTGTCAGCATTCTCATTCACTGGTGAAATGGCAACAAGTTTAGGTTGGGTTTTTTCTCTCCAGTAAATCTCCAAGTGTACTATGGCTTAGTGGCAGTATATAAAGAATATCTTTAATTAACATTATTACAGCAGAAAAAGTGATATGTGAAGCCTTGGCTCTGGAATGAAAAGCACCAAAACTTTGGAATGAAAAGCACCAAAACTTTGGATTTACCAACTCCAGTGAAAGATCACTACAGAAGCATTCTGGGAAAGCACGAACGCAGTCATGTAGTTTCTTTTCACAAATAGACCTCTTAAAGTTCCAGGAGAGTCTCAGCCTGTGACGTGACCAGACTTGGCCAACTAAAAGATGCATGATGGCAAGAAGGGGTACAATCTGAGCACATAAGCCAGTTCTGACAAGGGACCAGAAAATAAGCTGGGGTCACAGATTCAGAAGATGCTGAGAGCACAGAGAAGCAATAAGAGAAACCCTGTGCTGTTTTAATGATAAAATATACTGTTTTCTCTGATACTAACAAAAAAAAAAAAAAAAAAAAAAAAAGCAAAACCAAACTAAACCCAAAACAAAAAAACAACTTATTTTGTTTGACACATGGGATCATGAATCTGGCTATGTCCCACACTATTGCTTTTGTTCTAATTCTTTCTTTTCCCCTGTTGTTTTTTTTTCCCATACATTTTTTCTAATTTTAAGGTTACAATTTCAAGTTGACACACACAAAAAAGAATACCCTGCTTTCTAGAAAGAAATGCTGAAACTTACCTAATGTCTATAACTCTGCACTTAAACTATGCTTGATCCAAGCATAAAAATGAAATTTATTCCCCATCTTACCCATGCCTATCAATGAAGTAAGGGATAAGCGTTGTAGTCACACATCTCTATAAAGAATACATCCTTAGGTTCCAACTTAAAATGGAACCTTTATTCAGAATTCAATTTTATCTTTTTTACTGCCCTTCACAAAGGGTATGAAATATTTCTATAATTAACTTATAATCCTGCAGCAGGCAAAAAAGAGCTGTTCTCAACTCACAATAAGAGCTGTCCTTTCCATGAGATCAATATACCTGAGGAATGATGCATTAGTTTTTTTTACAAGAAACACCATACACTCCTGGGCAGGGCCCCCTTACAGCTTTATGATACTTTGCAGAAGGATGGATATTCCAAAAACAGTGGCTGAATAAAATTATTTGCCTGTTGTCAAGTCTCTCTGAGGTCTCTTCGACTTTCCACTGCAGCATATGATCTACACAACTGCTGGAAACGGACATGACCATTTCTGGAGAAAAGTGGAAATTGTCTTCTCTGTCACCTCTTCCCATGGTTCCTTCCAACAGGTTTCAGGTAGGGCAAAGACTGAAGCACGTCTTGCCATAGCAGTCTTTCTTTCTATTCAGATTCTTGTCCCATGTGGATGGCCTGGTGTGCTATAGCAATTGTAGCAGTGTATGCCTGCGGCACCCTGAGTAGAAATTATGACAGTCTGTCTGAGAAGCAGATAGAATTCTTCCCCACCACCACCCCTGGATGAATCGTAAGATAAAAGCTTAAAGAAAAAAAAGAGGCTAGTAGGTCAGGTTTTGTGTACTTTGCTCTCAGAATCATTATCGTTGTCTTAAGAAATTTCTGGTTGAATGAACTACAAATCACAGTTCTTCAAGAGAAGCATTGTATGGCTGGGTAGTCACGCTCCTTAACATGTAACTTCACTTGCTGCAAATGAAACATAAAGTAGTTTTTCACAGCTGTACGATGACACACTTTGCCAGTTTCTAGGATATTTCTTTCCATTTTAAGTTTATCATAAAAGTGCACACACGTTAAATTACTAAACTATTGCATTTATAATACTTTCTAAAAAGGTGTAGAGCTTTATTTTTGTTTTTTTTTTTTTAAATATAAATGAAAGGTATTAGCTTAGAGATCCTTTATACAAGTTTTATGTTACATGGTCTGACTTTGTTACAAAAGCGTTTTGGAAAGACTGGCAAAATCTGAAAAACATCCATCAAAATAGACAAATAATTTATAACTTCAAATCAATATTCTTATATTCAAAATACTGGAAGTCACCAGTCCTTGAAATCATATGCTTACTTTTAAGAACATATTTGAACTATTAATTTTATCTATTTTGTTACAAACAAAGAAGTAAATCCAGAAACAGGGAAGCAAAATCCTGGGGGAAAAAAAAAAAAAATCACACTGCATAGAAGAATTTTACATTGTCTTATAAAGTTATCGGCTTTCTGCAACAATTTGCACATCCAGAAAGAAATAATAGTGACAAGCAGCCCTGAAGCTTGTAGGAAGAAAAGAAAATAGCCTTTGAGCAATCATCTTCTGTGTATAAGGTCACTTGCTGATCTAATAGAAAAGATTACGGACTTGCAGCAACAGTAAAACTGGTACCTCTTTTTGCTGCTGGTCTATGGGATCTAAATAAATTGTATTTTGTTACAAGAAAGAGAGCAACAAAATGGAGAAAGTCCCTGTAGCTAAGATGGATTTCTAAAAACATGAAAAGTAAAATGCAAAAATGCAAAGCTCAAGGCTTAAAATACAGCCACACCTCCCTTTTCATAGCTCCTCAAAAAACTAGTAATATAAATTGTGTGGGCAGGATTATCTTTTTCTTTTTTTTTTTCATACACCGTTGATAAGATCAACTATGTGAAAAGCTCTTGTGCAATGGGATCCTGTGTCTGCCAGGGCTTTGAAGAAGCACTGCTTGCACTTTTTCTTTCTTTTTTTGCTAATAGAAATCTCCATGAAAATACAAAGAAGCCTTATAAAACTAAAGACTAAGTTTCACCGGATTTGCTACCAGAACCTAGCAGTAGGGCAAATGCTTTTTAGACAGCTTTTTGCCTTACACCAGCTCCTAGTCTCAGCACCTGCCCTTTTGCTTGCTGCCTCTCTGCTGCCCTTCAGGCATGCCACATCCTTCTCCTCCACTCCCCTCTGACTCCAGCAGCATGATTTTGGGGAGAAGCAACAGCCCCTTATCTAGAAAGCTGCCATACAGGCCAGGGCATAGCAGCTAGAACAAAACAAACAAGGAACCTTTCTCCACACTGCTAGTAATAAAACTCATCATGTCACAGTGTTGTTCAGAAGGCTTTAGATCTTAATGTGGACATTGACCAGACTGCCATTGGATTGATAACCCCAACCAAGAGCCTCCATGGAGAGAGTGCACATTGAATCTAAGCGCAAGGTCAGACCCTGATGGCAGCAGCTCCAGACCACATGCTGGAGTGCCTGAGACAGTGGCAGTGTCTGCAAGAGTCGTGTCCTGGCTATTCAATGCTAGAGATGCTGTTGCTACCAGCTGTATTATGTTCAGTCAGTTGTCTCCACCTGTGCAACTTCAGCCTAGGGGAAAATAAAGGTAAAGGCACTTGTGGCCAAGTTGTCTTTTGAGAAGATTAAATGCCTTGGATAGGAAAGTGTGAAAGATCTTTCTCGGCAAAGGACAAAGAGCTTTAAGTCACATGAGGTATAAAGGAGCTGATGGCATCTAAATGTAAAATCTAAGCTTGACTGAAATCACTGACAACAAATTCTACAAATTTCAGTGGGACCAAGATTTTGCCTAGAGTAAAACATTAATAAAAGTGATGATGATAATAGTATTAATAATGTTAAAAATAAATAATCTTAAATTTTTATGTTCAAATATAATAAAAATAACCAGCAATATTAAAAAAGTGCAGTGCAAGAGATGTTAACACATTCATGATCAGGTGAATTCAGATGCATGTTTTCTAATACCAGTGGCTCCACCTGCATATTATTAATCACACAGTCAAGTTTGAGGGGAGGAATAAATATTGGGAACAGTTTCGACAATTAATCTTCAGTTGGCTTTTGGTCTTCCCAGTAAACCATACGTAACTTATAGTAAACTATGGAATAGAGTTATATTATAATACAGTTTCAATTTTAATCTATTGTGCACTTGTAACAGCTACAAACAATTGCCCTGCCAGAAGCTTTGCTATTTGAGCTATGAACTAAGTTAATTGTTAATTACAGAAAATACTATTAAAATCATAAATATAAAGTCACTTCATCAACAGGCTCACATAAGTGTCTCAGTATAGGTACTTCAAAGTTTACTTTTTCCAGGTGAAATATCTAGGTAACACTCTTGGTACAAAAGGCATACTGCACAAAATAATAGAAGTCTTCACTTGTAGATCATATTCTCAAGAGAATTTTAAAGAGCTAATATGATCCTAACTTTGTACTCAGAATAATATGTCTTACTACCTTTGTGGATTGTAAACAAAACAAATCATTGTATAAGCCTCTTTACTAAAACAAGGCCTCAAAGGCATTAAGAAAAAAGAACTTAGAAATATTGTACAACCATACATTTCTACTTTTTTGATTTAATAGTGTAATCAACTTTATAAGCATGTCTCACAGCATTTTTATATTCTTTTACATTAAAATTCCCACAACACATTCATACTGGAGATGACAATGACACAGGTCATTTTTCGTCCTCTGTATCAAAAGACTTTACTGGTGAACAAAATAAAACAGTTCAATATTTATTTACAAGATATTTCAAATTAATAGACTATAAAATCTGATGAACTCTGAAACAAATATTCCATCTGGTAAGAATTATGCAAACTCACCACAAAAAATAATATAGGGTGGATACAGGACGAGAATAAACTGCTATCTGCAGTGAACATGCTACTACACTTAACTAGCTTTAGAATGCACACTGATGGCTACTGTTTGAGGAGTTTTTATAGCCCTTTAAGGAAATTAAAATCTTCACAGCTTCCAGCCTACAAAGCACTGAAAGAAAGCTAAATTGCTTGCTGATTTTAGATTTTGCAAAGTAGGCTGATGTAAGCTGTGCAGCAAGAAAACAAAAAATACACACTTTACAATTAATGCCATCGTCTCTTGAGATGCAGGTGTGTTGACCAGTGATATGGGTGCCTCTAGAGTGATTATTCTTTACACTTACCTTAACAAACAGGATCCTAATTACACACAGGCATTCTGGGCACTGGGTTGTTTAGAAAGACTTAATTCTGTTCATTATCACAAGGCTGCAAAAAGTAGCTCTGTAGAACAACAGTTATCTCTATAACATGAGTAATAAGTTATAAAGGATTAAAAAAAAATTGACAATACCCTCACTAGAGGTTGATATTGTGTAGCCATCTTTATGGAAAGCAGATTTCAAAGTTTGCTTTATATGAAGCGGAAATTTTACCAAAGTTTCTTAGTCTTCAATTACTTTTAGAGGTTAACTAAACACACTAATCTTTATTTATGTGAGACACCACAAAAAAAAAAACACCTCTCAGTGCTTCAGAAGGTACTGATTTACAGCAAAGAGAGAAAAGGGACAGAAATGTGGTGGCTGCGCTTCCTGGTACCACTGTCAATCCAATTCAGTCTGTAAGATTCTAGTTGAGCAATCCAACAGGCATGAACATGGATGTGCATTCTTTCCCCTAACCACAGCACAGCTGCATCAAACCCAGTATCACTTGAGTTCTTTCCTTGGCTGTGGCATCTCTCATGAGCGTCGCCTCTGGAAGACTGACAGGTTTTGCCATTGCATTTTGTCTGGTTCTGTTTAGCACCTGCATCTAGAGACTTTGTGCCCTGGGCTTTGAGCTTCTCAGTTCTCACAGGTTTGAGCAAGACTATGCCTCCCTTGTTTGCATGAGAGTCCTCCAAGGAAAACACAGGTGCATCAGGAAGTGGTCTGGTGATTCAAAGCTGACACAACTCCCTCCCAGGGACAGATCCAAGCCCATTAAAAACAGGGGATTTCTTTCCCCCATGAACGTCAGTAGAGACTGAATCAGAGATAATGTGATATTCAATCTACACCTTACTGCTGGAGTGAGTCAGCAGTTGTAGAGGCCTTGGAGTTTTTTATAATGTCTTCTAGTTATTAATGCCTCACAGCATTTATTCTCAGGATTCAGACAAAATTCCAATTTACTTAATTACATTCTATTTATGTAAATTATCTCCTATAGGTTTAATAAATTAAGTACACACATTTACTTCCTGTATAGGTACTATTACAGTTATCTTTTACCTTGAAGGCAGCTGTATATCAGTGGCAAGTGATTTTTAGTGATAAGCAAGAGTATTTCATAAAGTAAATGTTGTGGGAAAAAAAAAGCATATGCTCTAATAATAAAACTGTTTATTTAGAAAGTTCTTGAATTATATACTTCATGATTTACTGACCAGTCTTTCAGATAAACTGGTAGATTTTATGTAGTATGCATATCCCTTGATAAGTATGTATTTGTTGAAACACACAGTTGAAGTTTTTCCCAGAAAAAAGCAGCATACTAACGGGAGCACACTATCGCAATATGGTGAGGGTGCCAATTTTTAATCCAAAAGCACAGACAATTTTTTCCAAACTCCCAGGAAAATCATTAAAATAAAGCAACACAAAACAGCAAAAGCAGAAAATGTCAGAAGCAGCATAAGGATGCTAAGTTTAAAATGGTAATGATAAATATGAAACTGCAATCTATTTTGAGAAAAATACAAAGGTTTTCTGCAGTACTTCAACTCTTGTCCTCTTTCCTATAGTTCCTTCCAATACAGAATTGATCAGCTGTACATGTAATTAACGATTGGCTGCTAAATTAAATCTTATTAAAGCATTAATTGCCATAAAGTGCACAAAAACAACCCATTTGATAAGATGAAAATAAATCTTACACCAGCAAAGTACAGCAAGCTAGAAGAAATATCTTCGTCTAAACTAATGTTTTAATCTGTGACTTTTGCACCTTCAGAAAATACAATGGTCCATCATTCATGTTGGCAGTGGCCTGAAAAGGTGAACAAAGACCAGTTAACCCTGCTCACTCTCAGTGGCACTGAATCAGGTGATGTCGCCAATCTTCTCTGAGCATACTACAGCAAAACTTCTTTTACTTTCCCCCAGAGCACAGACAGAGGATTCCAAATACAACTTTATGGCTCTTTTATTCATGAGAACAATCAAGGTGGGCAGGCTATCGATCCCCCTATGTGGTGTTACATATATTCTCGTATTATCATATTATCATTCATTACAGCAGTCTAGCCTAGAAGCCTGCCTCTCAATTCAGTACCATATTACATGCCTCCAGAAGAGATTTCAGTGAAGACCACCTTGACTGTTCTCAGTACTTTTGTACAGTGCTCAGATTTTTACTAAAGATGATCACAGCTGGATGTAGTTTCCCACATGCAAGACAAAATCTAGGGAGACATATTGTTTTGATTCTTCTCCTCAATCTGTTTTGATAAATTATTCAGTGCTCATGTATGTTCTGACTTCATTAATTTAATTAAATCATTACATTAGCTGCCGTAAGAGCCTGAATGTATCTGCATGACTTCAATATCCCCCACATTAGCTTAGGGATATTCTGTTTTGAGGAAAACATTACCCTCCAGCAAAATTGAGGACAGTATTACTATTAGTCTCACCAGCAGCATGGCAGTGCTTGTCTACCACATGCTTTCTCTGGTGTATCACTGTGCACAGACTTCTCTTAATTAGAGCTAGACATCAACAGAAATAAGCTCCTACAACCCATATACCAAGCTACTTGAACATTAGTGATGATATTCAAACTTAAATTACATTCTATAGTAAACGGAAAAATTAAATGCACTTCCTCCCCAGATATCTCATCTTTGCTTGAGCTTTGTAAGGGACACATAGTTTATATTATGTTATGTAAATAGACACACAGAGATACAGAGAATTTAAAAGAAACCTATATTACTCTTGCCTTCACATAAGGAAATATTTCTAAAAGCAGACAAAATAAGGCTTTAATATATTTCCTTAAATTATTTTCCTTTCTGGTTCACATGAACTCTCCTTTTCCTACATCAATGTCTCCACAATAATACACGATTTTTGCACTCACTTTTCTGGACTTGAAAATCTGTCCTTTCCAGTGTCCAGCTCTGTTGAGTGTTCCCAGACTTACAACCTAAACAAACCTTCCATTTCGAAACCATGTCATTTTGATCTTTGTATTCTGTCCTACCTAGACTTTCTGGAAGTCTTTCCCAGCCTACATGTTTCTTCCAAAGTAACTTTTAAAAGCCCATGTTAGTCATAATTCAGCCCAAAATTGAAAATAAACATCATGCTTCATGAAACATGATTGTCACTGTATTTTAATGATTTCAGCCTATACAAAAAGTACAAACCAAAGGTAGGTCACACAACTTTTTTTCTTAAATATGGGAACATTCATTAATAGGTTATGCCAATGAACTGGACAGAAGATGAGTGTTTTCCCATGCTGAAAGGACTTGAGCATTTTTAAAGGCAGACAGAGGCTATCAGCAGACTACAGGAGGGCTGAGAAAACTTATCTCTTCATGAATGACCTCATTTAGTGGATAGGGTAGTTTAAGCCTAAATAGGGCCCCTAGAGTGGCTATACAGTATTACAAATATTTTCAAATACAGGTTGCCTTTAACTAAAGCAATGAAAAACACAATGATTTTCCTTAAACCTAAAGCCCAGCAGCAAAACTGGAACAATCTTTCACTACCTTGCTGCCAGAGTGACAGGAATGTCTGTCACAGAAGGGATAAAAATTAGATATTAATTCTTCTTATCTCTAAACCTGGTCATGTGTTGTTAATATTTGGATTATACAAATTAAATTATTTTCCTCTTTTTTTTTTTTTTTCAGAGTTCAATGATAACACATAAAAAACTAGTTCATAAGACTTTGAGACTCAGAGTCTGTATCCAGAATTTGAATTCTGCATTCAGAGCTACTCCAGACTTCCAATAGATTTTATGTACCCATTTGGATGTATGTGATACAAGATGTAAGCAAGAGAGATTTTTATTACCATATGCGTCAGTTCTTTTCATATATAGTAAACCTATGGAGAATAACTGAACTTCAAGCACTCTTGACAAAACTACAACAACCTAACAGTTTAGTCTGTCTGTCAAAACTTTTTGTTGCACCAAATCTTCCGACGTCCGTTAATTTTCTGAACATCTAATTAATTGCCCCAAGCTGGTTTCACTCTAATATACCAGTTCTGAAGTGAAAGACCTGATAATTGTGCTAGCCCTGCCACCATTGTCAGCAGTGCTAGATGTGCACCCACAAAGACTCCTGATCAAATCCCGTAACACTAATGAATTTGTAGGGTCAATCACAATTCCTAGAGTGTACATAGATTCCTCAGCTTTCCCACAGAACAAAAGTAGAAACGATTCATTCTCATGCAACAGAAATTATAATATGGGAAAAAGTATCTCTTCATATGCCTGATCCTAAGGGAGAACATCTTAAGGGAAACTCTCAACTGTAATGAAATTGGTAAGTTTCCTGAATAGATGCCACTTGACCCCTTCCAAAGCATTTAAACCACAGTTAGGGTTAGCGACCTCTGTTTGCTTTGTTTATGGTATAGCTCTTTCCTGCCATAATCACTTACAGTTTGGGTAAAAACTGGAAAAAAAAATTTGTATGAATGCATGAAAAGTCAAGAAGTTAAAAACTTTTTAGCCCATATCTCCTCAGCTAACCTATTTTTGTACCAAATCTCTTATTTCATTGCAGCAGCCATAGAATTGGATGAGATTTCTGTTTTAGGCACTTGAACTAATCAATTTTTCTGGAAAAAGAAATACAATGAAGTCACACAAAGGAATTCCCAAAATATTTTTTTAAATCACTTCAGAGTTACATTTGCATCTTCTGTATATTTTTTTTCTTTCTTTCACAGTTACTGGCTTACACTTGAAGCTACATTTCACCTAATAGTCGATAGCCTGTAGTTCTGATATAAAGCAAAACTGATATTGTGTACATGCACAATAACTTTCTAGAAAAAGAAGTTTTTATTCAAATTACTGCAGGAAGGAATCTAAATAGCTGACAACATTGGTAAAGCACTACTGATAAGAAATCTGTCACAGCAAAGTGGAGGCAGCTGGCAGAAGAGCTCTGGTTCTGCAAAATGCTTGTCATTGGCAGTCAACTGTAGCCATAAGGACCCCCAGCAGCGAGACTATACAAGTGAATAGATGTCCCTTTCTATCTAGAGCACTT
This sequence comes from Urocolius indicus, assembly GCA_013401255.1. Lineage (NCBI taxonomy): Eukaryota > Metazoa > Chordata > Aves > Coliiformes > Coliidae > Urocolius > Urocolius indicus. The sequence goes on from WBNH01009907.1 coordinate 248,686, forward strand.
TGAAGAACTGAGACTTTGCAGTGAGAGGGAAAATGAATACTGTGGTTCACAAGGTAAACATCATATATAACTTAAAAAAAAAAAATGAGGTCATCCATCAAAGGTTTAAGAGATTGCCTTGAGCTACTGCTTACAAAATGAATGATCCCTATCAAGTTGTAGCTTTGAACTGGGTTAAAGCTAAAACAAAGCTTTACAGCTGGAAAACCATCAGAGAGCTATACTTTTGTGGTGCTGCATCCTCTTTACAAGTGGTTTGCTAGTAAACATAAGATTAAATGTTCGCTCTAGATCTCATCAACACTAAACACAAGGATGAAATGTCTGTGGCTCACTTCCAGGCAGCAAATTAGAGAGTAATCCATGGTGTTACTCCAAACAAGGCCTGATGCTTTTATCGACTGCATCACCATCTCATGCAAAACCTAACGTTCAGTCAATAGCTTGTGTTGGAGGGGAGCCACTAACTCACTGTTCCTGTCAGTATTCCTTATCTAATTACAAATGGACTGCAACTCTATCTTCTTAGCACAGTCCACCTCAGCTGCAAGTTTAGCACAGATTGACCCACACATACTGCTCTTCTGCTGCTGTCAAGGCCTACTCCTTCAAAAAGTCCTTGGCTATTCTTTTGGTAATCTCCGTTTTTGTGCAAAATATGCAGTAATTCAAAACCATTGCTTCAGTAAGAGCAAGGGAAAATAATAGTTTCAGAACTTCTGGAAACATCCCACATATGAACAGTTCGTATAAATTATAAGCAAAGGAGATACTGATTCAGTTTACAGAAGTTGAAATAGGGCAAACTAGTGAGACATATATTTTAGTCTACTTCATAATTGCTCTATGGTATGGGTAAAGCCAACAGTCAGAATTGCCTTATATAAAATGTCCTATATTTAGCTGCCTCCCAGCCAAGGAAGCATATCTCAAAACGTCTAGCTTAATCTGGTTTCAAATAAGGCTGAGATTAAAAGGTGGAAAAATATATCACAGTGCTGAGCATTTCTTTGACTAAGGTTTGAAAAAACTGTTCTCTTCCCTCCAGGTAACAAGCTATCATCCTGCTTTAGGGAAAAGTCTGCCTTCAGACTAAGTGAAGAAAAACAGAAGTCAAAATGGATGTGAGAAAGCCTCTAACATCACAGAGCTATTTAAAACAACCTTTTGTCCACTCTCTACATCACTTCTTTTTTTTTTTTTTTATCCTCTTTTTCTTTGTTTTACCACTACTGGCATCCCTTTCCCTCTATTCATAAGATACCACTAAAAACAATCTTACTAGGACAGGCACTTCAGTCTTGTATTTCATGAAACAAACACGAGTGGCAAATTTCTTTCAAAACACAATCAGTAAGAGAAACAAATGTGTTTACAAAAGAGAGATGAGTAACTCAATCCAGTTTAAATTGAGAGACACCAAACTCTACTCTACAGTGCCCCTGAGTAGACATTTCAAACCTGCAGCTGGGATGCAGTGAGGATGTGAGACGTTGCCTCAGACTCTCATCTAGAACAAGGGGAGGATGTTTGTTCTTGTGGTGGGTTGATCCTGACTGTTAACCAGGTACCCACCAAAGTTGCTCTATTGCTCCCCTTCTCAGCTGGACAGGGGAGAGAAAATATAGTAAAGGCTTGTGGGTTGAGATAACATCAAGGAAATCAGTCAGCAATGGGCAAAACAGTCAGCATGGGCAAAACAGTCAGCATGGGCAAAACAGATGACTTGGGGAAAATTAATTTATCACCAATCAAATCAGAGGAATGAGAAATAAAAACTAACAAGCTAGTATTTTAACAAACTAAGAAAACAATATCAACTGCAAAGGTTTCCTAACAAAATCAGTGAACCTGAGAAGTGAAGTTCTTTTGCTGAATTGATTTCAACAAATGCAGGCCATGAGGTGACCTTTCTTCTCCTAAAGCTGACCAGAAATATTAAACAGCAGAACAACAGAAATGTTTACAAATTCAGAAAGCACAGTAACCTCAACTTTTGCCTTTCTCAAATATTTGTGTGCTGTCAGGTTAGCTTTTTAGATAGTGTAGTATCTCCCCCAAGGCACATTCTGTGCCACTGTATTTGTAACACGAATAAGAAAAAAAGAAGATAACAAACTCAGACTTTCAACTAACCAGGACATTAATTTACTAACAAAGGACCAAAGCCTAGAAAAAAGCAATGGCAAATCACAGTTGGGAAGAGCAGGTACAGAGCCCAGGCTTCCAGAAGTGCAAATACAGACACAGCTAGGCTGAACAAACTTTATGATGTCCTCAGTGAGACTCACACTGAGATCTCTGTAGAAAGAAGAGAGTGCCAGTTCATACTATAGTATTAAAAATTTCATACACTGAAGTAACTGTATAATTCACCTGTCTACATTTATACCATTGTTTTCTACTTTAAAGGCTAGGACATCACATGGGATTAAGATCAGCTGAGTTCCCTTGCCACCTGGGATAACCAAGACTTCTTCACTATAATAATTCTCTCCTCTTTAACAGCAAAATTGCTGACAGAGACGAATGAGATGCTTCCTGCTTTCTCATTTCAGAGCACCATGCAGACTAATACAGTCTTGTTAGATACTTGTTAGATAGGGAAAAATTATCATTTCCATTTTAGCATTATGAAGTCAGAATACAGCAGTGACAAAGTCAAAACCTGAGAATTATCAGAAGGTCTGAAATAAATTAAAGAAATTAAATTCATGCTCCCTTGTTACCTGAAGTATAAAAGCTAGTCATCCTGAGACACTAACATCTGTGCAAAGTATCTTGAGAGCAAGAAAGTCTCATGAATCATGGGTAGCTAGGCAAAACATTCCCTCCAATAGACTTTCATTGCAAATACAGAAAGTAAGACTGAATCTATTTTGCTGCATAATGTACATACTTTTTTTGTCATGCTAGTATAATACTAAAAATCTTGCTTTTCTATTTCATGACAAATTCTGATCTGCAAAGGATTAAAAGGTCTTTCTATAAATGACAATACTAAGGTATTCAGACTTCTCTGACATAAACCTCTATTAAACTTTGCTAATCAAGTGAACAATACAAAAGCTAAAGGCCATTTTCAGAAACCTAACCAAGTAAGTCGAAAATAGTAGGGTGTCATCTACATATGAATGCACGTCACTGTTCTGTTGAGTATATGAGTTTGTAGAAAGCTGAGCACAAGGCTGCTGCAGTTAATTTTAAAAGGATTAAAAAATTCAGCTAAAAAAGCTTGAAACTTCCATTCCCTTTAGTGTTGAAACCATTACCAAATAATTGACTAAATAAACAACAACAAAAAAGCCACAGGAAAAGGTAATCTCCAATTTAAAACTAAACAAGCAAGACAAGCCTGCTTGTCTACTACTAAAACAAAAAGCACCAAAAATTATCTAGACTATTTACTTCAACTTTTTTTTTTGTTTTATTTTAAGCACTACAGAAATCATCAGGTAAAATAATTATAAGATCTACTATTTATGAAGGTCCTTTGGCATAATAAACAGTGAACGGTCTTTCATGAAAGCTTTAAAATACATTAAGAGCTAAGTAAGTTGAAGAGTTCAGAAGAAAACCAACATGTACTTAAACCAACCAAACATTGGAATAATCAGCTAACAATTAAAGAAGTTTGTAAGATAACTGGAGACTCTGAAAATAATTTAAATAATAGAAAGGTTTTCATATACTTACAAACTGCAAATACTAACTAGAATAAGAGTTGCTGGAAGCAACCAAAGCCATTCCTATTTATGAAGTTGAAATCCAAATTCAAAACTATTAAAAATTTCAAGTTACATAAATTCTTAAGCTGCTTAAGTTTTTTAAGTTTTTAGAAGCAATCGAAACTTTAAGCATTTTTAAACATTACCTTCTAGGTAGTTGATTCATACTGTGCAAGTCCATTTGTGGACACTTAGCCATGGGAACCATCTGAGAATCTCTCATGCAATCAACAGTCACTTGTTTCAAATCAATACATCATAATATGACACTGCAATAAGAGAGTTTAAACCTACTGTCTGCATATGGCAGAAAATGAATCCTTTCCAAAGAGAAAATGCCAGAGAGCCTGAAACACCCCAGTCATGAGCCTTCTGGCCAATTCTGTGCAGACTTATCATTTCAAGGTCAGTTCTCTGACAGTTATTTGATGATGAGCGTCTTACACACATTCTGGGGCCTCATCTCTTTCTGCACAAATTAGCCACACCACACTGTGAAAAAATACACTTTATGTCTGTGGTAGTTTGACATGTGGATGCCCACCACGCCATCCCAGACCCACTACAATGTCAAAAAGAGTTATGAAAAATATTGGAGGCACCTGTTCACTCCAAAGCCATGCTTCCATTATTACATGTACACATTTCTTTGATTGACTAGTATCCTGTATTGGAAAACAGACACTAAAGGCCAGCTTCATGTTCTGAGGCTTGGTTAAGAACCTGACTAATCCACAGAAAATTGAAATCTGAAGGGTCACCATTAATTTTGGAAATATACTGCTGACTATAAATGAACAGTATGCTATTATATTGTAAATGACTGTTGAGATTTGCTGTGATCACAAGAGATAAGAAAAACATTGACATTTGAGAATAATTTCTCTCTCTCTCTCTGGGTCTTCTTTTCTATCTACAGGCATATTAAAAAGAGAAAGATCTTCCATGACCTACAAAAAATAACAAGAGAACTCAAGGCAAGTATATTATTAAACAACAGTTAACTTAAAAAAAAAGGAAGTAGACAGCCTTTCCGTAGATATCACAGGATGTAAATGAAAAACAAAAACTATTGAGTTTTTATTCCTTTGTTTTTCTTATATCTAAAGTCCCCAAATTTACTCTTACTATATAATGCACAGGTTAGTGACCTTTCTTGCTCAGAGAGTTCTTTCTCTTAGAGTGTCTATTTTCAATTTCCAAGAGAATTGGAATTTTAGGAAGAAAACTTTTCCCCTGCTGAGATATTCACCTGCAGCGAATTTCCAGCAGTACTAAAATGATGCTTCCTAAAAAGGACAGGTTTCAATCTAAGCCTTTTAGAGACAGAGATGATCTTGGTCTGTCAACACAACTGAGGAGGGTACTTAAAAAAAAAGGCAAACAAAAAGCAACAAAAGAAACCCAAACCAACCCCATAGAAAAGTATATTTCTCCCCACTTTCCAAACTAAATAAAGAAAATCATGCAGATCTTCAACATGACCACCGAGCAAAAAAATTTGCTTATCCCAAACAGGAGTAATGACAAGGTATACTTCTTAACCAAAGCCTGGTCAGGTAATCTACATGTGCAATGAACAAGCAAGAAACAAGTAATCAGTAATCTTTTATTTTAAAATCTATTGCTTTTGTGAGAAAGCAACAGCCACCTACAATTGCTCACCTTTTTTCTTAAAGCGTTTGCCTGAAGTTTGGCTAATGAACAGAACAAGTGCTAATTCAAAATTAACAATTTAAAGGATTTCAAGAGCTAAGTAAGCATTTCAATGAACGTCAACACAGCTGATCTCAGAAATCAAAGATGTTCCTTTGAGAGTCTGGAAATTCATTTCTAGGAGCTATACTGCACTGAATGAGTGGAGATGAAAATGAAAGGTCTTGAATGCTCTGATTACTTTAAAAACTTGCAACTGAATTTTCAATCTATTTTACAAAAAAAAAAAAAAAAGCATTCAAGAATAAAAGGTGCAGATCTGTTTCAAACAGGCTGTTTTGTGACACCTGAAGACTAAGAGCATGTCACAGGTAGAGATCACACCATGTGACTAAACAATTGATGTATAATTTGTAAGGATAGCAATTTTGACTGTCAGTTAAAAAAATAAGGCTTGTAATATTTTTCATCTTAAGTTTGTGGAGTCTCACAGAATCTCTACATGTTTTACTTTTCAAATTATTTATAAGCTCCGCTTACATCATATGATGAAAAAGTCATTTGGGCTAATTCTTCCGAGACAGAAATTGCCCAATTTTCAGTAGTTTGACCATCTATAGTTTCTTGAATTAGTAAATAGTCTAAGGAATTATGCTCAAATTAAGCAATCACAAATGGTAATTACAAAATTCTGCTATTACTTTTATTTCTGTTTACAAGTATGGCCATTAAAGCATGCCCGATCTTTAATAAAATTACCTAGATAATAACAAAGTAGAATATCTCCACTGTTTTCCTTATATGTTTTGAGAATAACATTTTTATATTGTAAATGCCATTTACAAAGTCTATTTAATGTAATAGAAATTAGTATTTAAGAAACATCGTCAATCAGAAATCTGAACTTTCACCTGAAGATGTATTGAGATCATTAAGTCTGAACAAATGTATGCTTTGAATAAATCGGTAATAATAGGGCATTCTGTATTGTTTCAGTAAAAATGTCTTTTTTTCTGCATTACATATAGCTGTGCACTGGAACAGTGCCGCACATCTAATTGAGGTGAAAGACTATCATTTTGGAAATGAGTAATCATTGGTTGCCTCATACCTTTGGTCTTCTTTTTAATTTAAACTTGAAACTCTCAAAAACGCAGCACAAAAGCTTTCAAAACTGCTAAGAGATATTTCCACATGGCTCAGTCTACAATGTCAGTTTACTCTGTCTTGTTACTTGACATCTCCACTCTATTCAGGGTTCATCAAACACAGCCACTCTTCTGATTAATGGCTAATTTATTATTTGCCTTGCAAATGTTTATGTACTGGGAGATGAGGTAAATATACTTCAGCTCTGACAAGCACCATGCCCATTCTCTCCCTGCCTGATGGAATGGTCAGTTGATGGTGTCCCAGAGGAGTCGTGCCCTGCCTTAGGTTTCCCATGTAGTCCTCTGAAAGTCAAAGTATCTATTTTTAATGAGCACAGTGCAAAATCAATTAGCTGGTGGCTAAGAAAAAGAAATTACTAATCACATTTATTTGGCATTTTCATGAGACCCATCAAAAATAACCTTCTGTATTAATCATGTGCATTAGTACTTTTCTGCAGGCTGAAGAATCAGGTCCCAAAAATAAAAATTAAAAAAAAAAAAAATATCCCTATATTGCTGTTTCATAGTCTTTCACATCACCAATTTGAAAAATGCTATAGCATAGCCATAAAAAAAATCCAAAAACACCCAAAGAAAATAATTTCAAAAAGAACAGAAAAAGAGAAGATAAGTGTCTGATGTAATTCTATAATGCCATTCAGCTGGTAGACAGCCAACTTCATATGTCATATTATTATATCTGTACTGCAGCAGAAATTTTTTCCCAAACTGCAATTTGTTAATTTGCATTGTACCTGGAAACTAATAGGTCTCAAATCATGATGTCTACTTGTAAAGATACTTCTAAGCTCACCAATGGAACTTCACTTTGGTGGAAAGGTACAACAGATAATCAAAAATCAAGAAAACAAAAGAAACTTAAACTTCCTCAAACAGCAATGTTATTAGATATTGCTAAAGTATTGATGAAAAGCAATAAAAAGTCAGGTATCAAACACATTAAGTTTAACATAGACTCCTTGTATCAAAAAGGCAAAACCTAAATCTGTTTAAATATGCATGAGAGAGGCCATGCTGGATCAACTATTTACCGTCACAGACAATTTTGCCACTATATCTGTGTGCTAACAGTAGAGGGCTACTTTAGACTCTTACTGTAACAGTCTCAGTGACTCAAAATTTCCCAGAGCTGTCTGCAGCAGAAACAAACTCCTCTGTTAGGAACCACTACACTGAAATCCAGAGCATACAACAGAAAGAGTTATGTTTTTTACTAGAGTCTCCTAACTCCTACTTAGCCTGCTGCCATCAAGGGCCTAGAATTTCAGGAATGAAACATGCATGAAGAGATGAATAACATTATTTTGCTAAAGTCTGGATTCAGCTGTTTGAGAGATCTAATTGTGTAAGGGAATCAGAAGCATACACAAAATCTCTTAACTTTCACTGTACAGTGAAAACTAGAAAGAACATGCATGTATATAGAACGTGTAGGAAAAAAATGAAAATGGTAGGTGAGGAAGAACAGAAAGGAGAAAGGAACTAATATCTTACTGCAAGTTAGTTAGCACATGAAAAGAGATTTAAAAGTGACAAAAGGAGAAAAAGGACCTAACTGAGGAAAACTAATATACATATGGCCTCCATATCATATACTACCTACGACTGTGTAAATGTACAAGGTACAGTCAGTAAAAAGCACTTAAAAACTTCAGTAGTTGTGGAAGCTATCCAAACACTATTGCAGTGGGTTTCAAACAACTGTACCACTTAGCCTGAAAAGCATTTAGACTATCAATTCCTCATTGCAAAGACTCTTTGTACCATTTTTCAACTGATAATATGTAGGTCTGAGAGACAATATTCACATTCCATTAGTGTATTCATACATTTGCCTCTGAAGAGGTACTTTTTTTTTTTTTTTTAACTACTGAGCATTACTACCTTTTTTTCTTAATCCATTATAAGGAAGACTGAGATATAGGCCTGTAACAAATAACACGGGTGTTCCAAAAACCTCTGCCTCCATTATCTTTCCTTGTTTCAGAGACAGTGGCATGCAGAGAGCTGAATGTTCTGCCCTCTTCTGTGCTTGCTGCAGGAGATCTTGAGAAATAGACCAGGGAAAAGTCTTGGTAGAATGTATATCTCAGGTAAAAGTTTGAAATAAATCTAAGTGTACTGTCAAAATAGTAATCAAGGTTTGAAGAGAGTACATCTAAAATACCCTTTGAAAAAGTATGCTCAATCTAAAGCTTCCAAGAGGAGTGGCAAGAAAAGCATTAAAGATGAGAAAACAGCTGATTGGAGATGAGACAAATGTGCTTTGCACCATAAATACAACACTTACCTCTAAGTCATTCCTTGAGTCTCTTTTTTCCTATAGCCTGTTTCTCATCTCAACATTCAAAAGCAAGGGGAAGTCACGGCTGTTAATGTTAACACACAACTAGATTAATTGGTCCTCAGTATGTACTGTGGAAGTTGGGATTTCATTGGAGCAAGATAAAGTCTTCTGTATAATGGATCGAGGCAATCGAAAGCGCGAGTATAGGCTGGATGACAAGTGAATTGAGAGCAGTCCTGGGAAGGACTTGAAGTTCTTGGTGGATGAGAGACTGAATATGAGGCAGAAATGTGCATTTGTAGCCCTGAGAGCCAACCATAATGTGCCTCAGCCCTCTCATTATCATTGTGGCCTTCCTCTGGACTCCCTTCAACAGCTCCATGACCTTCATAATTTGGGGCCTCAGAGCTGAACACAGTACTGCAGGTGAGGTCTCACAAGAATGGAGTAGAGGGAGAGACCTTATAGCAGCCTTCCAGAACCTAAAGGGTATACCTAAAGGTATAAGAAAGCTTGGACAGAGACTTCTTACCAGGGCATAGTGATAGGACAAGAAGTAATAGCTTCAAATTGAAAAAAAAAATATAAGATTTAGGGTAGATATCTTCTTCACTATGACAGTCATGAAACTGAAATAGGTTGTGCAGAAAGGTTGTCAATGCCTCATCCCTGTCACTGTTCAAGGCTGGGTCAGATGGGACTTTGAGCAACCTAATCTAGTGGAAGGTGTCTCTGCCCATGGCAAGGGGGTTGGAATGGGATGATATTTAAGGTCCCTTCCATCCCAAACCATTCTATAGTTCTATGACCAATATTTTGTAGCTATTAAAAAATATCAATATACAAATATACAAAAAGTACATATGTCCACCTAGTATATGTCCATATAGTGCAAAACAAGGCTTTCAAGATCTAAAGTTTAGTTTCATCTGTGTGTTTTGGATTGTCAGGTTAAATATATACGACAAACACAAAGTACACAAAATTTGCTGTCTCTTTAACTATAGATGTAGCATTCAGACGAAATTCCAACACAGGATTCTTGAAGGAGCTAGGAATATACTTAAACAGACTTTTAGCTTTGAAATTTGGTACACAGCTCCACTGTTTTGAAGTTCTGCAGAAAAGCTCTCCTGTTTTCAAGAAGACCCACATGAAAACACAGCCCATTGAAGCTTAATTACCAAATAGATTATCAATGACTTCTAGTAGCAGTCAATAACTTTCCCAGGACTAATTTCTATGTGAGCTGAGGAATACACAGTACAGTATATGTCAGTGTCTGAGGTGGGACACTCTGGCCTTGTTATTCAGACATCATATATGTAACTAGTCCTGACAACTGCTGATTATATCTTTTTTTAAGTGCTGCTGCCTTTTTTTGTTTGCCAGTTATCCTCTGGTGTATATGCCAATGCAGACAATGTCCCATCACTGTAATTGTCACTCAGCTGTCTGTCAGTGATGAGAAGAAAAGGGTGACAGCCTTGACATCCCACCAATCATCCCTCTGGAAAATTGATATCGTCCTCCCCAGTAAACAACAGCTAAAGAATCGACCAGCCTTGCCAGTACGTCCCTGAACAATCAGCTTCCATTAAGGGCAAAAGCCACACATTTATCCCACCGTACTCCAATCAATAGTACGCTGACTTGTTCTACATTCAAGCGTGCCGCTTCTCAAGGTCTGCATTTAGCACAGGCTACCTTTCAAACACTTTCCAGGTCTTTCAAACTTAAATGTTGCAAGCAGCTTTTAAGGTCTTTGTGAGGTCTTCTGTTTTCATGTAAAATATCTCATTCCCATAATTTTGGCATGTTTACTTAAGTTCACAGGAGGTAGAGCAGATTTATTTCTTGATTAAATGGTATTTTCTTTAACAGTGAAATTAAGCCATAGTACATAAAAATAACTACATTTAAAAATACTTATCCATTTCAGACTTGCATTTATATATAGCCATGCTTTAGAGAAAACTTCTGCATATTGTGTTAAAACTGGCCTTATTTAAAATGAACTACAACATGTTTACATACTAAAAACATTGTTTGGCAATCAGAACACTTTGTTAAACATGAAGTCCACCACCATTTATACATCATCCAGTAACCGAGAACTGTAGACAATTAGCCTGGTAACACAGTAAAATGATTGCAAGCTGACACATACAATCTTTTAAGATAAGAAAACTAGTTAATCACAAATTATGGCTGAGACAAAATTCCTCAAGACAGTAGGAAGAAAAGAGTGCTTGTGTGACTCACTTCATGTCTTGTTGCAAACGTGCAATTGTGGATTAGTACTACACTGTATTACTTGGCAAGAGGTGGTAAGTTAGCAGCTATTACTGCCTCATTCATAAATATCCCTTCTATATACAAGTCATCTAGAAATCAAATGGGGCTCTTATAGTATCAAATCTCTCACGTAAATCACATGAGGTGTGACTATGGTGGCCACTTCATCTAACATTCATAAAATCAGAGTTCCTCCATTTCTAATTTTATAGCACAACTCTGACTTGTAACCTTGTGTCTTTTCATCAGCACGTCCCCCAAGGATACTGTGGCAATCTATTTCGTATCATCCCAAGTGCTCTTCTCACAGCCTTGTGCTGGCAGATTTTCACCACTCTCATGGTGTCTTCTTGCAACTGGTACAGATGCCCAAATCATTCTCCATCTTTTGGCTTTCAGCCTACAAGTCCAGGCAAAGTAATCTTCATGATTTCCCTTGTGTTTTCCAGCTTAAAGTTTTAGCACACCACAGATAGCATAGCAAAGACTAGTCACAAATCCAGTGGACAGGTTCTGATCATGTTTCTGCATACAAAGCTCATCTGCCCAGCTTAGACATCAACCAATGTGCAAGACTTGCTCTCACGACTACTAACAGTACCACAAGCAGGTATACCCTCTCAGGAGTTTAAGCAGTTTCTCACTTACTCTGAGAAAAGTGCCTGGGGACATGTTCAAGGACAGATTTCTCTTCCCAGGCAGTCACTAGGAAGAAGTCTTTCCTTCTCCCTCTCTGTCCCTCATTTTTTAATCCCTGACTTGTTGTTTTTTTGGCTTTGTTTCTTCTCCTTAAGATAATTTTGAAGTCTACATACATCATAAACTACAGATGCCACTAATAAAGCTTTGTCCACCATCACTAGCACTAGTGAAAGCAAGTAAAATGATAGTTGTTGGTAACCAGTGAAGAAATACAATTATCTGAAAGTACAAGGAGCAGAAGTTGAACTTCCAAACTATCATCATGACCACAACATTATGTCTCCAGATAAAATGTCACTATAAAACTGCAGCAATCATTTATGTGATGGGAGATCTTCATTATTACTTGTAGTTCTAAGATCCTTCACCATTACATGCAAATGTTAAATCCTGCATAGGTATCAATAAACAAAAAACTTGTTTATTCTGTCTGCAATGGGTTTGGCCTTCTAAATAAACGTATTGGCATTAACAGTTACATTCTTAAATTCATTTTTTTAAGAAAATGTAAGGCTTATCATGGTAGGTTTCCTTTGTTTGTGGGTCTAGACACTACCAGTGTAATGTGTAAACCATTAGAGAGTTCCCTGTCCCCTTCACTTTGCTAAATAGACACAATCAATACCTTAATGGGACTGTTTGGAAGCATCCATAGGCAGACCAAATTGGCACATCACAACATTTTTTTCAGCTTGTGCATTAAGTTCATTAACTTTTCTCATTTGAATTACAAATTTCATTTCTCTGATCAAGATGAAGACATAGCTCTCATTTACAAGCTCAGATTTTTGCTGTGTTAATGTTTTACAGGGAACGATAAAGTTAATGCAGCGGAGAGACATCATGTCACCCCTATTGGTAGACAATTATAGATAAGGTTCCAAATTCCAATAATCCTGATGGGAGGCACACAGGAACTTCCATAGAAGAATGACAAAAATATTAAGCAGAGAGGCCAAAAGGCTAATCAACCCTCTTAGAAACATATTCACGCTTGTCACAAGAGCACACTCTACAAAACCAAAATGTGTTATTTAATTTAATCTCATTTAATGAGAAAACACAGCCCAATTCTCCTTCACATTGATCATTAAATTGCTAATTAAAACCTTTTAGAAAGGTTTAAAGTTTAAATGAAACTCTAATTTTATCATACTGTACTTGGGAGAGTTAATAAAGCTGTGGAAGAGAATTGTGTCTTACCAAAATTTCCTTCTAACTGCATCAGTTCAGATAAAATATAGGATTACGCACTAAAGTAGAGCACACCTCTTTTCCAAGTGTAAAACAGTCTTTTGAGAATGTGTTATCATATTTTAGTTAAGAAAAAAAATATTCAAACCTGGGCAGTTTTCACCTTGAATTCACTTATTCAAGACTAGGCAAACTCTATGCACAGAATCATTTTTGAAGAATATTTATGAAGAAGAATAGATATTAAAATCTTACCCAGAGTTTGTCAGTGAAATAAAAATAATGACAAAATGGTATCCAGGCACTTGGAGGCAACTTTTACATTTTTTCTTTTTTCTTCAGAAGCAGCAAATACAAAATGCTGTTAAATTCAAACATTCATTTCTCATTTCAGTAATCATACATGTTTCTCTTTAAGGTCTTGCCATAACAAGATGGAAATCAAATATACAAAACTGATGGCAGCTGCATCAATAGCTCCTCAAATTCTTTGAGTACTACTGCTGAGGCTATAATTCTACAGTTACTCATAGTAGAGGTATGTACCTGCTCACACAATACATTCATTCCAGATGAGCGTGGAGACACAGGCAGATTGCTGCTAACTCCACTACCATGCACAATATGAAGTCTACACTGGCCATGGGCTTTTGTGCCAGCTGTGGGAAGGCTGACAATATGGCATAATGCCTGCTGCTGTCATATTCTCCTATCAAATATGTTTGGATAAATCTGAATTAGCAGCATAAATTTATACGCAATCTGTACTTTTCTGTCATGTGGTAGCTGAGCTTTTGAACCGGTAAGAGGGACTCTCTTAAAGTCATAGCACTCTCTTCTTGGTGCCTCGTACATCCAAGGAGCATATGTAAAAGCTCTTTCCCAAACATTGATGTCTGAAAGTAAGCTAGTGTCTTCTCTTGAGGTTAAGCACTGTGACTTTCAGGCAGCTTGTGTTGAGGGCTGATAGGAAATGGGTCCTTCTCACATACATCCAAGTGTACAAAAGATCTGTCATGACTCAGTCCAATGTAACTACCAAATAATGTATATAGCAGTATCAAGGAAGGTTAATTTGTTCAGAAAAATCACACTTGACTGATCTCTCACATTCTCTTTCATAATCAAGGGTACTAATTTTGAATTTAATTTTAATTTCAAAGTAGCTAGACTGGGCCCATTTAAATTCAAAGCAAGAGGTATTTAAGATTATTCCCTATTGTGACTAATAAACTTTGGCTCCCTTAACACAGACTCATGGAGGCATAGGGGGAGAGACAGAGGGAGAGACAAATGTCAGTGAAAATTAACGTGCATGGGACTGCATACTGTTAAAAATCAGAATTTCAGTAGGAATAAATGATCTTTGTTAATTGACTATATATTTTTTTTTAAAAAAAGATACAGCTTTATGAAATGCAGAGCATAGGGTGTTATACCGCAATGTAAGTCACTCTGCTGTTACATTT
>WBNH01009907.1:273575-322901 GCA_013401255.1 Urocolius indicus
CTCATCATCCTACTCCCTTTTGCTTTTATTCCATTCTGTTTCTTGTAGAATAAACTTTCCCACTTTCCTTTCTAAGTCAAGTACTGGAGTCTATTTTGCCCAGAACCGTAATTGGCAGTGAGCCCTGCCTGCCCTTGTCTCCATCCACAACAACCTTGCTTATCTTTTTCCTCCCATTTCGCTGGGGCCTTCGCTATCCTAACGAGGGTGGGGGTGAATGGGGGCACCGAGCGAGAGACTGTCGTGGTGCTGCTGTGCTAGCTGGCCCAAATCATGACATGAGGGCTGAGTAGAGAGGGAGGAGAACCTCTCTCAACCTACTGCCCACAGCCCTTCTAATACACCCGAGGTTGCCATTGGCCTTCTTGGCCACGAGGGCACATTGCTGGCTCATGCTCACTCTGCTGTCTACTAGGACCCCCAGGTTCCTTTTCCCTGTACTACCCTCTAACAGTTCATTCACAAACATGTACTGGTCATCACTTTGAGTTTAATATTCTTCAAATGTTAGCTAATCTTTGAAAAGGTTTACGCTTATCCTCTAGTTGAATTAACTGAGTTTGTTTATAAACAAAACTGCCTTTCCTTAGTTTTTTTATTAAGATGAAATAAAGATCTGAAAATCATCATCTCTATTGAAACTCCTGAAGATTTTCTGGGAATTTCACCCAGGTTTCCATGCTTGTCAGCTGCACTGAAAACCCTCTGATAAAGCTACTTTGTTTATTAAACCACTGCAACACTCCCTTTGAATAGATCAAGGTAATGCTCTGGCCAGAAACAAAACCAAACCAAAACAAACAAGTAAAAAACTTTCCTGCTTCTCCCTCCAACTCCAATCTTTCAGAAGTAAACTTGCAGCTGTACCACAAAATGACAGAACTTTCAAAATTCTCATTGGATATGCAAGTATGTCCAATGTAATCAGCCAAGTCTTTGGATATGATGATGAATTTTACAGGACATTAATATAGTCTGGCTCACAGTGCAACAGCAAAAGGATTGAGAATGAGTCAACACATTATTTAAGATACAGTGCTGCAGAGGACCACAGCTCAGAAAGTGACGTTGCTAAACACACACATCTGTGGCATCTGTTCTCTTAAAAAGAAACATAAAAAGTCATTTCGTTTTTTCAGAAACATGCACAAATAAGTATGCGACTCAAATGAAAAAACAATAGGTCAGGGTAGGGCTCTTTCCTTCAAGAGGTTGATGCTTTTCATTCAGCAGAATCATAATGAAGACAAATTTCACAATCAATCCTAGGTTCTCCAAGTCTTTGGAGTCTCCATTCTTCCCCCTCACCCTGCAGCTACTCACATCTTAGCTCCCATGCAGCAGGAAAGACAAGTTATTATCTGTTTCTTACTGGATGGCACTAAATGAGAATCAGCTCAATGCAAGACTTTTTCAAAACAACATTGAAACACAATAACCTAGAAGGAAGAAAATGCTGCATGGCATTTTCGTCTTGGTCCTCAGGTAGATTTTTATTACATATTAAGTACTTAGTATGAAGTAAGTGTACTACAAAACTACATGCAAAACCTTCCATAAGTACAGAGATGTTTATGCAGTGATATCTTTGCAGACTTGTTGGACATGTCATGTGATTTATTGAAGCAAATTCTTTGGCTTTTTGACAGAGTACTACATTGTGCTGTATGTAACTACGAGGAATGCTGCCTCTCAAAAAATTGTAGACTAAATGTACCTGGCCCGGATTTACAAAAGCTGTCAGTCTGACCCTGTCATTTATTTGCTTAAGTAGCTGAGTTTCAGGAATCACTATAATGAAGCAGCAAGCATTTTGTGCCTAGGAGAATATTCTAAACACAGCCTAGTGAGGATACGAAATGGGCCATAAACAGGTTTTATTTTCATTGGCAAACAATTATGAAATTATAATTTTACAGACACATTTTTTTTTCCTTTCCTGGCTCCTTTGGTGGGCCTTATGCAGTCCCTATACAGTGTATTACAGAATAACTTTTACTTCTGTATTTCCCTTTTTTCTTTATGAGGCACACTAGAAAAATAATATTCCCCAGCCCTCTGCATCTAAAACTAGATACTTTTAAGAGCTGAAAGGCCTTAGCATCCAACTTCCACTTTGAAATGAAGTTTCTCCCTACTTCCCCTAAGCTGCTCTAAAAATTTCACCTCTAGAGTGAGTATGTGTGTTAATTCTAATTAATTTTTTGGCAGCAGCTGAAGCACTTTTAGGCAAAGAATTATAAAAATGCAACTCTCTTTCCAAGAGAAGTAAAACAGACAGTCTCATTCACACTTTTGCCCTTTGCAAGTCACACAATCTTCAATCATTTCTCCGTCTTGCACTCGCCACTTCTGTGAAACATAAACAGATGGGTTCTAAATGACTTTTCACAGAAATGGAACTTCCATTTTCAGAGCTGACTACCTGCACTATATCCATTAGAATTCTGCTCCTGAGAGCTTAAAAGAAAAAGAGCTTGTTATATCTCTCACTTAATTTCTGCCAACCACATAATTTTTCATGTTCAAATCCTCTCTTAAAATCAACTGCTTTTTTTAGTTCCACTTTATGCCCTCTCCAGTGGTATCTAAACAGTTCCTCTTTAATATGCTTTAAAAAATTACATAAAAACTGTAAAATCATGCCACATATTGTATTGTATATTTTATGCAAAATACTGCATGAGTTTTTAATGTTTCTTAAGCATTTTTTTATATTTATCATGCCATCTAAATGTTTAGTAGCATCTGTAATGCAAACAGTGAGTGTGGAGGTTCAGAAGGGAATATTGTAAGATTCAAAAGAGATGAGGAGTAGAGTTCATATTAGTGACTAGAAAGCACATTTTGCGTAGTGCTCTGTGTCAAAACAGTACTCCAGAGATTACGATTCTTGCAGGTTTTGTAGACCTGTAGTTATTACCACAACATAAACAAAGAATCTTAAGAACAACATCAAAAGGTAGACTTATTACATACTGACACAAGTAACTTTATTACAGACCTGCAATATTGCAACCAACTACCAACAATAGTCTCAAGAAATACTCCGCCATGATTATTCTGTAGGATTTCACTTGACATCAGGACATCTTATTTTGATATCAAAGTAATTACATATATAATTTCCTGTTTAACAAGATATGACCAATTGGATCACCAATGGACAGGCTAAGACTTCAGTGCCAGCAGTTGTAAGAATTCTCTGCCGTTTCCCAATAGGTTGGGTAATGACAGGGCTGACCAGCACTTCCACAATATTCCAGCCCTTAAGATTCTGTGATTCTGTGATTATAGCAACAGTGACTGTTACATAATGATTAATAGCAAAAGCCTCAGGAAGCAGTAGGAGACTCATAGCAATGAGTGAAAACATAAAGATGAGTAGGAAGGAGAGAAGAGAGAGCTTTGCTAAGCAAAACACAGTAATTTACCTACTGCCATTCTCTGGCATTTAAAAGGCTTTACAGAGAAGCTGAGGAATTCATTACATTTATAGGACCTGACAAAAGGTAAGCCGTGAATAAGCAGCAGGTGGAAAATGGTGATGAACCAGCACTAAAACTTTGATTAGATATATAAATAATTTGTAATATATTTCAGAAGGTCATTTTTCCCCCTCAAACATACAGCTCACCCATAACATGCTAATCATTAAATTGTCTTCTTTTATTAACCTACTGAATGCATAAGTCATATTTAACATAACAGCATCCTTTGTGTGACCATCTCGTAGGCCAAATTTGGCACCTTTTTATGCTAAGAAACTCTTCTCTGAGCTTCCCTCTGCACATTCCTGCCTAAAGGCAGGGCTTTATCAACACCTGAGTTAAATTTACCACCAAATGCAGATCTTGGTCCTAGCTGAGTTTTCCTACTCTACGTCCTCCTCTCCTTTAGACCAATACGGGCAGTTATGTGACCTATCCAAGAACCAGCATGGCAAGTTTAAAAGTGATCTGGTCAAACTTATCCATCTGGATAAACACACACATGCACACACCTGACAAAGAGCTTTTCTTTTAAACTAGATTAATTTCCTCGTCATGGGAAACTCTCACTATACAATTTTTCTGATATTAGATGGAATCAGTATAGGTCTAGGGAGACATGACAGAATAAGGATGAGATACCTTTGCAGGTTTATGCTAGTTTATAGACTTTGAGAAAAATAAGGCACAGGGGAGTGGAACTAGATGCTCTTTTAAGATCTCTTCCAGTTAAAGCCATGCTATGATTGTATGAAACTGTGTACACCAAAATAGTTTGAAACATACAAGTAAGACATACCTATAAGAGTTTCAAAACTTGCACAATTACACCTTCTTTGCTGTAGGAACCTCCCTTGCTCAAGGCAAATTCCAGTAGTGGCTCCATAACAGGAGTACATTTGGTATAAGGGCACAGAAACATGAGGCAAGACATAGGGAACAGTTACACAACATTAGCGCTGAACCAGTAACAACTCATTAAATTGATACCATCTGCCTCCCCACAAAAGGCATAAAACTCACATCTTATAACTCTGAATACAGATCCAGTAATAATAAATGCAAAACCATAGCCTTAAGGCATGTCATCTACACACTCAGTATATCATCCTTCTGGAAAATACTTCATAGACTTGGGAGAATTTTTCCCGTGAGGTGGAAAGCATGGTCCCTTATCACACAGTCTGCAGCATGGAACCTCCTAGTATAGTGTGGTGCCAAAATTACAGTGAGAGAAGGAAGAACAGATTGTGGAAAAAAAAATGTAGGGCAGAGAGTTATTTCAAGTACCTCAATGTGTTCAAAGAAAGTGGCTACAAGTTCCACAAACTACAGTGCTACTTTATTAGGACTCTGAGACACCTAGGGTAAACACTCCATACCCAGCTGGAACTTAGAATCAAGGCATTAACATTTGTTTCTTGATAAAGAAGTAATTACTAACAAAATTATTGAAAAATAAGAAGAAATTACTAAAATAATCATACGCATAACAAAGTGTATCTTCACCAGTTTGAAAAATCACATTGTTCTACCAGATGTATATAGGTATTTGCACATAGACCTGCCAGAGGATGGTTACAAAACAGGAGGGAGACGTGTAAGAAAGGGCAGGAAATACTGCCCAGCAGTGAGGAGCCAAGTACATGAAACAGCCCTGCAAGTACAGAGATGAGAGGAAGAAGAGGAAAGGAGGTGCTGGAACAGAGATTTCCCAGCAGCCCATGGAGGGAATAATGACAAAGCAGATAGCCATGCCCTGAAGCAACTGCAGCCAGTGGAGACATCATGTAGGAACAGGTTTATCTTGAAGGATTGCAGCCTGTGGAAGGATCCATCCTAGTGCATAGGAAAAGCATGAGGAGGAAGCAGCTGCAATCAGAAGCTTTTATGGACTAACCACAAACCTCTATCCCTCATATTTCTTGCCCTGCAGAGACGGGAAGGTACAGGAGTTGGGAATGGCATGAGACTGAAAGGGGAAAGAGAAGTAGGAGGAAGATGTTATTTTAATGTTTTGTCTCCATTTCTCAATACCTAATTCTGTTTCAATTGGTGTAAGTTAAATTCATTTTCCCCAAGTTGAGTCTGTTTTACCTATAATAGTAATTGATAGGTAATTTCCCTGTCTTCATCTCAATCCATGACCTTTTCTTTTCTATTTGTCTCACCCTACTCTGCAGGGAATTGACGAGGAGGAACTGACAGAGGGGATGAGTGGGAATCCAGTCCTTTAGCCACTGTTAATGCACCAGAGTGTTTTTTAAAGATATCTAAATAACCAATGATAACATAGGACATAACTGTTATACACATTCTTTGACAATAAAATAGATTATGAACTTCTATAGGACAAATTCATTAACTCAAGAAGTGTGCATTTATATATTACAAGGAAAAAAAATCTTGAAATGGAATTATAACAGGCCATTAACTTGTGGTATTAGATCAATATTGCGCAGCCAACAGTAGGAGAAAATTTCTTAACAGAATGACTGCAAAAGAAACACAATCCATTGGATTAATAAACCATAATTCAAATTGTTTGAAAATGTTTACAGTTAATAATGAACATTTTTAAATATTCTGAAAGTCATAATCGGCTGTCCAGGGAGACTTTTTCCTTCCAAGTTTGCTTCAGGATTCAAAAAATCTTCAATTGTATTATTGTGGAAAACTATAACAGATTTGCTGCAAGCATCCACAGGAATAAGATGTAGTTTTTATTTTAGAGCGTTTAAATATGACAGAGTAATGTGGGGGTTTTTTGGTGGGTTTTTTTGGGTATATTTTGGGAGTTGGTTTTTGGAGTGCTTTTGGGGTTTTTTTTGTTGTTTTTTTTTTTTTTTCAGTGGTATTATTGAGTGGTTCCTGTCTCTGCATACCACCCCATAACTTCATTTTAAGTCATAAAAAAATTAAAGGCAAAAACACACATTGCTATCAATTATGTTTTTGCTATAACTATCAGAATTCTGAATAAATCTATTAAGATTGGTAGAATACTCATATTATGCATTCAGAATTTGTGCTGGAACAACTGAATTAATACAACTGACTTAAGACTACAAAAACACAGATGTCACATCAAACTTCTAATTTTACTTCTTCTAGCGGTATATTAATATAAGTATGGCATACTATTAAACATATCTTCTCTCACAGCCAGACAGGTCAGCCAAATTTTTAACATTGGTACTCCCGTGTCATCTTCTTGATCATCCACTAATGATTTTCCAGTATACACCAATACTACCAACAATTTTGGCAATTACTACAGGTGCCATTTTCCCCCAAATATCTTTTGATAATAATATTTTTATTTTTTTAACTTTCTAACCACCTAAACATTTGAAGTTTTGTCCGTTTAAACCAGAAGACCTTAAAGACTGTTCCCTTATAAAGGGCGTACAGCCACTAGGCACATTCATGCCAAGTTAGGTTTTAGAAAAGAGTAAAAGCACTGTTTAGTGTGTTTTATAGGTAATGGGAGTTTATTAAAATACATACACACACATTATATCAATGTCAAACAACCTTTGAAACAAAAACTTCATTCTTTTCAATTTCTCTCATTGTCTTACAATAAAATTCTCCTTACACTGACAAGTAGTCAGAGCCTTAATGGTGTCTGTAGGTGGTACTAATAAATGCATTCAGAACTCAATAACAAAAACTAGAAATCATCACAGAGTACAAAAACTTTCAGCACTAAACAGAAGCACTACTTTCCCTAACAAGTACCAATATTTCAATATTCAGACCATCTAATACTTAAAAATTCTTATCTGTATTTTTAATAATACAATAATTGGCTGCAAAGATTAATGGCATCTGCCTAAATAGTTTACTAGTGGGTGGAACCTCGATTAATAGGATAACAGTGAAATGATACCAGGGCCTGAAGAACCCTCTTATCTCCCAGATTCTGAAGTTGAGATTTAATTCAAGATGGTCAATGAGGCTTACAGCACGAACAAGTTCATGGCATGAACAAGTCAGCAAGTGCTGTAAGTTATACAAAGAGATGAATGTCAGAACCCAAAAGGCATAACAGATATGATTTTTAAAACCATCTGTTCTAGATTTCATGCTGCGCCACACATTAATATTGCTGCTATTCTTATTTTGTAAGCAGCTGGATGATGATTAAGTCCCTATACTTCACCTCCTTATTAATAAAACTGAGCATAACTAGAAAGTGTAAATGTAAGGTACCCTCAGACAACTGAAAAAATTAAAAAACATTGTAAAATAACCTTATGTGAATATCTCAACAGGAGATGTAAAAGTGAAAATCATGAGAGTGAATACGTCTTCAACTCTCATGATTATAATAATGTTATTACTTTGAATCACTTATGTTTGGTAAAATTATAGCTTTATATATCATCACATGCAATTTCAGAATTTGGAGGCTTATTTCCATTTTTATTAGAGGTATAAGGATAGCATCTGAAAGCTCAGTACACTGTGGAACTGAATCTATCCTTTTGATCTCTCCCAAAACCAAGAAACGTAAACCCAAAGTCTACTTTATAAAATTTCTTTTCACCATGTGTGACTAGTGAAATAACAAAAAATTAACAAAAATTTAGTCAAACTTTTAAATATTCTATAGTGAAGAATGAATACCTGGCTCCTCATTCAACAACTATAAAGTCATCTGTGCCTCTGAACGACAACTAAAATATTTTATTTCCCAAAAATAAAAGCTTGAATAAGTTTTGCAAGTATTCCATTCATGAGATTACCCCCTTTATGAATGTTCAGTAGTACACAGAATTTTGTCACAAACCAGTCCACTAGTAATGCTTTTGGCAAATGTAATGTCATGTAAACGGAATTGTCACTCTAGGTTTTGCCAAGATAACATAGAGACTTCCATAGTCTCAGCTATCACAAATGAGATCAGAGTTGCTGTACCCTACAAACAGAACAGTCAAATTTACATGTCTCTTTAAAATGTGAAGTTTACAGTAGCTTTACATAAAAAAAAATAAATAAATGAGCAAGCAAGCTGGAACTTTTGTTCCAGAAGTTGAGCTTTTGATGTGTTGTTTGGTAGTCTCCTTTGCTTAAATAAACATTCTTCTGATAAGCACACTCTTTTGCAGGGCAGCCATCAACAAATCAGTTTCTTTCCATGAAGCCTTTCAACACCAGCATAAATTTACATCTCACACTTTTACATGGAATGGATAAGCACCAGTACCTGGGTTAAAAAAGCTTGTACATCCATAGTAACATAAAATGCAACTTCAAAATATGTTGCAAAACAAAGTTTCTAAATAATAAGTAAACAGACTGAGTCATCTAGAACGTCCATCTGTCCCTTAATTTTCTTACTTGTACAAAATTAATCCTGTGAAAATGGAGAAAATATCAGCACAACACTTGTAACACAAATCTATTTCACCTAAGAAACAAATAAAAATTAGAACTAAAAGCATCAGGAGCAGAAGGATGTTTCATATTTTGCCTATCATTATTACCAAGCCAAATAGCAAATTTATCCTTGAGTTAACTTTTTAAAATTCTGATGTATTCTTCATAGCTGAAATAACCCTTCCTAATACAAGATCACTCAATTGCAGCCACTTTATCATTTCACTTGAATGTCTTCTACTTAACACTGATAAGGCTTCAACACATCTAGCTGATATGTATGTAGCCCAACATTACAGAGAATAACGTTTCTCATGGTCTCAAATAAGCTAAAATTAGAGTTACTGTGGACAGAATAGTCTATACCCTTCCTAATAGGTTGTGCTACAGATTTGCACACCAAAAAAAACCCCAACAAACAGGTATGAATAAAATATAAATCTTTGTGAGTTAGTACCAGAATAAAAGTAGATCAAAGACCAAAAACAATAGCCTGCACTGATAGTAAAGGATGCTATTCCCAGGACACTGCTCCCACGAATAAGGCTGAGGAATGTGATGTTTAAGACTAAAGATCTGTCCAAAGACCAGTTTATTGTTGTCAGTCAAGAGGAACCGGCAGCCCTTGTCTTGTGCATCACACAGAAGTGATCACGACCAGACTACACAGACACAAACATCTGGTATTGTTTTAGTATGTAGCTGTGAAGGTGAGTGCGTACAAGCAACTTGCTTAAACATTTAGTAAATTAATATCACTTTCCCATTCCATAACATCTTGCACTGAGATTGACAATATTATTTTTCCTACATTTTTTTAATGTACTTTATAAGTATATTTGCAGTCATTTGTGAAAGAAATAGATCCCCACAACATTCCAAATATGATCCCTAAAGGCAAGGCACTTTGGTAATTAAGCTACATGTAGAGAAATAAAACAGGTTCAATGTCTACCTTGTTTTAGCTGATTTAGACTCCAATCACTAACAATGGAATAGTGAAAAAACCTACTTCAGCCCAATAGAGTACTGATACTCATTTCTTGAGAAGTTGGCTCATTGTTATATCCTTTATCTTCTACTAGCCTTGAGTAGTTCTCATAGTTAGGCAGTTATCTGAAAATAATCATCTTCAGGTAGGTCTATTGATCGATATCATAGAATCGTAAGATGGTAGGGGTTGGAAGGGACTTCCAGAGATCATCTAAGTCTAATCTCCCTGCAGAAGCAGGTTCACCTAGATCAGGTCACATAGGAACATATCCAGGTGGGTCTTGAAGACCTCCAAGGAAGGAGACTCCACAACCCCTCTGGGCAGCNTAACACAGATGCTCCAGTCCCCTGATCAACTTGGTGGCCCTGCACTGGACTGTCTCCAGAAGTTCTCTGTCACTCTTGAGCTGAGGAACCTGGAACTGAACACAGTACTCCAGATGAGGCCTCACTAGGGCAGAGTAGCGGGGCCACACTGATCTTGATGCATCCCAGGATATATAGGTTCAAATATGCTAAATGGAGCTCACCAGATACTTTTGTCTCTTACTTGCAAATATCATTATATGGTCATTGGTGGGGTGTTGTACATACATCCATTTTAAACAGTTGGGCAGAAGTAGGACAACTGGGGAAGAAGAATCTCAGTATTGTTCTAAGCCAAACCAGCCCTTGGCAGCCTGAACCCTTACCAATGCACAATCTCCTCAGGGCAACTCAGTTACATCAGCCTTCAAGAGATATGTATATCTTAAACATCTTAAGATTGTAATTTTAACCTTGATAAAGACTAACTCACTTGAAAGCGTTATTTGGATTTTAACTCTACAAAATAATAATATTCAAATAATTTTTAGTGTTTGAAATAATTGTACACTGAGGACAGAGAAATAAGCTAGGTTCTCCTCAACTACATATAATTTGGAACATAAGTATCTTCTCTACAGGCAACATCCCTTCTCCTGAACTAAGAAAATATTCTCTAGCAAGACAGGCAGGCAATATTCTGGTAGGTAGCATGATAAGCACAATAAGCAAGAGTGAGTTAATTAAACAATCCAGCTCTTAGGTAAAGATATTTTATAAATATGGGGTTTATTCTGGTGTAATTTATTCCATGTATTTTATTTAATACTCTTTCTTCACTATTTCATTTACTGAAGGAGATAGGAACATGAAGCTGTGAGATTCTTGACAATATCTTTACTGGCTTCCAGACCTCAGTTACCTTCAGATATAGAACGCAAAACTCTGAGCAATTAGGCACAAGCCTATAGAAATTACCTTAATCTCTTTCCCCAGAAAGGCTCTATACTGTACATAAAGGTGTACATTAACTGCATTCACATTATAACTGAAGAAAAACCCAGTTAATATTTAGTGTCCATGTGATGCTGTGAAAAGTTAATGTCTTCATCTTGCAGACTGGTTACTGAAGCACAAAAAAGTGACAAAAGCCTTCCTCAAGGTCAGTGGGATAGCTGACAGAGCAGGGAACTGAGATCATGTCTATTTGCAAACTTGTATTTATCCAAATCGTGACAAGACAGACCTTCATGAAGACATTGAGAAAAATTTGTAGCTTTAGAAAAGAAATTGATTTCCTCATTGATCATCTCAAAGTGCACACTTGTGCTGGATATCAGGGTAAAGAAAAAACAATAACCTACAATATACATGTTTGCTTGTTTTGAATTAAAAGAAAAAAGGCAAATGTTCCTCTTTCAACTATCTCTCTAGAAAATAGCTTATAATAGCTCAAATCAACTTTTTAAACATAAAAACATTACTTTCAAAGCAATCAAGAAGAAGAAAATCTGCAGAGAAAATATACACAGATGCATTGCTGTAATAAGGTTGTTGTCCTATTAGATCCACTTGTTAAAATGTTAATGAGTAGCTTGCCATAAGCTTGCTGAATTGCACTTTATTTCTGAACAGGTCAGCATTTTACAGTCCCTACCCCTCTGACCCTGTTTTTGAGTACTTTGTTCAATAGTTGAAACTCTTTTAATGAATACTGCTTCTTTTAAGTGAAATACTGTAACAAAGCATGATGCACGAGAACATATTTAAAAATATCACAGTGGAAACAAAAGTTTTTTATACTGAGTATTAAAATTAAGATGTTGAGAATCAATTTATGTGCATTGTCACATCGAAAGATACCCAAATGCCATCCCAAATGCCCAATTAGTTTTGAGATTTCAACCACTAACCTTTTCGTTGAAGTCCCTCTATAATAGCAGTTGGGAATATGTCTTATTTTGCAACAAAGTATTATTAGAAAGATAGTACAGTACCTCATATCCTATCCTCCTACAGTATTTAAGAATAGTATATTCCAGATGTGGCCTTGAACGTTATTGAGGTACACAGTAAGAGGTATATCCAAATAACAAAATTATGATAATACAATCTGATAACAGAGGAGAAAAAAAAAAAAAAAAAAAACACCAAAACACAATTACCTAGGCATCTCTAACTGGGAGCTCTTGTGTCTTGGTAACATATGCTCCTAAACCATAACTTTAAAAAATAATAATTAATGCGGTAAACTGGCCAAGATATCTTAAGCAAGTAATTTATTTTCTTTAAAGTCCATTCCTGTTATTTCTGTTGTTGCATTCCACAATGGACTTCATCCTTGGATGATCCTTGAATAAATTCTGCTCACATTAGTTCTGTACATTTTCTCAGTCTGAGAATATATTGAGTCAAAAACATCCTTCAGAACAAAAAGACTTCTAAAATTCAGTATCTATACATGAAGCACACACTTCAGCTTTTTTGGTCAATTATGCAGAGAAAAAAAAAGAAAATAAAACACTACATTTCATGGATCCTAGTCAAGAAAGTCTCCAGGTTTTTTTCAATATTCCAGTAAAAAGGAAACTTAAAACTCTTCATCTTTTATGACTTCCCACCACCCACAAGATCTTTTCAGCTACCTCTTTTATACACACACACTTGTGTATATATACACCTATGTACAGGTTTACATATAAAAAGAGAATGTTAACATTTTTTCCCTTCTTTTCTATATTGCAATCTTCTAAATTTTCTTTTGTTCTCAATGCAAATGGTCATTGGTTCATCTTCTCTCACCCAGGACAGTTATGTCACATCACTTGACTGATATGCATGCATTTGCCATTAAAAGACATTTTAACTGAGAGCTGTCACATCCGTCATCTCCACTTGGGCTGGTTAAAATTTTTATCTGCCTTCTTGAATTAATTTCAGCTTGCCTGAGCCCAGCAGGAGACTTTAGAGTGGTTTAGTTAAATTCTTCTTGAAAAAGCATTTGGAGTCCTTGTATTTAGATTTTTCTCTAGCATCTAATTTTTGTTTCACATTACTGAAACAATAAGGTAATTATATATCCAGTGAAGGGGGAGGCAAAAAAAAAAAAAATGATGAGAGATAAAAGAAATTATCCAATTTTGACATTTTCCCAGGAAAGCATTTTCCCCTTGCTCTCCTGCTTTTTGTTGTGGTTCCCTGTTATTTTACAAATTATCTATAACCATAGTTAGATGTGATTAAACTAAAAAGAAACATGCAGAATGTAAAGAAAAAAAATGAGAAAAGGGAACACTAATTGACAGTCAAAACAACAAAAGAATGGAAGAGATAAACTAGAAATGAAAGATTCTATCACCAAATTATTTTACACAGATCATGTCTGTGACAAAGTTGAATGTAACCAAGCCAATAATCTATCCTTCTGAAAGCACTCCTTCAACAGTTTGCTTTTTAGGCAACAAGCATATACATTGGTAGGTGAGGAAGTGCAAGCTGTAAATTGGATGAGAGGGATGTTAGAGACTAAGTAATGGCAGTAAAGGACCTAAATCTATTGAAAGATGTGTAAAACAAGAACAACCTTTGGGAATATATACCCATTGACCAGTATTGGACTCTTGATAAATATATTGTCTTACACTGGAGATAATCAAGATATAGATATATATAAATATATATATACACACACACACCCCGAACATGTTAATTACTCCTACAAAAGCTCACAGGAAAAGTAACCCACACAGACGCTATAGCTAATCTACAAGAAATGCTGTCTGCATAAAAATGTTTGTAAGATCTGTCATTCACAGGGCTTTCAAGTACTTCATTTGCATGTTTGGTTACATTTTTGAGGTAACAAGCCAATAGATACACTGTAGTTAAAAAGGAAAAATGAAGATGTGATTGTTTAAATAAGTTTTCAAAATCAAATTGATGCATAAGTTTTCAGTGGTGAAGAAAAAAAGAAGAGTTTCATGTGATTTACGGTGTTTGAAGAAAAACCCCAAAATACACAGAAAAAATAAAAAGTCAGGTCCTATAAAAATAGAGTACAGGGGAAATGTCAAAAGGAACTGCTTAATTTCTATAAAACTACATTTGAATCTGTAACTGCAATATCCTTTGGAACCATACACCTAAAGCAGGGGAAGAGATGACAGGTGTGTAGTGACTCTTCTCCATTTCTGAAGCTTATTGAACCTAACCTCTCCTCAGACTAGCAGTCTCAGGGATATCTTCATAGATAAGCTATCTGCAACAGCACCCACAGTCTGTGCCGCACT
Source organism: Urocolius indicus (assembly GCA_013401255.1). Taxonomy (NCBI): domain Eukaryota; kingdom Metazoa; phylum Chordata; class Aves; order Coliiformes; family Coliidae; genus Urocolius; species Urocolius indicus. The sequence continues at coordinate 288,043 of WBNH01009907.1, forward strand.
GGTAAGGATGCCACAGAAGACAAACACATGGCACTTTGACACANAAAAAAAAAATGATGAGAGATAAAAGAAATTATCCAATTTTGACATTTTCCCAGGAAAGCATTTTCCCCTTGCTCTCCTGCTTTTTGTTGTGGTTCCCTGTTATTTTACAAATTATCTATAACCATAGTTAGATGTGATTAAACTAAAAAGAAACATGCAGAATGTAAAGAAAAAAAATGAGAAAAGGGAACACTAATTGACAGTCAAAACAACAAAAGAATGGAAGAGATAAACTAGAAATGAAAGATTCTATCACCAAATTATTTTACACAGATCATGTCTGTGACAAAGCTGAATGTAACCAAGCCAATAATCTATCCTTCTGAAAGCACTCCTTCAACAGTTTGCTTTTTAGGCAACAAGCATATACATTGGTAGGTGAGGAAGTGCAAGCTGTAAATTGGATGAGAGGGATGTTAGAGACTAAGTAATGGCAGTAAAGGACCTAAATCTATTGAAAGATGTGTAAAACAAGAACAACCTTTGGGAATATATACCCATTGACCAGTATTGGACTCTTGATAAATATATTGTCTTACACTGGAGATAATCAAGATATAGATATATATAAATATATATATACACACACACACCCCGAACATGTTAATTACTCCTACAAAAGCTCACAGGAAAAGTAACCCACACAGACGCTATAGCTAATCTACAAGAAATGCTGTCTGCATAAAAATGTTTGTAAGATCTGTCATTCACAGGGCTTTCAAGTACTTCATTTGCATGTTTGGTTACATTTTTGAGGTAACAAGCCAATAGATACACTGTAGTTAAAAAGGAAAAATGAAGATGTGATTGTTTAAATAAGTTTTCAAAATCAAATTGATGCATAAGTTTTCAGTGGTGAAGAAAAAAAGAAGAGTTTCATGTGATTTACGGTGTTTGAAGAAAAACCCCAAAATACACAGAAAAAATAAAAAGTCAGGTCCTATAAAAATAGAGTACAGGGGAAATGTCAAAAGGAACTGCTTAACTTCTATAAAACTACATTTGAACCTGTAACTGCAATATCCTTTGGAACCATACACCTAAAGCAGGGGAAGAGATGACAGGTGTGTAGTGACTCTTCTCCATTTCTGAAGCTTATTGAACCTAACCTCTCCTCAGACTAGCAGTCTCAGGGATATCTTCATAGATAAGCTATCTGCAACAGCACCCACAGTCTGTGCCGCACTGGTAAGGATGCCACAGAAGACAAACACATGGCACTTTGACACACATTACATAAATTCATAGAAGTTGTAAAGATGGCAAAATTTAGGTCTGAAAATTTTAAATCTGACAGGACTTAAATGCTGCATGAACTCCCAAAGGGAGACAACTCAGTTTGTGTGTAGTGGTTCCACTTGAAAGGAATCATAGAACAGATAAATTTCCATGAGTCTCATTGAATTAAAAAAAGAGTTCTATGCCTAAGCCTTTGTGTTGAGTTATTGTGTTACTACTCAAGTACACAGTCAATCTGATCAAAATAGCAGTTGAAAAAAAAAAAAATCTACTGAAAGACAACTATATTACAGTAAATGGGTTAGCAGGAGGAACCAAAAAAAAAATATAGTAATACCTAATTGAAAAGAATACAAATTTGTTTGCACTCAAGGAAGACAGGTAAAAAAAGAAATCTAAACATTTTTAAGCTTACAAGCCTCAAAATGTACCTAACTATCTGGTGACTTTACAGCTATTAGTATATTATTTTATTTAAATGGCAGTAAAATACATTGCTGATATGAAATTAGTCATGCAAGGGTCTGCAGATATATCTTCTACACAAGCACTGAAACTCTGTATGCAGAAAGTGTTCATTTGTTCAGACTGTGTGGGGTACAGAAAGACAACAGCTTTAAGACTTTGTTGGGCAACACAAGTAAGAGGTGGAGTTCTTTCTGGAATTCATTATATATATGCAATTGTAAATGCTACTCTACTTACTACAGGACTAACCACATTTTTTCTACCACAGCTGAATGTGCAAAATAGACCACAGGAATGTGTCCTTTTCTTCTTTTTCTTTTCTTTTTTTTTTTTTTTAAATATTTATTTTGTCAGTTAACAGCTGTATGACACAAAGGCCTATAAGTGAAACACACTGGCAGAGGCTTATTAGAAGCACTGGCTCATTCTCACTACAGAAAAATATGCACAGGAATTTCTCTGATTCAATAATGAAAAATAAAAACTAAATCCACTTTTATATGATAAAGTACTTACTGAAATTACATTTTATAAAATGAAAATTTTACATTATGAAAATTTAAGACCCTTCTCCATGTAAAAGAAGCAAACATTCGTATTTCACAGGAACATAAAATATTCCATCATCTTAAATTTGTTGTGGTTCTCATCAAGATCTAAAGATAGCTCCAAAATTAAAAAAAAAAAAAAAAAAAAGGAAGGGGAGAAAGAAGTGATAAGTATAACACATTTATATTTGGTAGAAAATTCCTTTAATTAGGATGTATAGTATCTCTAATTTCAAGAAACTTGGCAACTTTCAATTTCACCAATTCTCCTGTAGTTCTAGTATCCAAGGGTCCTTCTAGTAAGAGCAGTACTGCAAAAGTATTCTTGAAAGGCAACAATCACATAAGGTCCACGTTCTCAAAACTATTTAGACATCTATCTTCTTCTTAGAATTTAAGTCTGGTTCACAATAACAAATCCTATATATACACAGGAAATGCATCATCTGGGAACCAAAACTGTTCAGATATTTTCTGAACTAAGGCAAATAATATTTCACACTTCCACTGTACAATGCTCAACATAACTAGGTATTAGCTAATTAAAGAACCTTGTTCTACAGCATTTAGCTATCTAAGTCTGGATTGGGGATTATGTTCCTATTAGAGGGAATCAGTCTCAACTCAAATAGTAGCAACTCATGAGTAGCAAGTAGCCAAAATACAGTGCTTTAAGGTATAGTCCAAAGGAAAAAAAATAAAATCAAGAGGACTTTCCTCTGTAACAGTTGTAAACATTTGCCAGCAAGACCCTGCAGACTAAAAAGATTAGATTTGGTAGCAGACAACAGATCAGATTCTGTCATCCCGACTCATGCTGAATAACACTTTTGCCAGCTCTTATTACAAGGGTCTGTTCAAGAAAAGCACAGATTTTCCATTCATTTACAAAGTATGCAATCTTTAACTCTCAGAGATCAAATCTGAGAATTAAAATATATAGGAAAAAAAAGAGATGCCTTTCCTCAGACAGTTTATCTTCCTATGTGCCATGATCAACCGTCACATGTATTAAAATTCCCAATTTCACAGTACAATTGTGGACTCCGTCAATACTTTCTTTTCCTCCACAGCGTCATTGTGCCTTGGCTCCTTCCAAGCAACCTAATGAAAAGCGCCTGACGGTGATGACTTTTCTCCTTCCCCCCTCCTTCGTCTTTCTTCTCCATCAGTTATTTGGATTCAAACATGCACAGCTCATGCATAAGCAAACAGGTGCAGAGGATATGGTCTGCCAAACCTCAAGCAAGCACAAGGTACATGTGTAGCTTGCTGATTGTGGCATGCTACTGATAGAAGGCGACAAGGCCAAACAATAGGTAGGGTCAGTAGGTGGCTCTTTGCTTTTCCTGGCTCTCCACAGAACAGCAGCATGGGAGTTTGCCTATGGGGGACAAACACTGCCTTTCCACGCAGAACATTAAAGCACTGGGGACAGAAAACCAACACGCAGCTGGAAGATGGGCTCTGTTTCTTATCAGGAAGATTGCTAATGCAAAAGTGGTTGTATTCACCCACAAGCTTTGCTGTCTGCTTGTGAAGGAATGACTAACTGTGAAAACTTTGTAATAAGACAAGTATTTCTGTGTATTACAAGTTTTCCATATAAAATGGCATCCTCCAGTAACAACACTTATAAATAGACTCTATTCCATCAGAAAAAGATTCAATTTACAAACTTACCTTATCAACACATCCTGTTACTCCATTTTAAAACTGGGCAGGTTGGCTTTTTGCCTTGTCTTATCCTAATAGAATTGGAGTTAAGACATTTCAAAACATTTCAACTAACACTCGTTTCTGATGTCTGAGAAGCCTTGATTATGTTTAGATGTTCTTGGTCAATAAGCAGTATTACCTTCATCTCAAAGCACATCCCTGCTTTCAGAGCTGTTTTGGAGTAAAATGGCAATTTCATTCAAATTTTTAAAACCATAAAATCGAAACCAACAATACTCAGTCCCTCAAAAACCAACAAACAAAACAACAAATTAAAAAAAAAAAAAAACACAAACAAAATAATTGGCATAGTAACACGGCAAAATAGCTGAAATGCCTGAACTAAAGGAATTACAGAAACCACCAAGCTTACCAACTTAAGTGTATCAACATCAAGGATTTCTCTGAACATCTATTTATTTTTAATCTAATTTTCTTTTTAGCTACACATTCAGGAAGTAACAGGCACTTTCAACTCATTGCTTTGAATTACTATGAAATAGTTATCAATGTTTACATGGCATCATACCACATATTGCACTTATATTTGAAAATATTTTTTAAAATAATTTAAAATATATTTGAAAATAAATTTGAAAATATTTGAAAATATATTTGAAAGTTTGAAAGTAGAGATGAATAGCTAAAGAAGTACATTCCCTGACTAATACATTCAATTATTTCAAAGTGTCCATTCTCAGAAACTGTAAAAAAATAAGACCATTTAATTAAAATATTCAGAACTTTAAAATACAAAATAAACATAGGTACTTCATTTGACACAAAAAATATCAAACATGTTTGGTAAACAAAGATACAAAAGCACACTCATTAAGTTTAGCAACAGTGTAGAATTTCAGAAAAATCAAACAGATCTTGATATTTAAATGCTGAACCTTATTTAATTTTACCAATCATATTTGAAAATTCTGCCTGCAGAAGGTATAACGTTTCTTCACTTGTTGAACAATTTTCAACTCATCTGTAACAGGAGCCCCAGATTACCTGCCGAAATGGCATGGAAACCCTATTAAAACACATGCAAAGTGAGGTTTCTTATGATTCTAGAAATGTTCTGGCCTTTCACTTTCAGTTGTCAAATTCTTAAAGCAAAGTATTTAATTTATTATCTGCTTTTAAGTATCTTCATTAGACAAAATAAGACTTAAGTGACAGCCACGCACTGTAATATCTGACAGTTTCTTACCACAATCCATTTTCTAAATGTTTCAAGATAGATTGAGGTAAAACAAAACAAACTATCAGAGGTAATGACAGCTTGTTTCTATCAGCATGCTCCAATAAACTAAGGCATTAATAAATAATTACACCCGTCTCTCACAAGTATCACTAGTACTGAGGGATCATAAGATTAAGCACCAAACAAACAAAAAAATCAGTTCCTTATTTCCTCTTATTAAAATTACAAACTTCAAACTTATACTTCAAAAGCTAAACCTAGTAACCATTAGAACAGAACTCTCCACTCTGCAGTTTAGAGGCTGAATAGTGATGGCTTACAAAGCTTTAAAAACAGGTTATTCACATTGACTTTACCTCACTGACAAGTGTTTTCCCCTTCAGTTTGGTGATCTCAGATTTCACACAGAAAGGTCAAGTATTTCTCATAAGGTAAAAAGTGACTTACTCTTAATGGCTTTGTCACAATGCAAAAAAAAAAGATACTAAGAACAATAGTAAAAAACATCCTTTACATTGTATATGTACGATACCTGAGAAATCAACACAGAAATTTATGTATACATTTCTGTGGATTCCTGCCACTGTCTTATACTTTCAAGTTTTCTCCACAAATATTATGTAGGAATAATAAAACAGGTATAAAAAGACATATAAAACATACTCCAAATTTCATCCAGAATTAAATAGAATCTTTCAATACAGGAAACAGTATATACCTTCTGGATAATTGCGAGTTAACTAAACTATCAAATTTTTATTCAAGTGAACTTTTTATAGATAAAAAAAAGTTTTCATTTCCAGTTCATTCCTACATTACCATAGGTCTTTATGCATTCATGTTGAATAAGTTCTGTAACTCATCTTCAGTTGTCTTACTTTCAAAGAAATTTAAAAAATAAAAAGCATGCATGCAGAGTCAAGCTGACTAATTTTAATTTGTAAGCAATTTAATCAGACACTGGATGGAGCTGATCTATTTTTGTAAAAGTAGTTTAATTAGAGCAGACAGTGAGCAGAAGTAGGCTATTACTGGGTAGCTAAATGAAGACAACAAATATACGACTCCCCTAGCACAAGAAGGGATACTATCATTCAGATGTGTAATGCTCAACAGGCTCTCCTCTAGTGTTTTCTGAAACTGTATGATTTTGTAGCATGCATATAATCAGTAAACACTGAATTTGGAATACAAGGAAAACATGGCACCACTGGTGCCACTCGTGGTATTTTACACAAGGATGCAGCAGAAATGAACAATCATTCAGCAAGCCTGTTTGGCCTGCCTCTAATTTATCATGGCTTACATCTCATGCCTGCCAGCAGAGCTGAATTCATATGTTATTGTCCCAAACCTGTCACTTTCTGGACTGCTTTTTAATCTTCCTCCTAGAATTACATTCAGAAAGGTCACTGCTATCCAATTAGAACCTTATCAAAGATGCACATGCAGGCTGGATTCACGCTTATCGAGAATGGGTCATAAATCCAGAAATTGCACATCACAAAGTACCATTACCATAATGAATAACTCACATTGAAAAAGTGTCAAAAAATACCTGCGCATTGCCAGGCAAGTGTTTGACAGTATTTCTCTACATACTACAGCAGGTGAATGATGGAAAACATCATAAATAATTATAGGAATGATGGAAATTGAAGATCGTAAAACCCAGTAACATCTTGTATTCAATACCAGTGTTTGTATAAAAGACATTTCTATAAACAGAGGCTTCCTTGCCCTTTTTTCTTATGTCTCCAAATGTGTATTGTCAAGATATTCCTGATGATCGCTATCCATATACTTACATCTATTACCTTTTCTTCTACTTGAGGGTTCTTGAAACTTACTGACAGGTGTGGTCTTTTATCAATTAATTTAATCAAGTTCAGAACTTGAAAGAAGAATTCTCTTTCAAGTCTTCTGATTCAGGTACATCTAAATACAACCCATACACACATCCATGAATTTCTAATACCAATCTTTGTAAAAGAAGTTTTTTTTCACACATCACTGATAACTTGAGAAATACTGCAGTGTATGTTACAGTTGAAAGGAAAGGATTTAGCAAAGACGGCCTTAGGAACACTAAGACAGAAAGAAAATTGTGGTGGTTTGACCTTGTCTGGACATCAAGTGCTCACCACGCCACTCTATCATCTCCCTCTTCAGCCAGGGAGAGGAGAAAATAAGGTGGAAGCCTGGTGGGTTGAGATACAAGCAGTTCATTAAAGTACATTTAGTTTACTACAGCACATGACAAGCAAAGGATGTTACTTTCTTCCCATCTGCAACCATGTCCAGCCACTCCCCAAGAAGCAGGACTGCAGCATGTGCAACTGTTGCTTTGGAAGGCAAATGGGAGAATCACAAATGCCTCTCCCTTCCTGCTCTTTTCCTTGTGTTTACATTGCCGAGATATCACATGGTATGGAATGTTTCTTTGGTCAGTTTGGGTCAGCTGTCCTGGCCATGGCTCCTCCCATGACCCTGCCTACCCCCAGCCTACTGAGAGATAGCCTCAATGCTGTGCAAGTAGTAGCCAAAACACTGACAGGCTATCAAACATGTTTCAAGCATGTCTAAGACTTCTAGAACTTCTAACAGAAGGCACAGCACTATAAGCACTATGAGAGCTTCTGTGGAAAATTATCACTATCTCAGACTGATCCAAATCAACAATAAACACAGATCATATTTTTACATTGCATTTGTTTCCAACATTTCATTCAGTCCCCTATTTCGACAAAGTGTATTTTCAGTGTTGTCCATTCCAGATACAGAAAGCAGCACAGTTTTTATTAGTAAAGCCTCCACTAATTAAATAATCACTTGGAAACACCAAGCATTTTTAAGTCCTTTAATAGTTGTGTACATTGATTTATATACAAGATCAAAGCAATGCTTAAGAGGATAAGCAGATGAAAGAAATGAGTAGGTTCAAGAATTCCTGTAAGAACCTTTTGTTCTTTCTCCCACCACACTGCCAGCCTCATTGGCCAACATCTGAGAGAGGTCCAAGTAGGGGAAGAGGAATATGGACTTAAATCTCAAGTCTCCCTCATACTGTTTCATTCCCTTCCAGAACATCTGTATTAGAGATTCATCTATCCATAAGTGAAAACTTAACTTTACAATTACTTCATTTTTTAATCTTTTTTCTCCATCCATTGGTTTATTCTTTCCCTCCATTTGATTGATCTTTCTTTTTTTTCCTAAAATACTGTACAACTATTGAGGATTTCAGATGTTCACAGACAAAATCAAATGAAAGCAAAAGGATGTATGTAACCTAATGACTCTGGAGATCAACTCCCAATGCAAGGTTGGAGATACATGGACAGACTAAGTTCAACCAAACTGCTTTTCCAATCTGACAACACCCAGTGCATTCCAAACTTAGTAACAGTTCCTAATTGGTTTTCCTATTTATTCATGACAGAACATACATTGGTTACAGTTATTGAGTAAGCCCATTCAGTAGACAACATGGATATTTTTGCACAAAAACTGCAAAGACTTTTACACTCACTAGAGCAAGAGTAATGCCTAAGAATGTTTTGCCCTTTGGTTGCACATGGAGACTATTCAGTTACAGATTTTTTTTTATTTACATTATGCTATCAACCTGCTGTGCAGAAATAGTTTAAAATTAAATATGAGTAAAACCTGCTTTAAAAACAGGGAAAAAAAAAGCTAACCCCAGCACCCAAGGCTTATGAACAAAGAATTCAACCTAAAATAACCTGAGTGTCTCACAAAGACATCTGATTGACAGTCATAGGTACAAGTGCCAGTGTCCTCAGCACAGGAGTTCAAATATAAGTTCACTGGGGCAGAAATAGTCTTTTTGTTGTGTCTTTACTTTGTTTATGACATTGAGAAGTCATTTCTCTAGGCCTTAATATAATATAAATTATAGTTAATACTAATAAAATCTAACTTTCAACAGAGAGTAATGGATATCCTTATTGGTAATCGTAACAGAAGGGTCACGAATTACAGGGCATGGAGCAAGAATTACCTGATCATACCCAGAGATGTCTCCTCTAGGTCAAGGTTAAGGTGCATTGTAAGTACCACAGCATTTATTTTATTCTGTCACTAATGTCCTGCTCCTGTGATAAATTAAGGACTCAAGGCTATAGGTCACTTTTGAACTGTTCATCAGTTATAAATTTTCCTTAACAATAAGCAGAAGTCTGTAAACAAACATAATGATTTACAGTAATGAGAATGCTTGTACCATTTTTCCAGAATATACTGTCAGTTTACTTTATAATAGCTAGTATTTAGAGAGCACTTTACTAACATAAACTAATTAATTATATCCTTAACTGCTTCTATTCAAAATTCTAATAATGCAATATCATGAACAATCACCAAATGTTCACTGAGACTTCCATGCTAGACTTATAGTATCAGATGAGCTCATAGAAACCAGACAAGAAACACAGCAAAGTCCAAAAGCATCTTCATGGATTTCTACTACCTATTCATGTTCAACAATTCCTTCAACTCCTTTGTTATTGTGCTAAAGACATGGCTTATATTAGTAGCAACAGTTTTCACATTAGACTGAAGAGTACATTACCACTCTAAACTCTTTATTCAAGGGCTTGTAACTCAACCATAGTGTTTTGCTTAGGACCATCAAGTAGCAAAGAAATTGTCAGCTTTTATTCCCATTACATTCAAAAAATCTCAAAAAAACCCTAACAAAACCACCACCAATACAACCTCTAAGTCAAGAATAAGTTAGAGCTATGCTTACTGCTTTTTGTAATCCATACTGATTAGAACTTTTAGTATTCATGTGTGTGAAATTGTTTTCCCAATATCAATACAACTTTCTACAAAAGAATTTTTGAATGTGTAAAAAATTGGAGGCATTCACTTTCATTACCACAGCCCATTGCTCTAGGGTATTAGGGAATTCTTCCTCTAAAAGAAAATTCAGTTCCTCCTAGCTATGTCTCCTATAATGTTTGCAGACACTGTTGTCCTCCTAGTGAATATTTGGAGAGTGAGGAATGTCAACTGTTGATAGTCATTCTAGTTTGCTACTGGGTTTCTGAACACAGGCAGATAAATTATCAGTGAACTACTAGACTCCACAAGACCTGCAATATAAAACCAGTATCAACTATTAAGGAGCAATTGAAGACCAATTCTAAAAAAAAATCTTGGAATTTTCACTTTGAGATGAGGTTTACATTTTAGCTAAAGTTTGTTTAAGTAAGGTATTGGTAAAGCAATCATCTCTATACTATCAAGCACTCTTAACCATTCATTACTAACAGCAATGCTAGCAAGTAAATTGTATGCTAATCCTCTTTTCATCAGAAAATGTTAATGTTCACAGAATCATAGAATGGTAGGGTTTGAAGGGACCTTTAGAGATCATCTAGTCCAACACTCCCGCAGAAGCTGGTCTACCTAGATCAAGTCAAATAGGAATGCGTCCAGGCAGGTTTTGAAGATCTCCAAGGAAGGAGACCTCACAGCCTCCCTGGGCAGCCTGTGTCAGGGCTCCATCATCCTCACAGTAAAAATTTTTTTTCTTATGTTTAAATGGAACTTTTTGTGTTCCAGCTTCATCCCATTACTCCTTGTCTGTTGCTAGATATGATAGAAAAAAAGGGATGTTCCAACCTCCTGTTACCCATCATTTAGATATTTGTAAATATCAATAAGATCCCCCCTCAGTCTCCTCTTTTCTAGACTAAACAGCCCCAGTTCCCATAGCCTTTCCTCGTAAGAAAGATGCTTCAGTCTCCTGACCAACTTGGTGACTCTGTGCTGGACTCTCTCCAGTTCTCTGTCCCTCTTGAGCTGTGGAGCTCAGAACTGGACACAGGAGCAGACCCATATGAGAGGCAGAGAGGAGCTGCAGCCTTTGCGATGAATGCATGTTGGAGTAGCCCATGCGGGGCTGCTGTGTACTCTGCAGAGGTGCAGGGAGGACTGGTGCAGAGACCATCTGCCCTGAGGAGAGACAAATGGCAGAAACCATCGAGAACAGACTGACTGAAACCCCCATTCCCTGCCACCCTGAGCCTTTCATTAAGGGAGGAGATAGACACAGGGATCAGGACTCTGAGCCCAGGAAGAGTGGAGGAGTGGGGAGAAGGTGGTCTTAAAGGGCTGGTTGTAACTCTTTATCGCTGTACCATTCTGTGTTGTTTTGTGACTGTTGTGTTTTGGGGTTTTATGGTTATGCTTTAGTTGGTGTTGCATTAAATTATTTTCTGTTTTCTTCCCCAAACCGAGTAGCCTGGTCTGTTTTGTCCTGGACCATAAGTGGTAATTAAGCTTTCCCTGCCCCTTGGCAATTCTCAGGTCTTTGGTACTTGAGGCTAATCCTGGTCTTTTGTTCCCTGATGGGCATAAACCACGACACAGAGTCAACCTAGGACAGAAGAAGAGCCTTCTATATTACTCTAACCTTGGGTTTTCCTAACTGCATTCCAAAAATCTCCAAATTGCATGAGCCAAAGCAATGGAGGACCTAAACCAGAACATTACAGAAGCCTTACAAAGGAAAGAGCTGTCTATAAGATTTTACTGACATAGACAATTTCAGAGTCAAAATAGTAATTTAAATATCAAGACTTTATTTGCATCAACCATGGCTACTAAAATAACAATACAATCAAATAAAGCCATGAGAAAGGAAGCTTTCTGAATAATTTCCTTCTTTTTTAAATCCAGAAACATCTTATTCTGAAAGTTGATTATTCCACTTTCTAGTCAGCAATAACCAGGCTTTATGTGCATTTAAGTCAGCCTCATAATATAAACAGCACTGGTACACTTGAGCAAGCTGTCTTGTTTCTCCTCATAGCCTAAGCAGCACTGCACTCTCAAAAGCAACACCAACAGGGAGCATCCCTCAAGCCAAAGTTGCACACTACACAGCCAAGACTGCTTTTACAGTAAAGAAACAAAATAGTCCAATAATGCAGTATAAAAGCTTTAAACCTGTTCAGAAGGAGGCTGATGACTGTATCACACTTCAACACACACTTCAACAATCTTTCTTAAAAAAGAAGTTATATAGACAGTGAAGCATCTGACCACATGACATTTGCATTAGAAAATTAGCACCATACAAATTAAACCTGGCACACACTAAGTGAATTTGAAGCTGGTAATTGATAAATCCAGAAAAAGATATATCACTAGGGAATCACTGATGAAAAAGCAAGTTCCTAGTGGAGTCGTGCTGACATTGGTTCACACCTCAAAACAACTCAATATCTGTCAGTAATCGAGAAGAAAATACAAGGTCATTACTAACCTAATTTTCAGACAACACACATTACTAGATAATGAAGTGGTAAGCAATCTATACAAATAAGCATTGCCTAGTAAACTGAACACAGTTCAAGATTTACGATAGGATCATATTTCAAAACAATCAAAAATCCCACAATGACAAAATAGAATATTATATGCTAGAGTCAAAGGGAAATAAATAACCAGGGGAATGCTGATTCAGCAATGTGGCTAAAAATTACTGAAATTATCTCTGGATGTAAGAGAATAGCAGCAAAATATGTTTATCCAGTGTGTAACTGCCAATGATTTTGTTACTCCTGTGATATTTTGCCCAATATGACTGTCCACAATTTTGAAGTACTAAAAAATCCAACAGTTTATACAATATGTAGAGGAGAATAATTAGAAGTTTGGTAAAAAAGAAAAAATCAGTCACATTTGAGAATGTGATACCTAGAAAAATTCTAGGTGCTAGACCTATTTAAGGGAAGGCATAGGTAGTAAATGTTTATGCAAGTTGCAGTTTTCCAAGGCTTTATCCATAGGGTGACATTCCCACTATAGAATTTCAGTATTTCATAGCTGGAAGTTGGATCTAGAAAAACTCAAATTGCAAATAAAGTCAATGAAAAGAATAAGTTACTGAAAGGGAAGTAACTGAATTTTTTGTCTGTGTGTTAATGAAGTAAGTTTCTCAAAATACTCTGAAGCATGAAAAAAATGTATCACTTTATCATCCTTCCCTCAAACCTGATTCTGGATCCAAATGCTGTAGATTTCAGGCACTTCAAAACCATACTCCCATCTAATCAGTCCTTTAAAGTTCTACTTATGCATTATGAGATAGCACCTGGCAAGAAGAATCCCATTTTATCACCATTCCACATTGCTATGGGGGGAAAGTAAACATCAAATGCACGAAACAGCTGCAATTTCTAAAAGACATATAACATCTCAAAAATACCACACAGTGTGGGCATCACTTTTTTCCTTCAGTTTGTATGAAACTAACCTAACCAGAACAGAAAACCTAAAATTCATAAAGTATTAGTTTTAGTTTTGAGTCATATCAATACTAGAACAGCCTAGAGGGAATATGATTTCTCTCACTTGAAATCCTTTAACCCTAAACAGCAATTGTGTGATTTATTTAGGATAATATGGAACAAATTCAGGCCCTAAAACAAAGGCATAGCTTTCTAGACACATATTATTGATTCTACTATAGAAATTGTGGCTTGGGTTACACAAGGTGTCATACTACACGATCATATTGATTTTGAAAATTTTGCCCTAATTTAGCCAGATTATGTAATTGAACACTGAAATGGTCATTGAGTTTCCCTTGCTCAGCAAGAAGGTAAAGCTTCTTAAATAGCTGCCCGGATATGGGTTAGGCATTACTTTGGAGGGCAGGAAGTCTGCTATGTTTTTACTTAATTCTTACTGCAGTTTTAACAAATAAAAATAAACACAAAAGAGATTAATTATATGACTGGCTCACTTCCCAAAGTTCACCTGCACTTGCTATGTGGTCTACAGGTTGAGGGCATCCAGAAGAAAAGCTCTGTAGGTATAGGCTGCTATTACCATGATGGGGAAAGAAAAACTTCCAGATACAATGTATTGTTTTGCTGTTTGACTGTAGTCATGATAGCCCAAAGAGTTAAACATGTATAAACAAACATTTATGTGCTTCTATGTGACCATTCCCAAAACTATTTTGAACAGCACTGACCTTTATGCACTTACCTCCCTACCCCATCCTCCAAGTCAATTAAATTTTCTACTGCCAATAAGCTTAAGGAAAGCAAACAAACAGGTAACCTTGTCAAGAAATATTTACACTGGTAACCTCTGATTGAAGAGAAGGTCAACACTGCTTTACTTTTGAAACATGGCAACTTGACAGCTCTCCTTTCCTGTTCTCCCATCTGCTTTAATGCGGCTAACCTCTCAACTATGGCCCATATGCTGCCACCACACCAATGCCGATTGCAAGTTGCTATCCTAGTTGCAATTACAAATTACTGTCCCATCATTTCCTGCATTTAACGCTGTCAGTAGAGTTGTCAGAAGTATGTAATTGCTGTGCAAGATCCTCACAACTGGCTTCTGCTCTGATCTGTGGAACTACTCAATTCCACACCTGTCAGAGTGCTGACACCAACTGCAGTTAATGACACCACATCATCTCTCTGGCTCGTTTACCTGCCGACCCTGCAAACAAATGGACACTAGCAGGGAAGATAGGAAAGTGGGCAGCAGATACCATATTTTTCATAATCACTATGATCCACAGTAGAAGAAAATCAATTCCTCTTAATCGAATAGACTGACTTATTAAGGGTTATAAGTCCTGGCTGGAGAGCTGTACTGATTTGATTATGCTGGGAGAGAAATTAGCAATGAGCTCTTCAAATATCTTTCCTTTTGTCTTCTGGCTCAGAGTTGCTATTACATGATTATCTCATGAGAATCTTAGTAAGCAAGTCATGCTTTGATCAAGGAGAGCAGTAGGAAAAAGGGTACTGTAAAGGCTCCTGAAGTGATGACACACAGGGAAGTGAACAAACACAATATGCCCATTGCAGCATTTCTGATTCTTGACTGAAACAGCACAGAAATGGCACACACCTGAGACAACTATTGAGACTTTTCAGAATAATCACCTTCAGTTCAGAAGAACCTCAGACACTTTGCAGATTGATAAGGAATGACTTAGGTTACAACATATTGGAACCATAATTTAAAACTGATTCAACACCCAGTTTGCAACAAATCTTTCTTCATTTGAGAAATGTTTTCCAGATTTTTACTCAAATGTGAGTCTTCACAAACACTACTTAAGAGATTACGGGGCAAGTAAGTAAAGGTAGAGGTAGAAAATACACATGTAAGATGAGAACTAGCAAAGCAGAGTTCCTCTTTCCACTTAAAAAATAGAATAGAACTTAGAATATACCACTGGCTCTTAGGATTTTTTTGGGTTTAAGATGGGGGAAAATATGCAATAGAAAAGATGCTCAGTTTAACTCTTTGAAGCGAGAATCACTGCAACTAATGGAAGTTGTGTACCAGCACCTTCCACTACCATCTTGACTGCTACAGATGCAGTGAAATTACTCCATATCTTTTATTAGCAACAGTAGGCCAGGCTAACCAAGATACATGCATACAGGCAAAATTTAAGTGAGGTAAATGATACAGAGTCCATCCACATCAGCTAATGATTTCATTCACTATTTTAAAACTGCTTCAATAGCCTTCTTAACAAGATCAAAACATTTTAAAAAATCTAAGTATTTACTCCACATTATAATTCTGTGCTTAGCTACAAGTTCCAAAGGGGAGAAGTCTTTGAAAATGCAAAATCGCATTATTACAGTCTATTTGGAGTTCTATTTTGTGCATGGAACATATTTGAGCTGAATAAGGGTTAACTGAGAAAAAGATGAGAAGCTCTAGGTTTTCATTTGCTTCCATACCATAACAGTTTGTCACTAACAGTAGTATTCCTAGATAGTAGAAAATAAGTTCTAATGTTTTACCAGAGCTGTAGTGATAGCTTTAATCACAATGATTTTGCTACTTAAGATTAACTAAATATTTAAAATTAAGAGTCACAGATTAAAAATAAAAACTTATCCAGTTTGTAAAACATGCTTATGCTAGTCCATTCAAGTCCCAAGAGAAATGGCAGTGATGTCCATGTGATGAATTAAATTTATCATGCACTTTTGACCACCTCAACTGTGCATGCTAATCCATCACTTTGGGGATTATTCAATCATTCCAGGCCCCTGAGCCTCAAAGGAACACCATTAGAAAGAAGTTACAAAAGTTACAATTGCTGGGAGTATCTTGAACACACATAACACGGATGGAATCTTCAGGGCCTATAACTGCTTAGGATCTCATACTCTGGCAATTCACAAATGTAAACAGTGTTTCTGTAAATAGTGGATTTTGATGTCACAGTGAAAAGGAAGTTTCTGATTTACAGGTCCCTGGACCTAAGTATCTAGATACCACAACTGGTTTCAAAATCCTTCCAGAGTTTAGTAAGGAAATTGGTAGGAGGTATCCAGAGGTTCTTGGTTCATAAATCCAGACGTTTAGAATAGGACACAGTTTCTACCTTGTTTCTTCCCTTTGCTTTTCTCTTCACAGCAAGAAGTCATCCTGAAGACAGAGCCAAAGATGGCCTCCTCAAAAGAAGTGATCACAACTTTGTAAGGTAACAGACAACAGAAATTAGTTTTATCTTAGAAAAAAGATTAGACAATTTTCAAGTGACACTAATAATGTAGAATACTTAATATATATGTACCATACACAAACACACATATATTTACAAGACATATAAATTTAGACACATACTTCACAGTTCTTCCTGTTTGGTATTTCCTACCCTTTTAATACACTTACTAGTCAATACTAACAGGAAATCAATCAGTATTGCAACTTACCAAAGAAAACCTCTTACTCTACATAAATATAAACTTTAATCATTGATCATATTTATAGTTCACCCTCTGTTTTCAGATATTCTGGTAAATTATTTCCTCCTATAGCATGAGAGAGAGACTTTATTAAATGAATGCCGACAAGTAAAGCATACTGTTCTGTAACGCTAGAGACATGAGACTCATTTAACTCCCCATACAAAAGCAGTTTTTTCAAAATAGACCTCTTTGACAGCTGTAACTACTACATCTATTTTGATTATAACTTTGAATGTAATATAAATTGACATATTACAGGAAAAGACTTTTATTAATTAGAAAGGCTAAGACCAGCACTTGCCAATAAGCCTGAACTTGGATCATTTTATTGCTTGATTGTGCCAAAGCATTCAAGTGCACTGAAGTTAGTGCTAGGAAGTGCTTTGCAATACAAGTTCCTCCAATTAAAATGATACAGCTATGTGTTAATAAAAGCACTGCTTTTACATTTTTCAAAGGTATGTCCATATAGATGGCATATTTTTAATGAAGTCTGTTTCTCAAATCCAAAAGAATAAACAAACCCCTTAGTAACTGAATTAAGTCTGTTTTTCCCAACATTACACGCAAATGAGTGGAAAAATTAATTTTATATTGAAAAGTGTTTCAATAGAACATCTTCTAAATCCATCTGCAAAATTCAGTTACAAATTAAAATTAGGTAAAGAAAGACCTGCCAGTCATTTTGGCACTTTCTGTGGGCCAACCTGAGGCAGTTGAAAACCCATGTTTAATGGTCATATATTTTCTTTTAAATCAGCTTCCAACTGCATCTCAGAGAATGGGCTCTGACAATGGTTTAAAGCTTTATTCCCCTCTGCAGTTACAAGTCATCACAATGCTGACTTTAATCAGGTTACTCTGCATCTGTCTGTCACAAATAACCTAGTAACAACTAAATGGATTGCCATAAATCTTTCAATTAGAATTTATAACTTTATTAGCACAATATTTTTGAACTGATTGCATTACTTTGAAGAGCAGCTTTCATTTAGTTTGTCATTTGAGGGTCAAATGTGTACAATGGCTGGAAGCTGCCTAAACAATAGGAAGCCTTACTTCAACTTCATGGTGGTCTCCAGAATTTCTCCTCTTCAGAGACTATAGCTAGATTTTTAAAGGAATACTTTGCTTGTGCTGAGGTTGAACGATGGTAAGCCACTTGGCTAAACGTGACTAGATTTCTTCATGATACGTAAAGGTCATACTGTCACTTTTACAGATAAGACTTTTGGGAAGCTGAAACTGAAGCAGCTTTCTACCTGAAGACTGAAAAAAGATCAGACATTCAAAGGAAAACGGTACCTTCATAAGACAAAGGTTCAGAAATATCCATGCATTCCTTTGCATTTTGCTTGCTATTAAAAGGGAGTTCCCAAAGTTCTACATGGTTGGTAATATGCATTGGATTCTGTGGTGAGATGTATGGATAACTGATCAGCATTCACTGTTTCTGTGTGTAAATGAAAACATATATACAAATAACAGTTCACTACTGTTTATACTTAGAGGCAGATGAAAGGTGCATAACAGGTGAGAAGTGCATGTACAGGGAGACTAAGGTCTAAGAAAGTACTTCATCTCATACATACTACAGAGAAAAAAAATATTCATTAGCTTACTTGATAGAAAACTATGGAGTTATCAGTTTAGATTTTATTTCTTCCTAACAAACACAGAAAATTTTGTTCAAAAGAGAGAATGAAATCTATGCTAAGTAAACTATTATAGAAAGGAACTAGTTTATTACTACTTGTATTATTTCTTTGTATAATTGTACTATGCTACAGTCTCACCAAATGATGACCATCTACTTATTTTCGACAGGATCTGTAATCTTCTACAGTCTGTTGCAAAGTCCCTTTCAAATGAATGAAAGTTTACTAGCCTATCCTCTGGCCCAGATGACAAGTTAGATCAGTAAACTGCTCAATTTTCACCATTTCCCTTCAGTTTTTGTTTGATATCTTGAATGAGCATAACATGAAGCTACATTTCTTCCATTCCCTGTACAAGCCAGAAGTCACGTGAGACGCATGGAAGGGCAAGGAGTACTCCTGTCAGTTTGAAACACCCAAGCTCTACTTGGCCAGTACTGCTGAAGTCACAAGCTAGCTCTGTTTGTTCTATGTCTGCAAAATATTTGCAGTGCTACTTCTCGAACTCAAGATAAGCATTAAAAACTTTAAAGATTGAAAAAAAATACCACTGTATTTATTTTAAGACTTCAACAATACACAGCAACTGAAGTGTGAGGAAAACATTGAAGCAAAGTATAAAAACCATCCATTTTGAACACTGATTCAGACTGTGGTGCATCAGAAAATAAATATGCTGGTTAGAGGAAATTTTCTTCATAGCAGCCAGTATGGGCCTATGCTTCTGACTTGTGCTGGAAAAAGCGTTTAAGTTACTGCTGAGCAGTGCTGGCACAGAGTCAAGGCCTTTTCTGTTTCTCACCCCGCCCCACCAGCAAGCAGACTGGGGCTGCACAAAAAGTTAGGAGGGGACACAGCTGAGACAGCTAACCCTAACTGACCTAGCTGACCATGTGACATCATGCCCAGCATATAAAGATGAGGGAAGGAGGAGGAAGGCAGAGAAAATCAGAATGATGGCATTTGTTTTCCCAAGTAACCATTACGTGTGATGCAGTCTTGCTTTTTTTGGACATGGCTGAACACCTGCCTGATGATGGGAAGTGCTGAATGAATTCTTTGTTTTGCTTTGTTTGTGCATGGATTTTACTTAATCTGTTAAACTATCTATATCTCAACCCATGAGTTTTCTCACTTTTCCAGTTCTCTCTCCTATTCCACCAGGAGGGAGTGAGCAAGAAGCTGTGTGGACCTTAGTTTCCAATTGGGGTCAAACAGCAACCATTATGTAAAGGTCATGGTATAATAAAGCAGAATTAATGTTTGACAAGCCTTTTAGCTATATATATATATATGTGTGTAAATGAGATTTTATATATAGATACACATACACACAAACACCACACACCTCACAGACATAAATGAACACTTCATATTGTCTTGAACAAGTGCATTACACAGGCAAATGTGACTCTGCCGTATCTAAATTAAGGAAAGAATAAATCTGCATATTTATGTAACAGATGAAGCTGCCCTGCTTTTGCTTCTGCTAACTTAGGCTATTCAAACCATGCCTTACAACCTAAGATTTATTACCCAAACATACTTAAGCGCTGCAGCAAACAATTCATAATTTGATGTTTTTATGAGCAACCTAGATCTGGCCTGACAGGAGCCATGAGTGCCTCTCAAACATGGATACCAAAAGCTGTAAACAACCAGAAAGAGAAAATCAGAAGCATAAATCACTCTCCTTTCAGTTTCCTTGCATTTTTAAGTTTTCTTTAACTGAACCTTCACACAAAAGTAAATTTGTTACATATAGAATCATAGAATCACTTTGGTTGGAAAAGACCTTTAAGATAAGTCTAACCACTAACCTAACACTGCCAAGCCCAGCACTAAACCGTATCCCTCAGTACTCCATCTACATGTCTTTTAAATATCTCCAGTAATTGAGATCATCTAACTAAGCAGCTGGTTCCAGCGTTTAACAACTTTCTCAGTGAAAAAGTTTTTCCTAATATTCAATCTAAACCTCCCCTGGCACAACTTGAGGCCATTTCTACTTGTCTTATCATTCATCTCCTGAGATAAGAGACCAATCCTCACCTTGCTACCACCTCCTTTCATGTAGTTGTACAGACTGATCGTGACTTCCCTCAACCTCATCTTCTCCAGACTAAATAACCCTAGTTCCCTTAAGCTGCTCCTTATAAGCCCTGTTCTCTAGACCCTTCACCCAAGTCCAAGATTCCTAGGCTAGTTCATCTCAAAGATTCTATAGAGTAAGGTGTTAGAAATCACTCTGTATTTGTTTTCAAACATAAATACCATAAGGAGACAAAATAATTTCTTTTGGTTAATGTACCTGCCTCTTACTAAAATAGAGCTTAGGAAAAAGTCTTTAAAAGTGTTAAAGAGCTTAAAATAAACCAATACTATCTTCTTCCCTAATCAAAACCCATAGCAGCAAAATAATTATCTTCTACATTAGAACCCTGTTAAAACTTTAAAGAAAACAGGAAAAATATTTAAAAATACATAATCAATTTCTGTTCAAAAGCATCTCCACAGGGACTCATAAGGAAATAGAGTGGTTAAATATGTTTAAAACTAATAAATTTGAAAGGCTGGTTTATTAAAATTTCTCATAGTTTATGCTTGAAAACAAGGCTTAATTCTCTGTTGCCGTTTCCCTTTTAGATTTTATTACACTAGTAAAACCCTACCATTTCTGAGTACAGAATTTCCTGTGGCTCCTGCGTTGCGACCACTATGAAAGTGTTTACATTTCTCTATGTTGCATATATCAAAAGGACGCAATGAAAGCTTATACCAGTCTGAGGACCAGTAAAGGTGAAAATATGGTACTAGGGGAAAAAAAAAAAAAAGCATGCTCCCTCTATTTAACTTTAAATCCTTCAGACATGATTTGTGATATTATTTCAACAGACTATTGTGTTATCAGGATGAGAGAACACAAGAACTTTTTTTTTTTTAATATAGTATACTGAACAAAGAATTGGATTAGATTACAATATAAAACCTTTTCACATTCCTGGAATAAATTTGAGAAAGCTTTGTTTCTAAAAATCTAAGCACTGCATTCATTTTTAGGAAGTTTTATCTTTTCCTCTCAGTATTTAGGTGAGAAAATACGTTAATAAACCTAGATATTAAAGCCTTGAGCATTGTCTGTCCCAATAACTGTTAGAGATAGGTCTTTGTTGTAACAACAATTTTCATTCTTAAGCCTACCTAAGGCCACTCAAAAACTTGGTCAAAAGAAAATATCTATTTATAAAGATTAAACACTATTTCTCATCAGAAAGCCTGCAATCAGTTTTAAGAAAATAAGACAAAATTTATTTCCTTCCTGATTACATTTCCCTTTTATTTAAAACTACAAGTTTTTATGAATTATGCCATATGTTTTAAAAAGCTTATTTTTAACTCGAGACCATACAGCTGTAAAAGCAAGAAGTACTTAGTGTACCTAAAACCTCATTAGATTGATCTGTATTATACTTAACCACTGAAATGGAAAACTAAGAATATTAATATGGCAGCTTTGACATAACAACAATTGATGCAAATTCTAGGGTCTAACTTGATAATTCCTGCATGCTTCCCCTAGTAAAAGAGCAGAGCTATTGTCATATTATAAGCATATGTGTAGTTTAACCTTACTTCATTTTTGTAACAGGGAATTGTGACAAAGAACTGGAATTCATTTTCTAAAATAATACATCTTACGCGTCAATAAAAAGAAACAAGAGAAGTCACAAGAATTAATGAGGTTTATTGTAAGTCAGAGATCTCAAAAGGATATTAGCAACTCTAAAACAAGTCAAATGTCAAACTTGGGTTAAAAGTCATTTCAAGTAGTGCATGTATTCTTCCACACTTTGGGATAATCTCCTCTAGATTAACGGTTTCTTGTCATTTTTCCTCTCGCAATGTATTTCAAAGGAGGAAATCAAAACCTATACTAGCAAATATTTTATACAATGGACATTGTATAAAATGGACATAAAAAGAAAAAAATTTGTTTTCCACTGTCTGCCTCTACAAAGTTTTAACTCAGCTTTATTTTCATTGTGACAGCATTCAAAGAACTTAAGAGTTTGAAGAAGATCATTCATTGTTAACTGATTGTAAAGTTAGATTTGACTTTTATTTTAGTACTATTAATAAAACTCTAGTTTAAACCCCTGGGAGGGAAAAAAAAAAAAAAAAAAAATCAATCATTTCACCTCCTCTCAAAGCATCTTTCCCCTTTGGCTGCACATGACATTAAAGGTTTCAAATGTCATACTTGTAAACTATTCAGAATTAAAAGATGTCTCTATGGAACCACTATATTAAATGGATCCTAGAATTGTTTATGATTTAAAAGAAGGATATGAATTACATACTTGAAAGTCCAAAAAAATAGAAATGAAAATAAAAAGTCTCCTAAACCTCCAAGAAATCTCACTAGATTAAGAATTGTAAGAATTAAGGGTTACAATTCCTTTAACCTTAAATGTGACTATTAGTCCACAAAGAAAAGTAAACAAAAAAACACTTGCTTCTATAAAAACGTTTGTCAGTATCTGGTATAACTCCAATATAAAAGCTTTACTATACTTTGAATGATGAAAGCATCACTTCTCTAAAACCTCCCCCTCATATTCTTTTGTGAAGTCCAGATGGTTATAGCTTTAAAGGCATACTCACTCGAACCTACAATGAAATCCCATTCTGGCTGTAATTTGCAAGATGAAGAATAAAGACAATAAATAAAATTGAAAATTCTGTGTTAATGTTAGATTTCACTTTACTGCTACATACATCATTAGATGCTTAATTGCATCTTTGAGGTCAATATCCCCAAAAAAGTATTTATTTGTGAACAACAAAAAACTAAACATTTGACACTTTGGGCATTTACTTTTTCTACTGTTCGACTTTCCTAATTTTTGAGAATAAACATCCATTGAAACTGACATTTGTTTGACCTGTTTCTGAAGCAATTGTGTCCATTATTCATTTTATGCTTCTTTTATAGTACATGAAGTATATCAGATGTTTGGTCTAAGAAGCTGGTGCTATTTCTATTATAATGTTGTATTTCCTTTAAAGGTATGTCATTCCTTTAAAGTTCTTACTGAAATTAGACTGAAGTCATTTGCATTTTCAGCTGCTTTAAATCAAATATCTGCTGGAACAACCAGGCTTTGCATGCTACCCAAGACTAGTCTTTGTAGATATACACAACTTTGTGAAAATCAAGACCTTCGGACAGGAACATCAACGACTCATCAATCTCTAAGTAGATGGATTCAAGGTATGATACAAATTTATCACCTTTTTAAATGATATTTCTCTGCAAGTCACCTGCAGCATGTGGAATATATAATTTTCAAATATTTTTGCAAAGTTGTAGGAATGACTAGTAACTCCTGTGCTTTAGCCTGTGATTTTTGCTGAATAATTAATGTATTTCTCATTTCAGTTATGCACTTTACAAAGAGAGTTAATTTTTCTACTAGATGTGCTACCTGTCATGTACAGGTAATGAGAGGAGGAACATCAAAGAAAAAGAATGGTAATTGGTTGGAATGAAAAAGAAAGGGCAAAGACTTGTTAAGAAAACTATTTCCTATTCAACAGTTAGGGCCCTATGGTAAGATTGCTCTTTTTCTGGGACAAACTAGTAGCTGGTACAAAGTTAATTATCTTCCTAGTAGCTGGTACAGTGGTGTGGTATTTCTTTAGAATAAGAACAATGCTGGTAACACACTGATGGTTTTAGTTGTTGCTAAGACATTTTTGTACTAAGTGAAGGATTTTTTAGCTTTTCATGCCAGTAAGAAGGTTAGAGGGGCACAAGAAGTTGGGAGCAGGACAGCTGGCCCCAACTGACCACAGGAATATTTCATACCATGTGACGTTGAAGTTGCAAAACTTTACTGTAGGAGAAACGAGAACTGTTGGATATATCATTATTGGATAAATACTAAATTTCAAACTAGCATTATGTTTAAATACGGTGCATAGGATGTTAAAATAAATTTGTAGAATTATGGTAGGAAGATGCCATGAAGATAGAGAATACTCCAAGGATACATGGAGAAAGAAGTACAAGAAGAATCATTTAAAAATCTAAGATGAAAATACAGAGGCATGAGTGCTCCCTGAGCCTTTTTGAAGTCAGAGATATTTGAGGTATCTTCTGTTCAGTGACAAAGTAGACAAACCAGTAGAATCCCCATAAGAGTGGAAATTGCTTTAGTTTAAAATATAAATTACAAGAAAAAGAACAACAGAAACCACTAGGAGATGGATCTCAAATATCAGAGGAATTTTTGGAGGAATAAGCTCCCCACCATGACAGCCACTGTTAGATTGCTAACCTCGACAGTACTAGGGTATCTGGTCCGAGCAGCAAATGGTTCTTGCTCTTCATTCACTAGATCTCTTGGGCATCCTTTTGTTTTGTCACAAATTTCAATATAAGACATCTCTGATTTTTTTGTAACCTAGAAATACAGCAGTGTGCCATCTCCAGATGGGCTTGCTCACAAGAATTTTGGGATTGGTGTCTAGAAAAAAAATTCTAATCTTAGGCTTTCAGTCAGTAGTAGTGTTTAGTCTCTAAAAGGAATAAAATTAAGAGGTCTCAAAGGAGATACTTGTTACAATATGAATTTGCTAGTTTTAGACCAAAAAAAATCATTACATATTTTCTTCCTTGTAAGTGTCCAGTTACTCTAAAGCCAAAGCTCTTCCAATGCAGAAAAAAATTTTATTTCTTGAAAGGCTCCAGGTAAAGACAAATATCGGTGAACTACAGTTTTGTAACTTAATAAGCTTGCTATTAGTAAAGTGTGTACTAGGTTCAAACTACTAATGAATGTTTTCATCACCAAAAAAAAGATGATTCCCTTCTAATTGATAGGACATTTGTCCTATCAATCCTGAACACAACATTCCCAGTAAGTAGATCCATGATCGCACAGGTAGCTGAGCATGTTGTTGCTCAGGCAAACGTGTTATGAATTCTCAGATGATAAACTATGCTAAGGCCAGATGTCAGAGGTGATGAAACTGATAATCTATCAGTAATTTTCTACCCAGTGCTCTGACCCATTGAACTAAATGAATGAATTTAATCACTGACTAGTCAACTGATCAGAAAGTGCCACAGGATAAAGAAAGTGTCTTGACCAACAGAAGACAGACGCTACCTAAACCAGTCACAACCAAAAATTGTATTTTAACTCCGCATCTTACTCAGAGACAGATTCTACCTGAAATCATACTATAGCAAAAAAGTTTATTTTGTGAAAAAGTACAAAACTCATTTGGTAAAATTTTCCTTAAGAGAATAATCTCAGCAATATCTCTCAGACTGTTTTTTCTTATAAACAGATTAGGTTACAACCAGTAACCTATCAGTTTTAATGAATCATAGCCCAAATACCACAACACAAGCAAAGGGTGTCGCTTTCAAAGTAGGTTTTTCAGCACCTTTCTGGATGATGTCCTCTACTTCTGATCTGACTGCTGCCAGCTTCATGACTAAGAAGAATGGCAGGCCAAATTTTGCACCCTTCACAGAAGTCTATGGCAAACATTTCCTGGCATGTAAAACATCAGTTATACAGAAAGCAGTACTTCTCCCAGGTATTCCTATGGCAAAACAACATGCCTATCCACCATTGGGTTATTAATGCTTTATTTTCCTGATGTTCTGTGTTGGCAGCCATGACAGGAAGCTTTGAACTTGTTTATTCACACTTGTTTAATCCTGTCTCCACACAGCACATCACAGCCTGTGGGGCTAGGAAGATGGATGAGTGAAACCAAGGCCATGAGGGGGTCAGGGTCATGGTGTCACTGGATCTCAATAACTCCATCACTCACTGCAGCAGACACTTCAGAGGTCACCTCAACTGAGGAGTCTGGGATAGGCAATGGAAAGACAGCTGGCACAAGCATACACACCTTCCCTATAGTTGATGTTATGTATGAAAATAAGTACACATCCTTAGTTACACTGCTCCTTGAGCTGCTAGGGTTGTTTTTAGCTTGGTTAGAAACAATGGGAAGAAAAGGTGTTTTGTACAAATATCCCATAGGTATTACAGCAGAAGCATGAAGGCTGAAAAGAGGATTACTAAAAATTAGAAAATGTGATCAATTTAGTATTTCTTCTGGACCTATTTGCATATGTATTGGACAAACAGAAAGGAAGCAAAAAGAGTACACAATGTCACCGCATGGCTCTAGTGTACAGTGAGGGGGATGGAAATACATTTTATACCACAACTGTGTTGTGCATATTGTGTGCCTTGATAAAGTGTGCACAAAGTTAAGAAACAGTTAAATACCTGTACACTATAGGAGTCCTAAATAATACTGCCAGTACTTCATTATAATTTGAGAATTCATATTCCCATAATTTTAGCAAATCAATGTTATTAATAAACATGTTACACTCTATATCCTGTTTGTTCACCAACTTTCTATGTCACCAATAGGGATTTAATGACCTTCTGACACAAAACTGTTTTCTCATAGCTCTTAAATTGTACTTCTTACATCAATTCCTAGCAAAGAACCATTCTGCAAAAGTGAAATTATTTCCAAAAGAGATGAAAATTAGTGTTATTAAACTATCTTTAAGCACATCTGAATCTCTGAAATAAAACAACTGTGCAAGAGGTTTGATATGACAGAAACAAAGTTCTCATTTCTTCAGCATGCAGGTTTATAATGAGAAAAATAACATATAAACCTAGATCTGCACATATGCACAGTGTATTTATTATATTAGAGTCAAAACATTTTGATGAATGGCAAAATTAGCAAACTGCATAAAGAATACTAAAAGTTACGCTTTTATTCTAGCAAGTGAAAACAAGTCCTTACAATCTGACCAAATTATTTCATAAGAAAATCCAGCTAAAAAAAATCCAGGGCTCAGTTCTAAACTCATTTCCAGTCTCACAACTGTAAAAGCATGGGCTTCAGTGGAGATATCATTTAGATTAAAGACAGTGGTAGGGAAAGGACTAATTCTACAACAATTTGCAGATCAAACAATACTGCCACCACCACCTGTCTGTTGGGATTTTTTTTTTGTTTGCCTCCTTTTTTTCTGGGAGTGGGTGGGGGTGAGGAGGGGAGAGTAGTGCTTTTTGGCAGGTTTTTTGTAAGTTCCATTGTTTTTTGTTTTGTTTTTGCAAGATGTCAATATCTTAGAGACAAAGGAAACCCTTTTGTTTAAACTTTCCCTATGGATCACTTTCTGAAGAACTTCTTTCTATTAAGTGCTCCCCAGGGGGTGGGGTATTTTCACATCTTTCAATAAGATTGATAGAATAAAATTTTCACATAATACATAAAAGATCCATTAAAAAGTCCAACATTTACAGAAACTAATACATAATTGTATGTTGCTCAGATGGGAACACAACCTGAAAAAAAGCATGAGAAAAGTCACCTGTTTTTTATAGTAGGCTGAGGGATGCAAATCTAATGAAGACTATTCCTCATATTCTTAAGATATCATATTACCAATCCAAAGATTTGGCTTCTGCTCATGGTTCTGCAATCAACATGATACATGACCGAACAGATGGTTCAATCTCAAATAAAACATGACTGATGTTCAGTGTTGCCATTATTGACTTTTAGGCGTGCATCTCTAGAAGTGCAGTATACAGGTTTGACTCACATGGTCAAGTTGCTTCTACAGCAGAATGAAAATTGTATAAAAGCCAATTGAGTGAATAAAGGCTTTAACATAGGCATCTTTAGAATCTAGAGCAGTTTAAATACAAAGCCCATATGAGAGCATAGTTTGGGTATAAATTAGAAGTTACTGGAGAAAACTGGAAAGTTTAATGTACCTTTTCAAGGTAGGTCAGAATAGCTTTTGCTTCTAGCAAAGCTTTTTTTGTTGCTAAAGAGTAAATGGCAAAAAAATTAACTTTAAATTACTAATTTTGTTAAATATTCAAGTTTAGAATATTTAGAATGTTTTTAAGACAAAGGTGAGGTGCAGAGAAAGAAAAGAAACTTAACTCTATGTGCAAATCTCTTGTAAAGACGGTCTTGCAGTAAAGATAATAAACATCTCAATGACTAAGGTGACATTGTTTCACCCATTCCAGGTGCTTTCAGCTTCTACAGGTTTTCCACTATCTGTGTCTTTTCTGCATTCTAACCAAGAAAACCAATTGTACTTCCCTGGAATCAATGAGAGGAATGAGTTACTTAAAGCATTTAAGCTCATGTATTCTCCTAAATAGCATCTGTCTTTTTCATTATCCAAGACAGAACATTGCGCTAGGTGGACCGACTGGTGTGACCGTTGTCACTGATACAAGAGATTAAAAGTCTCCTGAAAATTGACATCATAGTCCCAGCTTACAAACCTAAAAATCAATAAAAATGGTATCATTCTCAAAGATGCTGTGGGATCATATTACAACCAAAATGTTACTTCATGCTAACAAGTAATAATCTGCATATTTCATATATCATGGAAATAAATTGAAAGCTGTCCTAAGGACACTGCTTTTTTCATCATCACTGATTTCTTTTTTCCATATAAAATAGAAACTAAGAAATTTCATGTAACTACCTCAACAATGGTGCTCTTCTAGACAAAACACAGGAATTATATTCCAACCACACCTGAGGTTCCATTTAATATCCGTCTCTGATAAAATACAAAGTGATCATCCTATTACTTGTCAGCTTTAGAGGTTTATAATAGTGTCAGTCATCAAGTGCACTACATATAGCACTGATTAATTAATTCCTAAAGTTGAAGTCAGGGGTTTGCAATGAATTCTTTTGTTCTTTTTCCACGCCTACGTTCTTCTAAATTATACTTGTAGGTGTGCACATATACAGAAGATGTGGAACTTTTTGCATACATTATAATTGAAAAAAACAATTTAAAATATTAACTAATGAAAATCCTTTTGCAAGATTATCCACTTAAACTGGAAATAGTTTTTCCTCATTCTCACATGTGGATTGGCGTTTCAAGATTGTAACAGAAGCAGAATGAGAGTCAGTGAAACTATTTCTTACACACAGACAATGTTCACATGGCTCAACATTGCTGGGTTGATATTCTGTTCATAGGCTCATTTATTTCAGAAAATGGTTTTGCATAAAAGGGTGGGAAAGAGGCAAGTTCAAGTGCAATTAAAAGAAGCAAAGTCCTTCAGCAAGATGCAGGTGGATTAAGAGATTGCCAATTTTGAATGACAAAGCCACTTTCTTTCTCCTTTGGCATTAATGATCAGGCAACAAGTCCAGTAAGACCCAACAAGAGGATTACATTAAGCAGGAGGAACTGGAGAATATTGAAGGCTAGTGTAGGACATGCGAGATGAAGTGAAATTAGAGAAAGTGCAAGGTCATATGCTTTCAAACTGATCACAATGAAGTTTACTATAAAGTACAAGCTCATCTGTTACAAATTACAGAGGAGAAAGTTCTGCATTAGATAACTACAGAATGACTACGAGCTATCAAATGCTTAAAAAAAGGTAAACATAATCCTAAGACTGACACGTGAACAGTGAAGGTAGTTGTTGACAGCTCATAACTCATGGCATGCAAGTCTTGAAATACTATATGAAATCTACCCACCCATGTCTCAGAAAACATACACAGACCAGAGCAGGTGAACAACGACTACAAGGATCAAGCAAATATTTTCCAAGAGAACATATGAGCTAGTTTTTGTTTAACTTGGCAATACCAGAGATAAGAAATGATACCACTGTGGTCGATAGTTACAAAGGAGAGAACACACCTTTAGGAAAATCAGATCACAAGAACAAGCATACATAAAACATGTTTAATGTTTACACTAGAAACATTAGAACTATTTTTCTCACCAGTGGAAGATGTGAGTGTTCCAAGATGGGCTTCCAATAGAAACAGGGAACAGAGTAAGCTTGGGGATAAAGGAGAAAGCAATTAAACTGCTTTTCAAAGTGCAGCTTGAAATGTTTCTGAAGGGAGTTATAAAATACAGCTGTGTAGAATACAGAGGACTCAGTGATCCAGCCCTCCAAGCTCTTTACATCTCTGCATCTCTTTTTACAATAGCACACATCTATGAGACAGCAAAAAGCAACTGCGTATGCCTCCCTTTAATGTGATGAAGCAATTTCCAAAATATCTGTATACATTCACATCACTGCTACTTGAAAAAATTTGAGCAAGAGGAGTGGAAAAAAATAATGACTTAATTTCCCACATAAATTCAAAATATTAGAAAGTCATTCAAAGCATAACATCTGTGGGAACACTTTAAGTGGAAGTATCACCAAAGCCATGATTAAATTTTAGTTCTCTGGGAACAGGGAAAAGAACATACCTAAAAAAACATGGGGGGGGGGAAGGGGGGGCAGGGAAGGAAGAAGAATGATGTCCTGGTATCCACAAACAAACATAATGATTATTGGAATGAAAAACTATATCCATACACATATATGTGTAATGACAGAACATCTACCAATCTCATCCTAATAATTATTGTTAATTACCACAGTAATGAACTATGTCACAACTGAGATGATACAATACTTGCAGAGGAATACTCTGACATATCATTTCAAAGGAATACTCTTTTTTTAAAAAAACCTATCTGACACCACAGAATAGTGCAAGAACAGCTAATATTTCAATTAACATTCAAATAGTGCTTGTAGACTCCTGAGCAAAGGGAACAAAGTTGAAAAATGCAATGTTTTTCCCTAGAGGAAATAAAAATCAGACAAATATCAACTAACAAAAAAACCCAACCAACCAAACAAAAAAAAGTACATGATAACACCCACATTAACAGATTAAGCTGTTGATCTCCTTCAAGGTTTCTGCAAAGTT
Source organism: Urocolius indicus (assembly GCA_013401255.1). NCBI lineage: Eukaryota > Metazoa > Chordata > Aves > Coliiformes > Coliidae > Urocolius > Urocolius indicus. Next base: position 319,568 of record WBNH01009907.1, read on the forward strand.
ATCAGAGAGTCAGTGAAACTATTTCTTTCACAAAGACAATGTTCCTTGGCTGTGAACATTTTACCAGATAGACCATTCAAAGAGATATAAAGAGCAGGATTTGATTTATAAAAATAAAAGTTAAGGTGAAGAAGGAAGCTGATAACAATCAAATGAGGAAACGTGCAAGAAATTATTAGCAGCAGACTGAGATCAAACAATCTGAAAATAGCTCTAAAAATATAATGCTGAAAATTCTCTTTTAGGTGGGGAAAAAGGGTAGATCCTACGCAGAAGAATTCAAGGTATAAATTAGAGATCTAACAGAAAGCTTGACTAACCATTTCTGGATGTCAAAAGCTATTTCTTTGACAAGAACACTAGGAATTATACTAAGCTATACAACTTAGCACAAGAGAACACATCGCAAAGACATACTAATCTGTTCTGAAGGAATTAATTCAGATAGTAGAACTAACTTTCAGCTGTTAAGGAAACAGTGTACCTTTCTTGGCACACATAACCAGCTGAGCTTAAGCACTCAAAATGAACACATTTCTGATCTGCCTTTTTAGCTCAAAAAGAAACTTTGCTATGAAACTTTCATCAGGTCTTGATTTATCCAATATGGCTTCATTTGTTGCTATTTATTAACCAATAATTAATTTCCAATATTGACTATAAGAATTACATTGTCTTATACAGAAGGAGTGTAATATGAAATAGTTTCTAACAATTATATACCCAATGCTTTCATCATAATCTACAGAAATTTCTTATTGCAAACTTCAGAATTACAGAGAAGGTTTGAATTGTTCCCTCCATCTTATGAAATCTGCCCTTCCCCTGATTATCTAATCAGATACAATTTTATTCATTTTCTTCTACAAGGGGAATTTTATCTTCATTGTATGCTGTGATAATAGCTAAGGTAAGAGTATGAAAAGAGAGCAAGAAAAAACAAGATGCTTTTCAGCATAATAATAATAATTACTTCTGTCTTGGCGAAAGGAAGAGGCTGCCAGCTTAGACAGGAAACTTTTTACACTCTGTTTAGAAGGATTCGAGCAAGAGAGATGCAAGTAAAGGAATAGGATGTACTTTCCATGTATGAAAGTGACCCCAGACTTTGAAATTGCCAATAACAGAGTTACGAATATTTTTATTTAAAGTCATATGTTGAACAGAAAACAGATGAAAAAAAAAAATCACCCACTCATTTTATGCACATTCACTGTGGTCTTTATGATATTTTACAGGGTGTCTTTACCCTGAATATCTCAAATGGAATTAACTCTCTTACTACAAACATGTTGCAGCCTTTTGCACGTGCTCCAGCAAGTAGCCATTGATATTATGATACAGAGATGATTGCATAGCATGTATTTTACACCTTTCAGCCTTTATTCACCAAATACTAAAACATATCTGTTTTATTTGTAAAACTACTGTCTCTCGTGTTTAAGATCTGGATTATGCTTGTTTTGGAATACACCTATGATGCTTCCCACTACACTCGGTGTACTACTATAACCTCTCCTGTTACAGATAAAAACATAATTCACTTTTGGATCTAACATAAACAGGATCATTATGTTTGGAGAGTGTTCCAAAGCCTGCTATTCAAGCAATCTGTGACATATAAATAATGCAAGACCTCTTCTTTCTCCAAATGACTTCAGTTCAAGCACAGACTCAGAAAGATGGAAGCCCAAATTTATATTGCCATTACAAAATTCAATCTATTTCTGGTTCTCCAATTGAATTATGACTTAGAGTCTTCCACTGTTTTCTATTAGCACCAACCTGCACACTCCTACTCTTTGCCAACCCATGCAGAAAAGAATCTCATTTATTAATATTCCTGAGATTTATTCTTATATTAAAATGGCAGCAAATCCCAGCTAATCTGAAAAGCCTCCTGTTTTCTTTTAAAAGAAACTAAGGTAGAAAATTGGTCTTTTTTTTCCCTTACCCCCGACCCTTGAACTACAACCTCCTTGCCACTAAAGCGTTCAACACCTCATTTAATCTCTCCTCGCTGCACTGGCACAGCACTGGAAAAGGGGAAAAAAATAATCTGGGGACTTCATCAATTTTTCATGAATTTTCATTTAGGCCAGAGCCCCCTTTTACAGTGGTCGATAGATCAAGCTGCTGTCACATATTTAACACCTGGGGCTACAGCTGCTATCTCTGGGGGCTGCCGCTGACTCACGCTAGATCAGAGGCAGCCTGAGTCAGTGTGAGGACCCTCATGCTCTTTCTCTTGCTTACATGTGGCGCCCCAGTGCTTGCAACTGAAATCCTACCTACAGTCATTATTGCAAATGTGTCTCCCGATACTCCCAGTGGAAAACTCCACTACATAGGTTCAACCATGTCAATTCTTACAGAGTGAAAAACTGTGCTTTTATTTTAAAACTTCTGTCTTTCAAATACAAAAGCAGTGTCATGAAGGACCAAACTATTTCAAGCCTACTTCCGTTTCCAAAATCCTCCCAGGAAAATCTGAGCATCAATATACTTCTGATAATGCCCACCCTTGTTCAGTTTCAATAAAAAAAAAATCTAATACACAAAATCAAAAGAAAGATGTTTTAATCTTTGAGTACAAACCTTTGTAGTTCCTTTAGGACTAGAACATTTATTTTTAACTACTTAAGCATAAAACCATGCAAATGCTACACCAGAATTTGCAAATACACAGTGGAAAAATGCCTTTGCTGCTACCAGTACCATTATTTTTCCCTTCTCAGGAAGCTCTTCCTGAAGAAACATCCTATGGCACAAATTACACCATAGATTAATACATTAAAGGAGAATGAATCAGATAAAGTCATATCAATCCTAAACTGTGCCTTCAAATACAAACTCCTATTTCTTTTAGTGTCTTCTGGAATAAAGTTTTTCTAAATTAAAAGCATTAAAAAAAATCTAAAAGCACATTGTGTATGTTAATTATGCTTTTTAACTAGCCTCTCAAATTATAGTTCTTCACAGTTTCACTTGCACACAGAACTTTTTGTGAGGACACACATCAGTATAAAAATATCTGCCCTTGATTTTATGTACATGCTTTAAATAGGCATAATTTTAAAGGCCTACTTAAATGCCTTGGATGGGCTAGTACCCGAATTCATCATGTTTGGGAACAGTGTTAACTGCTGCTGGATCAAAAAGATCTTTTCAGAAATTTGAAGAAAAAGAAAACACTGGGCAAATTGCTTGTATTCAAGATGTTCTGTATTACCATAGGCTCCAACTGAATTTCACTGAAGAGTTTTTCCTCTGCCTTTACACATGAATATCAATACATTAGAAGACTTTTAATCTCACTGCTTTTGCAGAGGTA
>WBNH01009907.1:323320-376180 GCA_013401255.1 Urocolius indicus
CGCACAGTTAACACTGTTTATCACCTGAATGCATAAGCATGAACGCACTTAGATGCATAAAACCAATAAATATTTCTTCTTAAATCATTCAGAAAGTTGCAAACACACAACTGACAATTTAATAAGCAAAGTAAAACAATTACTGATTCTTTCACTAAAACAGCAGACTCGAGCATTTTAAACCTGTAAAATGCAGCGGTTTGTCTCTAATGGAACAATTTGAGGCCACCTAGAGTCAGATAATCATCCAAAACCCTGTTGTCAGCAAAGAACAGCCATCCTTTTCCTGCTGTTGAAAACAGTTTGGCTTAGTGTAGGAAAGAGCAGTTTTCAACACCATTACAGACAGCAGAAGTAAGACCCGATTTCATTCGGCTGTCCCAGCTCCCACAGTAGCCTGTAGCAGTTGAGTACAGGTGAATGAAGACTCCCTGCTGATAACAGGCTGTCAGCAACAACTCATTTGCCTAATCTGCAAATGGGCTGATATGGTCCTGCCCATCTTCAGTCCAGAAATGCTGACAGTAGAAAAACAGTGAAAAATGTTAAAATAATTTCTCAGAAAGTTACCTGAAAACTTGATTTAGAACTAAAAGTCATATTAAAAAATGTCTCAAATCCAAGGGGAAGCAGAGTACTTTTGCCATCATCCTCCAAAGGATGCATTAGATACATGTCAAGCTCTGCCGTGTGCTTTTAAAACCAATGAATATAAAACCATCAGAATCTAAAATTAAGTAAACAAGGAATGTACTTATTTAAGGTGTTTTTTTTTTTTCTTATGGTGAAGACCTCCTTGAGATCATAGTCATGCTATAGGTCAAGGAAAGACAAAGTACTGTTGAAGTGTAACAGTAGTGTCCATTTATAACTGCTGAACTGTTGACCAAATTCGCCAATTAAAATTTCAAAGCCAGGAAATCAGCAAAATAATCTGGTGTCAGATGTGTGCTGCTATTGCAAAAACTTTGGGTATAGTTTCAGATCTTAGATGTCACATTCTATGATGCTGTTCTAAAATATCCCTGACAATGAAACATAGTAGAAGACTTTGAGAATAATAAAACTATCTCACATACAGTTCAAGGCACCAGCTACAACAGGCTGACAACAGTGGTTACAACAATAACTCCAGAGAGGAGATATTGTAACAAGAGTCCCTCAGTAGGGATCAGTGAAAACTGATGAAACATAAAGCATGTTTAAATTTCAAAACAGTTAGTCACTTATATTTGATGACTCGAGGTATAACTTGAATGATCCTCTTAACTTCGGCAGATATCCGAATCAACAGGATTGCAATAAATGTTTCATGTGTTTACGTCTTCCTCATAAGATTTCTCAACAGACAATTTAAAACTCATATGTACAAAGACAGAAATAATCCAGTAAATTTATCTGGAATCTTATCCAGATTTCAGCCTTCTTTAAATTGTTGGTCTTGATTCCTAAATACCTACTGAAACTGAATAACATTCTGTGATGCCTTTATTGGCAGATACACCTTTTGAATGTATGCCAAAATGATATTAATTTTTTGTTTGAAACAGTTCTGAATCTAGGTTACAAGTGAAAGGGAATGGACAACTCTGTTCTATTTCATTTATACTACCATCTAAATATTTCCAAAATAGTGTTTTCTGCAATTTCTGAGAAGACTGGTGCCTAAGATCACATTACATTGGCTATAAAAGTTTAAATACAGCATCAGGAACAAAGATTGCTCTTCTGTGCCCTGCATCCTCCATCTAGCTTTAAATCCAGATACTTCTTAACATTTACTTAAATCCATTATCAACTAAGCAATACAAATTTGTGCTAAAGTCCTACTTCAGTCAAACACATTTTGGTTAAACTCCAGACAGGTGAAGATCCGTAAGGATGAAAAACTGAAGTCCAGCAAGAGGAGAGCATTCATAAATCCACTAAAATACAGCTCTATGTGAAGACACACAGCTAACTTTAGTTGATATCCTGAAAAAAAAATATTAGTGTTTATTCAGCCCATATAGCTAAGCAGTAAAAAATAATATATGCTGTATTGTATTTTACGTATGATGAGCTTGTTTGCTGTGTGATTTTAACAAATGTCTCAACTAACTCTACTGGAAGCACACCATGCATGTCAGGTGGTCTCTGAAAGAGCTGTGACGACTTATCTGTTAAGATGAAGAGAATCAATAAAGAATAAGACTGCTCTGGATGATATGAGAAATGGCCAACAATTTCACTTGCCATTCACATAATGAATGAGGCCTGTATCAAGTTTATGATAGAGCAGCATATATTTAGGCTTCCAGCAGTACAGAACATGAGTCACTGAGAAGCTATCTGCTTCTGCTCAGGTAACAGATGACTAGATGAAGAGAAACAGACAGTGCACCTTATATTAAATGACAGGTATTTTTCCATATTAGTTTCAATATAACCAACTTTAGTCATAATTTAAAAATTAAATTACTCTTCAGAGGAAGATTAGCCTTTGGCCATGTTTGTGGCAATCATGATTATGTGCTGGCTGGAACTTTGCTTCAGTATAAATCACATATTCTGTATGGTCACTGCTACTGTATTAAATGCATGCAAAACTGCCTTGACTAAGAGCTATAGCTAATGACAAAATGCCACACTTATCTACATTTGTTATCTCTCAGATTGCTGACTGTGTGCAAGCGCTAGAAGGCAGCATAAAAGCAACTATAAAGTTTAACACAGTGCTAATCATATAAAACTACTCACATGCCACTTCCAGAGATGCATTGCGACTCACAGCTTCTCCAAGGTAGTTCCTCGCTACGCAAACATAACTTCCTTCATCAGGTTTACTCCTCCGTCCATGCACTATACGCAGGAAAAATAAAGATCCGCTGGGCAGCAGCATGCGGTGGGAGCGCGGGTCATCTTTGTCTGTTTCTACTCGCTCTCCATCCTTGTACCACTCAATAGTAGGAGTTGGTCGTCCTTCAGCTTTACAGTTCAGAGTTGTTGGCTCTCCTTTAGAGACTATCACATCTGAAGGATGCTCAACAATTCGTGGTGCAAAGTCCTCCTGGCGGAGACGGGATCCTAGAGTGAAAGAAAAGCAGAGAGGCAGGAAAGAACAATTTATTTTAGCTTTAGGCATCACGAAGAGTTCTCACAGGTCCCTATTTTAATACCACAAACATTTTCAAAATAGAGAAAATATGAAAATCTGTACACATCTGACATTGTTTTGTCTGATATCAGAGACTGCATCACTTTCAAAGCTAAAAACCTGAGTCGGACTACAGATCCACACCTCTAAAGCATTATCAAATTCATACTACACACAGACTGAGCTGAAAGAAGGATCTCCTACACAAGCATGTATGACAATATTTTCCTTGTTCCAATAATCTTTGTATTTACATTTGCATCTAGATCCTTGTGTGCTTCCAGATTCTGCTCATGGCTACTGCTCTCCCACCCTTTCATCTGCCAGACTGAATAGATGGACATCCAAAACCATCATGTCCTACCACCAATTGATAACATTTTTTTGTTGGTTTATATGTATGCTTTTTACCCTTTTTCCACAAACAATCTAGGTACAGAAACAGAAGAAAACAAAATTCCAAACCAATCAAACAAAAACCACACTGATACTTAAGAAGCATTCCTTCCTTCACAAATTTCTAGTACAACAGTTAGTAATTTTTACTGATAAAGTGTCTGAAATAACTAATGAACTTTATTTTTATTTGGAAATCTCAAATGTGAACTACATTTTAGGAATTTTCAGTAGATTACGTGCATCTACTCATACACACAAATAAAATGCAGGCATATATACGCCTGAAATTGTATTGCAAATGCTAGAGCCTCAGAAATCATTATAGATTCATTTCTCTTTTTCTTCTCTCTGCATTTATCTTTTTTTCCCTCACTTTGCTTTCCAGTGTCTATCATCTATAAATCTATCTATATAGATATAGATCTAAAAAATATGTAGTTTATCTAAATAGGGATATGGAACCCTGAATGATCCCTGAGTGCATTCTGGCAGCATATCTTGGAAAGAACATACTTATACTTTTTCCACCTAATTTTTTTCTCAGTATTAAGGATTAAATAAATTATTCCCTTTATCACTGGAAAAATAATAGAACCCAAAGCACCTTCGTCTTTCAATTGCCACCAGAACACTGTTTTCCTCTCCACTGCCCTGCTGAGGAGGGGAGTGATAGAGCAGCTGGGTGGGCACCTGGCAGCCAGCCGAAGTCAATCCACCAAAGGCCATAGTGCCTAGACTCTCCATGGTGTGCAGTGGGCCAGGACATCCCATATGAGGCACTACTGCATCACTTCTCCATTGAGCCAGGCCAAACATGTTAAGGTCACACACACTATTTTTCACTGTACAATACTGATGATAATTATGTCATTATTCACAGCTATCTGTACCACCAGGTATTGATAATACTGACATTTCTACAGCACTAATTTTTTGCCCTCTACAGTAGCACCTTTGTGCTTTGCCCTGTACTTTTTATGTGTAGCCACTTCTACATGCTATTATGCTTTTCTGTATTTCCTTCACACTCCATTGCCTTCCCACTGCCTGGGACAGGAAAGCAGCAAGGCCTGAACATTGTCCTCCACCTTCTCCAACAAAGCCTTACCCTGTCACTCAAGTCCTGGAATAAAGAGAGGGGTGCTGATGAAGGGGAGACTATAAAAGTAAGGAATATGGAAGAGATTTGCACTGGGTCCACCACCCTGGAGAAAGTCCTAGTGCCAGCCTTCCATTACAGTCTTTCCCATATAGTACAATTTTCCTAAGACCAATCACAGCATCCACAGAACACTTGTCAAAAATATTCAATGGTATCAGAGCACTCACTATATCTTGCAGTACCCTTTTTCTGAAATTCTTGCATAATTGACCTGGGGCTGTTTAGCCCAAATAAAAGAAGACTGAGAGGGACCTCATCAACACTTAGAAGTACCTAAAAGTTAGATGTCAAGACAATGAGGCAACCATTTTTTCTGTAGTGTTCAGTGACAAGAAAGGAGTAATGGACACAAGTTAGAACACAGGAAGTTCAACTTGAACATGAAAAGCTTTTTCCTGTGAGGGTTAGCTCACCCTGGCACAGGCTGTCCAGGGAGAGTGTGGAATCTCCTTCTCTGGAGGTTTTCTAAACCCGCTTGAATATATTCCTGTGACCTGATCTAGGTGGACCTGCTTGAGCAAAGGAGTCAGACTAGACGATGTCTAAAGGTCTCTTTTGACTCCTACCATTCTGTGATTAAGTTCTCATTTGTACAGCTATTAACAGACAAACTGTAAAAATAAGAGTCACTCAACAGAAAACCGAGGTCCAGCACTCCCAACTTCAGCAACAATTGTTCAGACATAGTTCGTGACTGCATGTTTAGTTAGACTATATTAGCCTGACATATAGTTTTTCAACAACAAGCACATCACAGTAGTTTACGCGTCTGCATTGCTTCTCGTAAAAAAAGAGGTTAGTTCTCATAATTGTTAGCAGAACTCATCTCTTCTAGCATGAAAGCTGAAAACTCTTTGAGTGGAGCTGCCATGCTAGTATAATTGGACTGTACTACTTAAACACAAGTTATATCAGCTTCAGCAGGTTAGTGAAACATTTGCCTCAATTTTCTGATCAGCAGTTTTTCTGAGTCTTAGCAAAGAAATTTAAGATCAGTGTCTTAATTTTATTTCAGGGACTACATATTTAAAAATATTGTCAATGGCTCATTTATTCCAAAAGCTATGAAGTAAGTAATAAGGATCCACTCTACAGAGGGAATCTGCCTTTGGACTTCTGTTTGGCAAATGCTCTGTTCACTATACTATAAGGCTTGTCTCAGCAATAAAGTGTTACAACATTGCTTAACTCTTTTATTGGCTATCAGATTCTATTATCATTATAGCAAAGGTCTACCAACTTTGTTGCTTTTTTTTCAAAAGAAATACACAAAAAACCCACCCCCGTTAGTTGTGTCAAGAAATTCTTACTAACCTTAACAGTAAGAACATCAAAGTTGTTTCTTAAAGTTTAGAGGGACTTAAATCAGATGTGAGACTATTACTAAATTTTGACAAATGATTAGCAGAATTTAACAAAATTAGTATCCAAACCCACCAACAACAAAAATCTAAACTATTAGTTTTCTTACACAAAGGTTTGTTGATAATGTTCAAAACTCTAATGAGAACTACAGGCCGTCTTCAGCCCTTCAAAAAAAAGCTTTTTCCCATAAAGAGTTAAACCTTCTGCGTTATACAGCCCAATTCAGAACCCCTCCTCAGGTCACAATAGGACTAATTCCTCCTCTCCAGCACAGATGTTTATCACAAAACTAATATTTACTTCACTCTACCCTAATTAAGCAATTTGTGCACAAGAGAGGTTTGAGATGTGGGCAGTAGCAACCATACCAATCAGCAAGGAGAAAGGCTCAGGCGGGGTTCTGAGGGGGACTCATACCACACATTCCTGTGATGGTTGGGTGTACCTTCAGCTATCTAGCACTGCAAGTTACTTCCTTCAGCACTTTAGAGGGGGGAAGAAAAACACACACAAGAAATCAATCAGCAACCACAACAGACTCTCTCCTTCAGAACTGACTGAGCAACAACAGTTATCCTAGAAGGATACTCTGATTTAGAAAGAACAAAGAAAACTGAAAACTTCACTGTTTCTCTTCTGGCAGATACCAACACTGTCTTCCCGACAGAAAATGACAGCCCCAAATGGTGTTATCCTAGTTGAATTTTGACTCTTCCACTATGGCTTTCCCTCACCTCACCACCCAGTACTCTTACAAATACATCCTAATTTAGAAGGAACAGAGAAAATATTAATCTCCTGAGCTAACTAGGCATAAGATGCTACTTTTCCTTTTACTAGAGAGCAAGATGGAACCATGATCTACTCAAGATCGTAAGTGGTTTCACTGAAGCAGCCAGCTGGTGTTGTATCCTAGACTACCCAGGCAGCTTCCTTCTCCATTCTTCCTTCAAAGATTTACAATATATGCATAGAGTATGTGAGTAAACTCTGAGTTTAAGAACCCCTAAGTAGTCATTACTATGATGGACTGCAATGGCTTCAAATTAGCTGTTATATGCTGTTGGTCAAAAACATTCCTTTGGAAAAAATCATACAAGTATATCGTGACTAACTGAAAGACACCATGAAGCTGCATCTACAAAAAGATCATTAACACTTCCTTGAATTCCTTGAAAGTTCACATAACTTTTGCAGATGACTGGTTTTAACACAGAGAAGATTAGCTTTATGCACACGTCAACCAATTCACAGTGAAAGTTTTACATTTATTTATTATTACTTCACAGAATAATTAAAACCATTCTCCATAAACAAAAGTCCAAAATATACATGAAAAAAGAGAATGTGCAAGTCTAGCATAGTATCCTACTATTTTTGTTCATACTGCAGCATTAAACAGTTACTAAAGATTGCTCCAACAAAAGCCAAGACATAACCCATCTCTCCAACTTACTTCTATCCTGGTCTGTCTTCAAAAATCTTGTCTTATATTTTACAAACATTTCTGCCTCAAACTGAGTAATTCACCATTACAATTAATTACTTAACAAAATTCAGCAGTAACAGGATTCTCATACAAAACGAAAAAAGAGCAGTGATTCTATTGCACTTTTAGCATCTGCCACAACATGACATACTCCTACATTAGTAAATAAAATAATAAAAAAAAAAATAAAAAAAGAAAACCAAACCAGGTAAAATTACAAAACAAGTATGTATGACATTCTGTCTTCATGCTATCAGGCAAAGCACAAAAAGCACAGAAAATAAGTACACCATTCAACATAACCTCAGTGTCATCTGGAACACTGCTAATCACATGCACCAGCAAGAATGGATTTCACTATAGGGTGAAGGTGTAAACAATTATAGTATTTGGATTTCAACATTAGCTCTATATAACAGCCTTGGGAGGGATGAGGCTGGAAATAAAGAAACAAATCGTTCTACCTTAATGATGCTGAAGTTCCCCATGAAGTTTTGTTAAAAACATGCTATAGCCAAAACCAACACATATGTTTACATTACTTTTTTAGTCAGCTCAATGTTCTCTCATTTAATTGGCTTTTTTTTTAGTGGAGGTAAGGCAAAGAAGGAAGGAAGCAGAATCTTCAAGGCAGTTCCTGGTATCTGCTGATAGGAAACATATTAGTAGAAATAGTTCAGATTCAGCAAATGTGTCTTTGGGAGAGATGTGAATTGATGTAAACATCATCGTACAGTGGATGCTACCAGAACTAGAAAACCTAATGTAGGCAAGGTACTCAGGCAATATTTCATTAAGAACCTAAGTTAGGAAGTTCAGTAGCCTTTAGTGAGTAAATCAGAACTACTGCTGAATAGCAGGAGACAACTGATGGAACAGTATTAATGTACTGATTTATCTCATACGTTAAATTCTCATCTTAATAGATTAAATTATTTTCCGCGGTTTCTTCCCAAGTATACAGCAAAGTAAGATTATACTGCTAATTGTTTGCTCTTGCTCACCTTCATCCTCTTTGCTATTGTTCAAATTCACAGGCCAGCACTGAGTTAAAAGAAAAAGATTATAAAACTATATAAAATATCACATTCAAATTTACGCAGCCAATAGTAACATTTATTTCAGTGAAAAGCTCTGTGATATTTTCCAGTCACTACTTGGAGTAAATAAAGAAAAACACACTGAATCAGCTAACTCTAGGTTTTATATAATTTCGGTTTTGCTTCTACTGCTAGATACTACTACTTATACTTAAAATGCAGAACTTTTCCATAATTCATAAAGAATGTATCTGAAATTCTTATGGTAAAATATAAGTTACAGTCTACAGTTAAAACTAAAATATGGATCATGAAATCTGGTACTAAAATGTTAACTAAGCATTAATCCTATTCTCTTGCATGTTTACTTGTGAATAATCACAGAATCCCAAGGGCTGAATAATGTCATCTTCATTTTAAAATGAACATCAAGTGATCAAATTGCATTGTGTAAGATACTGAAAGATGTTATTTTGTAACTCTAACAAACACAGCTTTCATCTTAAGGTACCAAAGCCTGGTAACTACTGATAATTGCTGACCTGATAAATGTTGACTAATGGGAAATGCTGTATTCTCATAACAATAATTGGTGACTTTATAGCTTTGCGATAAACTGTCACTTCACAGGTAATGAACACTCTTCCATTCATATGTAGCTTTACAAGAATCATTTCCGCATCAGTCATTGCTAATGTCTATAGAGGTCAGGACACTGAACTTGTGAAGCCAACCCTCCTACCAGAGTCAAGCAAGAGGAAGCTGCTAAAGGAAAGACTTTGCCACAAAAAGGAGAAAAGTTTCCACTTTAGATGTCCAGATGCAGCACATGCACTGAAATATATTCACCGCCTGCACTTATATCTCCTTTCCTGTCCAAAGAACTTGTGTACTTACATACTTCCCAATCAAAAAGTACTGAAAGTAATTAAAATGGAGCAAGTTGACAAAAGTAGAAAAAAATCTAGACCGCATATTGTACTTCAGGTGTCTGAACACACTCTGCTCTTCCAGTCCTCCTGCTGTATTCAATTTAGATGTGTTGAAAGAGACATTCCTCGAGAATCACCTTCAAGACCACTCTTTTGGCAAGTGTAAAAGACAATGGTCACTTTTTCATTTTGACCAGTTCAGCACCATCAGTGTTCTGACTAAGTCTGTTTGTTTCTACCATATAGCTAGTCATAATGATAACATATAAAAAATGTTATTTTCAATATAGGTTGGATGATTCTATAGCTCAATAACCCTCAGAAAGACAAATGAATGTAAAAAATCTTCTTAATCATTCTCTACAGAGACACAGCAGCAAGAAAACCAAATTTTTTAAAAATTCAACATTCTATTCTTTTTCACTACTTTTCCACAAACCGTTATACAATCCCTACCCTAAGGGTAATGTGCTCTGTGTATGCATGTAATATATACACAGATCTTCATAGAAAAAGGTATCTGGCAATTCACCTTCTAGCCCTCCTAGGCCACCATCTTTCAAATTTCAAGGAAAAGACATTGATTGTTGCACTTCACACTTCTCCAGTTTTATTAGATTCACATCAAGACCATAAGTTGATTTCATCTATTAAGCCTTCTCTTAGTGTGTCATACGAGAAAAGTAAACACTAACTTCAGAGCCATTTCAGTAATTTCTCAAGTCACTCAAATGTTTATGGCTGCTGGGATAGTGGTAGTTAATTGAAAAGCTAGTGACTTTATTATAACCATTGAGCAATTTGGAAAAAAAAAAATATTGTATCATTTTTAACATTAATACTGTGACATATTTCATAATACAGATGTCTGAATTGTCTTCAAGAACCTTAGTATTCTTTCTTCCTTTCTGACTTTATCTCCACCTGAGATGGCTTGTCACTAGTGATTCAGCTAACATACCATTTATTTGCGTATCTTCACCTCCCTTCCAACTTCTTCCTATCTGACTTTCTACATATAAAAATGTCTTCCTAAATTGATCTCCGAGGCTGCTACTTCTTTTATATAATAGAATTGATTCAACTGGAAAAGACCTTTAAGATCATCAAGTCCAGCCCCTAAATGCACACTTCGAATCTGAAATCTTTTCTGAAGGCCCATGCTTTGATTTTTCTAACATTCCAAAGGCATAGCTTTAATATACTTAGATGAAAAAAGAAAGTCAGGATTAAATTTTCACTAACAGGACTAACTTATTGAGCACTATGCAGACAAAACATCATCCTTACTACAAAGCTGCTACCTACTATTCTATCTTTCCTGAAGTTCTCATTTTATTGCTAGGCAAAGGGAAGTTTAAAAAAATGACTTGATGTATTCCACTCTATTGTAGATTTGAAACATTTTTGGTTCAATAGTGTATTATATATTTAGTGCAGGAAAAAGTAATGCCTGAAAGACAAATGAACTTGAAAGACAAGTTCATAATATACACTTTACTGCAAAACTGTAGAATAAAGAAATAAAGGATAAAGAAACATCAACCAAAAAAAGTCATGCTGACATTTCAAAGTTTGTGCGTGCTACAAGTGAAAGCAAGCAATATTGTGTCTCAGAGATTATTAGCTTGTTCTGTGCTTTTGATGGCATTTTGAATGCATTCCTTATAAGAGTTTTACAAAAAACACATGCTCTCCTTCAGTACAAAAGACTGTTTATCAGGAAAAGAAACAGCAATTTGTAACAGAAAAAAAAAAAAAATCTCCTGCAACAGAAAGTAATAGATGCAGGAAGGAAAAGACCTGAATATATTTTATTTTACTTGGAGGATAGTTCCAAAGATATATTTCAATGCTACAGAACTTTCTTTTATGCTAGAATCATGGCTTATTTTCATTGCACAAAATATGAAAAAAAAACCCAAACAAACACAAGGTATTAAAATCACAATTAAAAGAATAACATGAAAAATCTTTTCTGACTATGTAAGATCTTTCACATGGCCAGGCTTGGATTCTTTTTTTCCTTATGCAGACCAACACTTCTGAATGAGATAATATTAAGCTTGGAAAAAAAGGCACTCCTGCAGCTACTTAGAGCTACTGAAAGAGTCATAGTTACTGTTCATTTTCCTGCTTATTCATATGCCTTGTTCCACTTAGAAAGTACTTATCAGAAACACTTATTACATGTATCTGTTAGATATAATGAATAAGTGTGTTGCTTTCACTACCCTTTTAACCACAGGGTTGACTGAAAGGAAGCAGAGATCTCAAATAGAGATCCAGTCAGTCACATCCTAGTTTGAACAAAAGATAATGTACAAAAAATTCAAGATAATGAGAAAACTCAACTGGAGTACAGGCTGATGCACTGGCATCAGGCTGATTATCCTAGATGCATTCCTCTAGGCAAAGTGACATGGTAAAAGATCACATTTCAAAAATTTATACTTTACAGTCTCTCTCCCTCCCCTGAGATTTGGCAGATGGGAACAGACTCTAGTGATACGACTGTTTCCAAGGTATGGTTTTTGTTCAAAGCCATATCAGCTATGACAAGTTCCTCTGAAAGCTTTTACCTTGAGCAAAATTAATCCATTAAGCAACACATACTAAATTCCCCAGGATTTGTATCTGCAGATAAGTCACCTTTCCTACAGTGCACATCTGCCAAGAAGGGAGAGCAGGCAATGCTGACAGGACAGATCAATAACTGTCATTAAAAACATTTGACCAAATGTTATTGAAAAGCTGATTCTATGATGTTTCTGTTGTGTGAAACTGACTTTGTTTTGCAAGGTGTAACCAACTTTGATCACAAAGAAACATTGCAGACATAAAATTTGGTTTTGAGAGGTGTTTTTGTTTTGTTTTATTTTGTTTTTTAAATGTGAAAAATAATCCAATGCCACAGTATAAGCACCCTATTCCTTCTATGAAACAATTTCAGGGGAAACATTCCAAAATCACCATAAAGACTTGTTCTAATTTGTTCTAATTCACTCTTCTTCAATTTTTTTTTTCCTCATCAAATACCAACATACAAGTGTCACACTTCAAAATTTTGGGTTGAGGAGTATGGAGGAGCAGAATAGTAATTAAAAAAAAAAAAAAAAGCCAATCTGCATTACAGGTCAAAAATCAGAATAGTCAGCAAAGAGCAGAACAGTTTTGTGCTGTGTTTAATAGTGTAAAATGCTTCTATGATTCTATGATTTAGAAGTTTGCTAATAGATCATTTCTCACACAATAGGAAATACCAAAATCTATCTCCCTTTTCATACAGCACTTCTGAAAAGTACATTAGGACCTCCCATATTACAAATAGGTTAGCTACATTCTTTCACTTTACATCTCAATGGCTGTGCTGTCTTTGCTTTGGAACTTGTTTTGCAGACTCTTACCACTCCTCAAAAATTGTTGCGTTCCAGCATACTGCTTGCGGTGGAACACAGCACTTGAGAGGAGTGAGTAGTACCCTTGAAAACTAGTATATAGATTCTCAGGAAAGTTAATCTTTTTTTTTCCCCTGGTGAAAACTGATATTGTATTTGTAAGCCACTGCTTCAATGAGAAAGTTACACCCATTTGTTAGTGGCAAAGCAGTATGGTTTAGAGTTCAGTCACAGAGTAAAATATCTACCATTGCCATGCTCCCTGGAAGCTGATAACATAGAACTATTTACTTAACACACCAATATCTAACACACCCACTGTCCACAATCCCTCCTCCCCAAAAAACAAGAATTCACCAAACAAAAACACAACCAAACCACCACAAAAAACATAACAAAGCAAAAAAACAACCACCACCACCAAAAATGCTCTGACTTTTGGAATTAAAATAGCTGTTCCAATTCAACTACTCACTGACTCTAAAACAGTGAGACGATAAACATCACTTTAAAAATTGAAAATAATAGGGAAAGAAGATGAACACTTACAGCTATGAAAAGCAGAACAAATGAGAAGGGTTATGTGAATATATGTCTATATAAATGTACACACATACAACATATATACACACATATATGTACCAGATGACCTCCAGAGATCAATTCTAATCCAAATCATTCTATGATATATACACAGCATGTAACAAAAGCATCAAACAGAGAGCAAAAGGGTTTTTTCTCTTTTCATCCAGTAGAGCTAAAGCATAACAGCTCTTCCCTTGGGAGCCTTTCAAAACCACTATGGAATTTAGCAAAGAAACGTGTAAGTGTATGTCTGACTCTACCAAACATCTTTTAGCTCTTTCTCAGGTCAAGGATGGAAGAAAAAAACACCAGACATTGTTTATAGACAGCACAGTAATTTATTATACAACTGGCATATTGTTATCACAGCACTGGCAAAGTAACATCTTAACAGCCAGTCAAAGGGAAATTTTCATTTCCCCACATACCACTGTAAAAACCAATGGCTAATTAGGAGCAAGTAATTTTCATACTTTTACATAGAAGGGTTGATAAACACAGGCTCTCCAGTCTAAAACATTCTATTGATAGATGATAATGACCATCTAAGATGTTATGAAAAATGAATTATTTAAAAGCTTTAAAAATGAGTACATATAAGATTTTTACAATATTAAACTCAAGCAACAGCTATAAAACCAGCTTTAGAATGGCAATCTGGTCCAAATCCCTTCAAGAATCAGAAGTCAAATAGCTATCAGGATATGATAGAATTGCCACATTCTGTGAAATCGGCCTAAATTTATTTACAAAGTATTATATAAACTCCACAAAATCTAAGAAAGTGGTTCTCAAATTAAGAATTTTCAACCTGTCTTCAAAAAGCCTCTTCAAATAATCTTAAAATTACCTTTACGTTTTCTATATGAATATTTTGATATATAAGTAAAAATTTTAACAGTATTGTGCTGTTAGAATAATGAATATTTAGTTCTGATTAATAATTCATCTTTACTCCACAACATAACTGGAATACAAATTTTGACCGTATTGTTAAGTAAGCTTGATAGTTCTGACACCCTAACATTTACAGAGGACTAAACATAGAGCTACTTCAGCTAAGGAAACTTATCTTTATATCTCTTCCTTCATCTTCACACTCCTAAATATTTATCTATGTTCACTAGCAATCCAGTATATTAAAACTTGAAAATAAAATCTAATATCTCACTGCTAGAAAAAAATTCTGAAGTGACAGATATATCTCAAAGTAGGGTTTGAGGTGGTTTTTTTTGTTGTTTTTATTTGTTTGTTTTTTTACTTAATGTGTGTTTTGCAAGTCAGAAGCAATATCATTTGGTCCACTCAATTTTCAACAAAGCTACCCTCACATAATGCAACCTAGAAAAAATCTCACTCAAGTTAGCAAATGTAAACACACATTTTGCATAACGTGGAAATCAGGACTATGAATCTAAGTATTAAAAAAAAGAACATTAGACAACAGTCACAACAATATAATTGCACCTATGTGAAGCCATTTGAAAAACTATTTTGAGGAAGGTGGGAGATTCCTACTCTTAGCACAGCAGGCATTTAACTTTGGTCTTCTAAATTACACCCACAGCCACTGTGTTCAGTGCTGACACTGACAATAAAGACTTTCACCCTGCACCTCTGAAGCACACCAGTCGTGTCTAAGGAATTTCATGTAGACATTATCAATACTTTACTTAAAACTTCAACCAAATATCCTAAAACAAGCTTCTATAATGTTCTAACTAATCAGCCAACATTAGTTCAGCAGTAAAGCTCAAAGTAAAATTGAAAGTAATATGATGGCTATCAAAAGATCCCTGTAATCTCTTACTTTAGAAACCTACTATACCTTGGCCATTTGTCAAACTGTTTCTCTTTGGAAGCTTCAACTAGTTATAGAAAAATTTTCCCCAAAATCTAAGGATGAAAACATAAACCAAGCTTTCTTCATATAGCTCCTGATGCTACTTTTTCTAACTATATTAAGTACATCTTCATATGCTCAAAAGTGGAAGACTTTTGGAATAAATATAAACTTCCTCACAACTATATCTCTGTTATATATGTCAATATACAAGAATCAAGTGAATATGTATAGGCAATAAGAGACTTAGGGGACATTAGCTAATGCCCTTTCATTTTACCTCTTGCTAGCTTGCATTTTAAAGACACATTCAGACACCCCATGTCTGAAAAAAAACACAACTTTTAAAGACAATTCAGTCATGCTATTTCTACCTGTAAATCATATTTACAAGACACCTAATATCCCAAACAGAAAAGATCACCACATATTTTTATACTGGTGTTTTATGGCATGCATTTTTTTTATATATGTATATTTAAAAGTTTAGTGTTTAGCTTGGGACTTTTTTTGAAGTTTTAAAATATAAATATTTTACTGCAAATATCACATATTTTTGTGTGCTCTCTCTGGTTTGATCATCAAAATGTCTTAAATTTTTCAACAATTATCACACAATTATCAACTCTTTGTTACAATATTAGTGATAAAAACGTCCTTAATTAGAAACTTTACATATAATTTAAATTTATGCACAAATATCTTACTGCTTTAACTCTGATTTCTCTTGGTGCATTTATAGCAGAACTATAGCACAATTTTATAAATATTTTATATATATCTACCACCTGAGAGAGCATCTTTTGTTAAGAGAATAACTGGAATTTACTTGCCCACAACATCATCTTCTACATATCCTGTTCCTATCTCCCTTCTTCCATACTTCTGTTGCACCTTTTCCTTTCTGTTCTTCATCAAAATTTCACAAATGCCTCACAAACCTCATTGTATATGTTTTAATTAGTCACCTTTCTACCTTGCTACCATTATACCTATAGCTAGTAAAATGACATGTTTCTTTATCCAAACCAGTAAATCAACATTTATAAGGCTGATCTCTCTTTTTTTTCTTCTCCCATTTAGAAGCTAACCAATTATCCATCCCATTGGGTTACAAAATAGAATTCTGCAGCTTCCACAGCCAAAACTTGATTTAATGTTGTTCGGCCTGGTGACAGAGCACAAATACTCCCAGTAATTGTGGCAACTGTTGGATCTTTTTTTAAGCAGCCCTTACTGATTTTTCTCTTGTTTCTGCTGCTGCATGTATTTACACACAAACCTGTCACACAGTAAAAAAGTCTTTCGTAGTGTTTTAGACTGAAGGCACCAGTCAAGTGACAGGCTTTCTTGGACCAATTTCTGGACCAATTGACAGGAGCATCTTCCTTATGAGGAAAGGCTGCGGGAACTGGGGCTGTGGGAACTTGGGACATCCCTTTTTTCTGTTGTATCTAGCAACAGGACAAGGGGTAATGGGATGAAGCTGGAATACAAAAAGTTCCATTTAAACACAAGAGAAAACTATTTCACCGTGAGGGTGAGGGAGCCCTGGCACAGGCTGCCCAGGGAGGTTGTGGAGTCTCCTTTCTTAGAGGTCTTCAAGACCTGCCTGGACACATTCCTATGTGAACAGATCCAGGTGGACCTGCTTCTACAGGGTGGTTGGTCTAAATGATTTCTAAAGGTCCCTTCCAACCCCTACCATTCTATGACTCTAAGGATTTCTGACTTGGCTGTGCATATGTAACCCTGCTGTTGTTAGTGGGAGTCCTAGCTAGGAATAGTCCAGCCTTTCAAGGGCTAGACATTTCACACTATATTTCTGCAGCATTATTTTATCCTTCATGCATTAAAAAGAGGGAGAAAACACTGAAACACTAAAGTTGAAGACATCAACTCAGAAATACACATTGTCTACCCTATCTTTATAGGGATCTCTGTTGATTCTACTAATGGAGTGTGTATTACTGATAAACAACCACTTCTCAGAGCTATGGAACGACAAGGGTACTGCTGTGACAAAACCTAAAGGCTTCTTTCTAGTGTATAATTTCTTTAATACATGTTTTTCTAGAGTAAACAGAACCACAAACAAAGCACAGAAATAAGAGGATCTGGCACCACAGTAGGTGAAACAAAACAAACTCCTAGATGGTTATTATTTACTGCAAGTAAATTTGTGAAAATAGCAGTAGAGGAACTAAATACAAAATATAGAGAAGCAGATTCCACTATCTCTGGTTGTGACCTTTGACTTTTAAATCACTATCTTCAGCAAACAGAACAAATGCTGTCTACACAAACTAATGAAATAAAATTCCATCTCTAAAGAGCAGTGAGTTAACTCCAGTTGACTACCGAACACCTACCCATTTGCTCACTCACCACTGTCTCCCATGGGATGGGAGAAAGGACAACTCAGGGATTGAGATCATGGCAGGTACAAGAGAAAGGAAATGCCATATATACAACCAAAGCATAAGAAATAGTAATTCATTCGCTATTTCCCATCGGCAAGGAGATATCCAGCCACTTACTGGGCAAGCAGAGCCTCTGCATAACTGTTACTTAAGAACATAAATGTCATGACCACAAATGTCCCTCCTTTATCTTCCTATCCATGATTTTTTTATTGCTGAGCATGATGTCAAATGACACAGAATATTCCTTTGATCAATTTGAGTCAGCTGTCCCAAGCTATGTTCCCTCCCAACCTCTTGCCCATCTAATGTCCACTACATTCTTTGTTTACAGTTAAAACCCATGCATTTTTCTGGAGACAGAGAGGGGGTTGTGGCTTTTTTGACAGATAAAAAACCCCTCAAAAACGATACAAGAATCTTTTCCTCTGCACAACTTTTCTGTGGTGAACCTACTTCTTCTAGGACAGATAGGTACGAGACATTCCTGTACATACCTTCGACATTTTAGTTTCCATCAGTAGAGCAGCAACATGCTTTTATACCTAATACTTTTCTGATTAATAACTAAAAGGACTGTAGCTGCAGTTAGCTTTCTATATGATGTCAAATGAAAGCTTCCTTGCCAACCAAGAAAAAAGCGCAAATATTTATGGAAAAAAAACAAAGAAAAATTTAAGGTTAACACTATATGCAAGAAGACCAACATCTGCCAATGTTTGCACTCTATGTAAGTGAATACCTTAATACAACCTTGCTGTATCATACCTATATGTGTATTTGGGAGAGGGAATAGAGAAAATTAAGTCCCCTTTTTGCGTTTTTACTAAGCATACTTCTAATTTCTGGTATTACTTCCATTTTTAGAAGATTGCTGACAGAAAAAGAATTAAACTTGGTGCCTTTACAATACTGGTGTATTTATTAACTAATTTATAGGGTTTTTTTTCTTCTGCAACTTGCCTTATCTAATGAAAACACTCAAGTTACAATCTCATGTCACTTTTCAAAGTTGAAAAAAAACAAACAAACCACTATCTTCTGGAATATAGCTTAGGCAAGAGAAATACGCTTAAAAGCCAACAGCTCTGTCAGATAGTTTTGCAGACCTGAGGACAAGCCTCACATCAGGTGTTTCTGGCAGAGCACTTTTACTCACTTTTTCTAACAGAGATCTCTTGCATATGCACACACACTTGCAAACTTTCTTGGTTTTCTCCCAAAGAAGATCTGCCTCTCACTATTAAAGCCATAGCTTTATCTTGGTCAGAAATCAAAAAGCTATGCAACTAAATAAAACAGAATATTTTGTACCTTATTAAAACTGTGAGGAAGCAGCTTACATTGCTGTTAGCTAGAGATTGGCGTGGTGTAGTGATCAGTGTGGTACAGAGATCAAGACAGGACTTCAAAAACTATGCTGCTGGATTTAAAAAGGGAAGTTTAGTGCAAAATAAAGCACAATAAATTTCATTTGTACCAAAACCAGCAGCAGGGTTGAAGAAAAATGACACAGGTCTAGCATAGCAGTCAACTGTAACTAGCTCAGCTAAAGAGAGATTTCCATTTCTTGGCACAGTAACAAATCCTCAAGCAGAGAGGGCTAGGGGTGAGATTTTTTTCCTCTGTAAGTAACTTAATGAATGAAGTACTAATTAACATTATGGCATTGATAAATGGAGAGAGAGATTAGGGATGTACTCGATATTCAGGCCTTCCCAGATGGACCGTCAAAGCCACATTAATTCCTATCTCATTGGAGCATCTGCTTCTCCCATAATCCATTGCCCCTTGGTACAAACAACACAAACTGTTGTGACTCAATTCGATTTATATCAATCTAATTTCTTTTAATCCAATTTGTATTCCAATCTACTACCTTCTAATCACTTAAATCTTCAGCCTCCATCTGGTAAATTTTCTCTCAAAATTAACTGAGCAGATGCCTCTGCAATTGTCTTCCACAGTCAGGCTAATCATGCCCTCACAGTGGCCTACAGAGCAAGCTGAATAGGTACGTGACTTACAGCATTGCCCTTCTTATTACAAACATGGCGATGCAGGAAGGCCATTTTGTCTGTCATTAATTGGTTAATTTGCATAACACTGCCAGGGAAAGATGCCTAGGAAACAAAAGCCAAGAGTAAAAAGCCTCAAGAAGGCAGCCTGACATGCACATCATTTGTCACATGGCCATTACACTTTGAACCATCTATTGTTTGAGGAAGCAAACATAGAACTGAATTACAGCTAAATACATAACAAACATCTACATACAATATTTGATTGCATGATTTTTGGCACTGCTGTCACTGAATTTGTCCAAACAAAATTCAAAGAAAAATGAACAGTGCTGAGAAAACTAGAAAGCACGTGTTTTTGCCAAACCTCCAAATGTCAAACCCTGTCTCTCTCTCAAGCAAATTAAGGTTCACACAGCTACAACTCCATAGGCAAATAGAACAAGACTTTGTGACTACAAAAAGCTGGACTCCTTTAGGTTTCCCCAAAACTGTCCCAAAGACAGTATGGAACCTAAAGTAAAAGGCAGAAAAGGTAGTGCCACTCCTTTAAAACTAGTTGCCTCGTTAAGAATACAATGCTCATCTTTCCCCTTTGATCAATATTACATCATTGGAAGTAGTTTCAGCACTAATTGTATATTGTTACTGAAGTGTTCACAGGATCATAGACTGACAAAGTTAGAGACAAAGTTTTTTCCAATCTGCTCTTCAGAATCCTGAGAGGACAGAAATGAAGCTATTAAAAGCACCACTTATTTTTCCCAAAAAATGTTGTTAAAAGAAATTATAAATACAACAGGTGCTTAGTAAATAACAAGGAAAGCACAAGAAAATAGGCTGGCCCAGTAGAGAATGTACTATAGTAGCATCTTTATCATATAGAACCAGAAAAAACAGGAGGAAAGAAAATTCCCACTTGGTACTCGGTGTCTCAAGTCATAAGCTACATTCTTGATGGCCCACAACCAAAGACTAGCTATTAAAGCAACAGTCTACAAATTAAGAGGGAGGCGTAGTGCCTTTTTGCCATTACAGCTTCTATATAAAATGCATAAATGCATAGCTCCACATTTGTCAGAACACTATAAATCAACTACTATGGAAAAGTCAGCCTTCAATCTTCATCTTAAAAGAGACCCCAACAACTTGCGTAATCCAAATTTTCAGTATCGCGAAGATGAGTTTACCAGGATGACTTGCATGGAATTTGCTACTACTTCCTCCTCTCCCTTCCATGTTTCACATCTATCCCTGATTAAGAGGTTTCGCTTTTCAGTTAATAGGTACCTAGTACATTTTTCATGACCTGAGGACAGCAAACAGTAGAAATACAATGGATCCAAGCCAGAGGATGCTGGAGAAGGAAAGGGAGGGTGTGCTTGGTTAAGGAGGGGGCGGAGTGGGCAGTCTTTCTTCCCCTCCCACAAGCTGTCAAGTCCTTCTGTGCACACCCTCTCCCTCATTCCTGCTAAAAACCTTCCTCTCTCTGCCTGCCATGACAGGTGGTCCAGATTTTCACTTAGAAAATCTGGCCACCCTATGTTTGTAACACCTCCCTGCTTAGTATCATCTGTGAATTTAATTAGCATGCAGTTTACCCACTCGTTCAGATTATTAACGAAGATGTTAAACAAGACACAACCCAAATAAAAAGATCCCTGTGGCAAACCAATCAATGGATTTCAAGTCAGTTTATTGCTGTAAACCCTTTATTTACCCATGTCAACCAAGAGTTCATTTACATGTTAGTATGGATATCCAAGTAAATTTGCTATTGTATTTTTTCCTCCAGATAAATCCAGTGCAATAACAGTAGAATTACACTCAACTGTGACCATTTCCAAAGCCTTAGTTCATATTTACTGCACGTTTCACCTCACTAGAATATCTAGCCTCCTGTTTCTGTTTCATCTGCCTATCCTCAGCAGAATACACAGAATCATTGCTAAATGCTGGTGAGGAAAAATCCACACAATTTGTGATTTTTTTTTCCAGTGCAATAACCTAAAACCAGTCCATAGGAATCTGGTAGAGGGAGACGGATTGGTTATTGCAGCACGACTGAAATAAGTTTAGTGAACAACAGTTTTATAAGTTGGATTTGAAATGAGAGATTAGCAGCAGTGGCAACTATACAAGGAATACATAAGGGAAAAACATTTAATTTTTTTATTAATGAAAACTAACATGAAAGCACTACTCAGAGGCAGTAGCTTCAATAAAGGCATTACAGTTTCATTAATCACATAACCAAAACTACAATTTAGTGCCTATGTATTGATATTTAGGTTTTGAAATTAAAATAAATGTAATGGAATTTCATCAATAAAACATTCTACATTTGAGGAAAAGAAAAACAAGAATGCTCCTCCATACAGAGGAGACTGAAAATTTGAGACCACTTTATGGAATTTATCACTATTATTTACTTCTAGACAAAAATATGCATATATTTATATAGAATAGAGACACACATAGCTACATCCATACCCACCTGCAGTCGTAAACCAAATCCAACTTTTAGGTCAAAATGTAAAGCAAAGTCCTCCTCCCTTTGCAAAAATACCGTAACAGAAGAAACAAGAAAACATTTGCATGTCCAAAGCCAAATGAAAATCCACTTCATAGGAGGTGGCCACACATACCACATAAGAAGTACAAGCTTTCTCTGAGCTTATTTATAGAATATTGTTTTTTTCCCTTTCTTTAGAAAAGTGCCGAGTAGTCGAAAAAGTTTACATCAAAGCAGTTCCAGTGAATTTAATAAACACTTTAGTGTCTCCCTATGCCTGTTTCAAATAACCACAACAGTTCTAGACCTTTCCTTCAGACTGCCCTTTTATACAGAGCATAAAGCAAGAAATTCTAATCTTCCCAGGTAGTACCACAATACAGTGGAAATAATAAAAGAAGCGTAACAGATTTCTTCCCATAATCAAAGCTATATTCTCTCAGAGTGTAAATAGCCTAAGCAGAGACCAAAATAAACTTTAATCTATAAATTCAGTTTACGTGGGAGTGAAATTGATACATAGCTCTTAAGCAGAAGCACACAATCTCCTCTTACTGACCAGTAGCACTCTCTCCCACTTCTTAGCAGCTCTTAAACATAGCACTCCATACCATGCTATCATGCTATGTACTTTTACAAAGAGATGAATAGGAACATAATTTTCCTGAAAGACACATTTCAAGCAATATAGTAGTAAAATAAACCTAGGAGAGGAGAGAGTGCATAGCACTGAGAATGCTTAGAAAAATAATAGAAATAGTAATTTCTGCATGCTAATATAAATCCTCAATTGGTCTATTTACAGTTACATCAACACTAAATATCATTGCTTGTCTGTATAATTTTATACTTTATAAAATCTGGATGAAATTTTAAATTCGGAATAAAAGGTATCTGTAAAATCTAGGCTGAACAAAACAATAGTAATTTTTCCTTTACCCGCTTAGAACAAGACCACATATTTACACTCAAGACTTGCATTATCAGCAACTGAGCACAAGAATAATTGTATCATGACTCAAAATGTGGTAGAAGTATACTCTTATTTTTTTTTAATTCTAATTAAATCTCTTTCTTAACCACCCTTTCTTCTGAAATGAAGTCTTAATCAGAGATCTCAGTTCAGCTGTATAAACTACACATATAGGTTTGTTTGATAGTAAATAAATTCAGCTCCAGAGGTTCATACCATCCTAACATACTTTTTAAAATCAGTAGGAATAGGATAAATCATTAGCACAAGGATCTCCAGTGACTACAGAAAGAACTTAACTGACAGCCTTAGATTATACACTTAATTTTATATGGCCTGTCTCATGGGGATTAAATCTACTCTATCATCAGTGAGGTATAACCAGAAATTTTTATTCTCTTTCATATTCCTCAAATCATACAAACTGCCACTTATTTTCAGAACTCAGTGTGTGTGTGAACTGTTCGAAAATTTAAATGAGCATACCAAACTTCCAGTGAGTGAAAGTTTATTTTTAACCAGTTTGTATGTTACAATAAATATGAAAAAAAAAAATCAAACAAAAAAACCCAGACACTGGTAACGTGTGCCACACCATAAGAGACTTCCACTCTCCAGAATAGACATTGCTACACACTAGCTAACCCAGATGAATCTAGAGATAGTGCAGACACTCATGAAAAAAAAGAAAGGCAGTATCTCTAACCATTAACAGGAATCAAAGAACCTACAAAGCATCAATGCCACATCTGCTAGCTCCTCTACACCAAAGAAACAGTTGGTGTTAATGCACAATTAAGAGCTGAGAGGAATGCCACAAAAGTGTATGCAGGTGGCAGAGGTCATGGAGGGATAGTATAAAGGAAAGAGGGTCAAGTTATTATCTGGAATACATCCACAAGGCACAGACATCTTTTAAATCAGGTTTTATAATAGACATGCCTATATTGATTTACTAATACCTTTATGCTACAGAGTTACTCAGCACACCATGAAGAACTGCATCAAAGACTAAGTTGTGCAACCAGGTCTTGTTTCTTTTCCTTGCATGAGGTAAGAAGAGATTGAAGGCTTTCAAGAGAGGACATACTCTATTTTAAGTGCTTTTTTATCCTTGTTTCACACAAAAAGGCAAACATCTGTCACCTCAAAGCCATCAAGTCTTTCAATTACAAGTTAAAATAACAAGTTATTAAAATAACACAAACACCATAATAATTAAATTCAACTTTTAAATCAAAGAGAATAATGTGCCTCTGTGTACATGACAACCAACATACTAGGTCTCTTGCCTTTAAACCTATAGCATATACATAAAACTGAAATAGAATTGAGAAAGAACGTTCCATATGAAAGTACAATTGTATCATACTGGACAGTAGAATACTTTAGAGCATTAGGCCTCTGAAGACAGGTTTTCAAAACTGTTTCCTGTAAATCACACAAACATAATAAATTAAATACTCATAGCCACTCTTCTAAACACAGCCAATGCTGATTTAACACCATTAACTGAAGCTAATGCCTTACTTAAAGGAAGGCCAGATCAGGCTTACATTGCCCATGGACAATGGTTCCCAAGTATTGCCTGTTTGCCACTTGCAAAACAGTTAAAGATCTTTTCCTGTTACATCAGTAATTGCCACTATCTGCTGCTTCTGCCCTTTGCCTCCCTCCTCCAGAACGGTAAGAATAAAACCTGTAGTTCAAAGGGGCAGAAACAAACACGAAGGGTCATTTTAAGTGCTAAGGTCAAGCTGTATGTTTTGGGGTAGTGAAGCCTGAAGTAAAATAGTTGTAAGTTACTAGTGACCCTGGAAAGGAAGTTACTTAATATTCATGTTGACAGAAAGGAAGAAAGGATTAATCATGTGGAATTAGCATTTTCATTGAGGAGCTTGGTTGAGTCTTGTGTTCTACTTTGAGAGGAAGATGGCTGCATCACACTAGCATTTTACATCTCTCATTTATCGAAACATTGCAGCTTGCTCCTAACTGTCATTAACTGATGAATAATGAAAGACTTCTTTACTTTTACTTCAGATTAATCAAGCAGCTCCCTTGGTCCTTCCATGCCTGGATCTGTGCTCTGAACATTTTTTTCTTTTTTCTTTATTCATGTGGGATTAAGTAATCTATTTAATTAGATTTCAATTCTATTGGGGAAAAATGGTCTCTATTGAAAAGGCATCACCTAGTATTTTCACCGCACAATTACTGTGTTGCAGTGCTACTATGCACTATTATCTCTTAAACTGTGTCACATTTATGTGAATTTCATGCCATCTCTTATATTATACAAACTAATGGTTTCAAAAAAATATCACTCCAGTTACCTAGCATAGAGAAAAAATTGTCTAAAAATTAATTGAAATAATGACAATATCCAGATTTTTAATTGCTATAATAAAGTAAAAATGCAAATCCTTGTGTACTGTCTTAATGTAGTAGTTTTAGAATAATTTCCAAATTTTACTTAAAAAAAAGTATTTTCCCTCAATGTTTCCCTTCCTGTGCCCTTCTCCTAACTTCCCCCAATACATTATTAAGTATTACATTTGACTTTTCAATTACAGATATAAAATAAATGATATAAACATTCTGGTTGTCCTTATAGCGAGTAGCATGCTAATTAGTATAGCATATAAAGCTACTTAATGAGCCACGTAATTTCAAAATTTTAGCCCTGTAAAACTTGCCCCACCACATCAGACCCTAAATACATCATCTACTTTTATGATCGTGCTTAGAGATAGTGGAAAACAACAAATATACTGCAGTTGTATGAAACCGCACATGGGCAAGAAACTTCACTCAAACAGCTGCAGGTGATCAGGTTACACCTTGAAGTACACACTTTGATTAAGAATTCCAGGGTTTGTGTCACTACAGTTGGCCTTCATGATTGGAAAATCATCCAGTCCTATTGGAAGGTGAAGAAGGGCAGGAAAAAACCCAGACAAAATAAAACCACTCTCTTCCTTCTCTCTCAAAATAATGAGAACATAACGTATGCTTTGTTAACCTTTTATCGTTTCTCATGTCTTGAGCAGCCTTGATCTGCATCTTCCTCAGAATCCATCAGTCTAACAATCATTACAGTATGACACAACATTGTTCTCAGTATTAAATGCCTAAAACAGAGCCTAAAATAATGTTTTAAGATACGGTTGGCTTTGTCTGCATATAACTGGGGATGATTACAGAAATCAGGATGTTTTCTGTCTACTAAGCATTTTAATCCATCAGCCACAGTGATCTCTAGCTTTGTTCAGTCCACTTTAAAATTACTTAAATGGTAAGTACTTTCCATTATCTTAGCAGAGATACAAAAAGTGTCATGTGCATAATGCCAGTGCATTATAACTGGTTGAGACACATTTTTTTTACACTTCTGAAAGACTTGTAATCATTACAGTTCCTTAATTTAACATTTCACTATGCATTTCCATACCTTTCTATGTTACCTCCAATTTTAATTCAAGATTAATTTAAATTAGTTGCAACACTACATCACAGTTTTTGTAAGACAGAGACATAATTTAATTTTTAACCCTTAAGTATCTGAAAAAATCTGCAAAAGAAAAAAGGTAAAAAAAATTAACAACAGTAACAGTCCATCTAATTTTCTATTTTTTTGGTCTCCATCTGGCATACTCTCTTTCAGTTGCTCACAACACTTCTTCCAAGTTCTTACTAATCTCTTTCCTCGATCCACACATTAGAAAGCTAAATTCCCCCATCTCCAGAAAGCTGGCACATTTAAATTGAAATTTCACCTTCACTATGTTCTCTTGAAAAGCTAATGTAAGAGTTTCTCATTCCTAAAAATGTAATGCTTTACCTAAGCCACACCACTGATCTCTCACATTGAGTACCCTCTGTCTTGCAGTGGCTAGCTTCACACGTATATCCTAAACTTATTCAGGATACACTGTACTAAGGGCGATTGTAAAGATGCCATTTAGAGGTCTCCAGCAACCATCTTATTCCTTGATGCATATGATTTGATTACCGAATTTTTCTGAATTACAATCTATTTTCTGTCTTAATCGTGTTACTAATATAAAGAGACCTCTGAATGTTTGTAACTGTGTAACTTCACAGATCCAAAAGTCTAAATCTTCATTCTCTTGCCTATTTAAGTGTAAAATTCTCCATTTAATATTCTCTTCAACAAAAACCTTTTCATCCAGACTAAATTCACACATATCTAACATTATTCTTTACTTCTTCCTGCTGCTCCTACCTAAAGGAAATTATATTATCACAGACTGCAGAATGTGCTCTTTCAAAGCAAAACTGACAACTGTTATTTTTTCAAAGACTACATTAAAATGTAGCAGAACAAGTGAAGTTGTGCCCTAAAATGAGGAACATAAACTGTATCTTCATTCTTCTACTGATACAGAAAGTATAACTTCCTTGAACATCTTATATACTGTTTTGCTTTAAAGTTCACCCCTGCAAGTACTATCAAACTTAAACTGACACTTGATACTGTTTTCATTTCATTAATCTTATTTTTCTTGAAGTAAACTGTGCATTTCCTTACAGAAACAGTGCTGAAATACAGCAGCGCATCAAACTTTGCTGTTTGTTAGAGCATCATATGCACTGTACACACAGATTTGCTATCCTATAGATCAAGGTTAACAAGAAATTCTGTCACTTTGAGACAGGGTATCATATCGAAGGACAGCTAAACACAGTGGGAGCTACAACGTAACATCCTCTATTTCTGTCACCCTTTTGTTCTCCCTGTGGATGGCAACACATTTATTTACTTGGATTCTACAGTGATCAAATTCTTTCCAAGCCAAATTCATTTTGTCATGGTACATACACCATTCCAACATCCCTGTACATGTGTGCTGCTGAATACATGACATAGAATTTCAACTACATAGCAGATATTTCACTTGGCCTTTACCGCATTTTTTTTTTGTTTTAAAAATGTAGATGTTGGCACAACTCTTTGCAAACCACTTTGAAATGCATTGATGAAAACTCTGTGAAACTATTGTCAGTTTACTAATGTGTCTTCCTGACCTATACCCTACATGCACAGATGGCTTACCCTAATGTGTGGCCAGTACCACTCTCTTCCTGCTATGCCACTGTATAGTCATAGGCAAGATTTACCCGCAAATTCTTGATTTTCTGGGGGTTTTTGAGCCTTAACCCTTTCGCCCACTTGGAATGCCTGGAAGCTCCATGTTTCTAGAGCTATCAACAGGCAATTTCACTTTACTGTGCTTTTCATTGACATTAGTCAGAAAATGAAACTCTTTCAAAATAACTTTGCATGCATTTCATGGAAATTTCTAAAGTACTAGTTTTTATTACTACAATACCTTACCTAATGTATGCCTTTGGAGATGTAAAAAGCCCATATATGAACTACATAATTATGTATTTTTAATATTATATATGCATATATACAACACAGAAAACTTTTCTTCAATATATTAATATGATTTTCATTTTTTCTAAAATGCTAGAAGAAAAAAAGTTTATTTACTTAATTATTTCATTATGAATCTGGATATTGATAATATTGATGCAGCAGAGAAAGGTGATATCAGAAATTAAGATCCTTGACATTTCAAAGCAGGGTTTCTATGCCAAATCAACTTAGCATTCCATCAGGATTTGTGTTATATATCCATATCCATCATAATCTATAGGGATAATGCAATGATTTTGTCCCGTGGAATAACCAAGAGACTGACAGCATCACCAGTTATTTTAATTACCGATACAGTTAGTTAGGAAAGACTTGGCCTTTTCTTGCACTTGAATCAAGTACATAGGGCAGGATTAGAAAACAACGTCCCTTCCCTTTGCATTGTAGTGTGGTAAAAAAAAAAAAAAACGCAATCTAAGATGTTTTCCACACTTTGTCAGAAAAGGCTTAACTTCACACAAGTGTGTGCTGTATACACTATTTCAGTATCTCACACATCATTCCAGGATGTAGGAAATACTATAAAGATCAACAGAACTATTGATAATGAAATGCTTCTGAAAACTCTGTAATTCACTTTCACTTACAGGACTACACATTTTGTTCTTATCATCATCTTCTGAGAAGCTGAATGTTGCTTTATTGCTTGCATGCTATTTCTCAAACAAAAAAAAAATAGTAATTTAATTAAATTTTAAGCATTCTTGACATTAAACAAGTTGATTAAAAAAGACAAATAGAACCTTCTGTCATCAGAGATGACTCCTTAAAGACAAATAAAGCCCAGCAAATACTAAGAACTGAAAGACTGCTTTCCTAATCAGTGTTTCTTCCAGCACTCCTCGTAACATGGCATAAATCCTTGCACAAAGTCGCACAGGCACCCAATAACACTAGCCCTCAAGGGTATAAATAACCATTTCTTCCCATCCATTTACTTTTTGTCTGATTTTAGCCCTTGCCTTATAACTGCCATGTTGTTCTACCACAGAAGTTTCAGAAAAGCACTGCTTACTTGATGAATCTCTTCTTATCAGTACAGTGAAGGTAACCATTTGACAGAAAGTTACACCCAACAGAAAGCCAGGATACTAGTTCAAATGTGTTTTAAGATGCTCTTTTTCACCAAAACTCAAGATCATAAAACAAATGGTTACTCTTAGACTAGATCATAAACGAAGGAAGGCTCACATCTACAGTGATATCCATGTCTGCATTTAACAGACAACAAGATAAGTGTCTTAGCACTCTCTCCCACTCCCCCCACTTCAGCCCTACAGCTCTTCTATGCTCTTCAGCAGCGCCACAGCTCCCAGCCTATTCCCCTCATAGCAGCAACAAGGTTTTCTTTGAAGCCTGTTCAATAGGCAAGATGTCCTCCCTAAAGCATAGGGTGATTTTTCTAACTTCCATACGCATAACCCACTTCCTTAAGAGCTTTTGTGCACCTGAGATAAGACCTTAGTAGTAGGTAGAAGAGGTATGTAAAACCTCTCCTGAAGCCCACTGAATTAGTATAAATCAATTTTAGTTTATAAACAGATATAGGTGGCTTTTCAACT
This sequence comes from Urocolius indicus, assembly GCA_013401255.1. Lineage (NCBI taxonomy): Eukaryota > Metazoa > Chordata > Aves > Coliiformes > Coliidae > Urocolius > Urocolius indicus. The sequence continues at coordinate 353,634 of WBNH01009907.1, forward strand.
GGAAATTATTTCAGCCTCTTCCTCTCCACTCTGTCCCCCAACAAAAACCCCACAGCTTTCATTACCACACACAGAATGGTAGAGGTTGGAAGTGACCTCTAGGGATCATCTAGTTTAACCTCCTGCTAAGGCAGGTTCACCCAGACCAGGTAGCACAGGAATGCATCCAGCTCAGTTTTGAAAACCCCCAGAGGAGAAGACTCCACACCATCTCTGGGCAGGAAACTGTACAAAGCTAGTTTACAGATTATCTTCGTATTCAGAATGACACACCAAGTAGAACTGATCCTACAGAGAACAGTTTGGTGAATCCAGGCTTTCACTTCTTGCTTTAGAAGCGCGAGAAATTTATCTAAGCTTGAGGAATAAATTGCTTTCAGAAAAAAAAAAAAAAAAATCAACAAGAACGGACTAGAAGAAAGTGATTGCAGTAATGATCAAATGGGAACAATTGGTTTGCAGTTCAGTGTGAGTTTCAACCAGTTTTAGTCACTGATTGCCTCAAGGAACTTCAACTACTGCTGCACCTACAAGATCGATGCTGCTAATTGTGAAGAAAATTATTAAGGACAGCACAGAGCCTCCTATTAATGATGCCTGCCAGAAGAAAGTCAGTTTATCAGCTATCCTAAAGGTTAATGTCAATATCAAATGCAACGACCTCAAATGATTATATCACTAACCTTGCAGATAAAAAAAAACCAACACAAAACACTACAGTAGCACAAAAAACTTCAGAACTGTCTGCATTAAAAAAATTGTAGTATCTGCTCACCAGGTGCCAAGACTATGTTATTTAATATTTTTCTCATTTGACTGTAGCAAGAAAAAAAAACCCCAAACATGTCTATAGCTATTAGTTCAGTTCTGTCAGTACTCTTTAATAACACTGGGCAAGAGAACTGATCTATGGATAAATATCAGCTAATACCACAGGAAATGGTCTGCTGGAATGATTTTTTTACTTTACTCAGAAAGACTTTACTCAAAAAGCAAATAGCAAATTAAAAAAAAAACCCAACCAAACAAACAAAAAACACACCAAACAAACAGCTGTCTAATTTCAGCAAAAGAGGTTTACCACAAAGACAGAATCTCAGGAAGTCAATAAGCCACAAACTTTTAGAAGCTGGGAATGACTTGCAAAATACTTGTCTCATTTCTTCCTTTCCAAAATGCATTGTTTATCTACCATAAGACCAAAAACGTGAGGACAGCTTGAAGTGACCTTAAGGATTTTTTAAAAAATTTTTAAATCATATAGTAATGTCTAAAAAGTAATATCTATTATATATAGTATATACCAAGTATACAGTATATACCAAATTTATACTAGAAAGATAAACATTTTTGAATGACATACACTCTTATCAGTAGCTTACACACTTTTAAAGATCATACTCCAGTTTTCAAAGCAATAGCTTTAGTGTTCTTTATTTGAAAACCACTTCTTAAATGGCTCTTCTCTTTTATATTGGATCCAATTAAAACAGTATTCTTTGTTACAGATAACATCTTTATATTTCCCTACCAGTAAAACAGAACATTTATATTATAACACCTCATTGCATAATTACAATTATACATCTGGATGTGTACAAGTATAAGCATATAATAAAGCAGTATCTTTTAAAAAGAACAAAAAATTTCTCATATTAGTCAAAACCCAGACAGCTCCACTTGGGCTGGTAAGTATAAAACACCTTAAAACCTGTTTCAACCCTCTGTAGCAAAGATGCATTTCAAATACAGATCAAGATGGTCTGACTCACTACAGAACCTGTAGTTTATATGATAAGAAAACAAGAGTAGTAATGAGAGGCAATAGGCATGTTTCTTAATTTTTTTGATACCTGCTTGATCTTTGCCTACAAAGTTAATGTGTTCTGATCAAATCACAAATCTTTCAGGAAAAAAAAACCCTAACATTTTAATAAAGGAGGTTTCCTAGCCATGTGCACCTCCTGCCTTCCTGATGAATAATTCCGAATGTTAGTATTCAGAGAGCTACTGACAATGATGCCTGCTGTCAACAAGTCTTCCTGAATTTCAGTGGGAAAATTCTTTTCATTACTTGGGCTTTGGTTTTTGCTCACTTTAGAGACACTGTTGATGCTCACCTGACCTCCAGCTACAAAGCTAACTGGTTGTTTCCAGAATACAAGCAAAGAAGCAGCATACAGTTTAAAAAAAGTCTTCTTTTTTTTTTTTTTAAAGACAAATCCCAGCAAAGATTAGGCTTACCTACATCATCTCTTTAAAAAATTATTTACTAGCTTAAGTTGTAGGATCTACTCCTAAGTATATGATGTATCAAAAGAACAAATACTACAGAGGTTGCCATTGCAGCCTGCAGTTTGACTGTAATGTCTGTCTGTCCATAGATTGTATCTTACTCTGCCCACCAGTTGCTGTTAAACTATTATAAAAGCATGAAGACAAAAAAATAAGACTAGTATCCAATTACATTTCTACAATATGTTACATTTATAAGTAGCATTAAAGAAAATAATTAAAAAAAACTAAAAAAGGAAAACATTTAAGTCAATTGGATAGAATGACTTCTTGATTCCCTTTCCTCCAGTGTGCCCAAATGCGATGTCTTCATTAGTAAATCCTCTGTGTAGAGTTAATCCCTTTTAGCTACTTAAGGCTTAGAACAGCTCACATCTCCCATTCCTGCCAATAAGTTCTACACATGATACAGCAAAGGACTACATGAGATGCATTTTTGATGAAAACTAAGAAAAATCACCACAAATTTCTATCCATCACTAGAAATCACAGTAACTAGCCAGTATGAATAATATGATAAAACAATTAATTCCATGTTATTTTGGAGAGTATGACAATCAGAAAAAAAGCACTTTTCCTTGTCCCTCCTCTCTCCTTCCCTCCTGTTCTCCCAGACACCTGTTATTGAAATAAGTGGTACACACTTTCAAACATCTAATTAAATCTGACCTAAACTTTACTTGGATTTAAGAAATCTATGTTAACTTGTTATATAAAACCCTGCTATGGATATATATGAGGGAGTTTCTCTGATTCCTTTATAAATGCATGTCTGTATACTTTATAAAAATGAACCAAGAATTACTAAAGTATTTTTCAAGTTCTTCATATAAAAAAAAGTCTGATAAGCTACAGATATTTTACAAGTTATTTTTCAGAACATGTTATTTTTATATACATAACAACATTTGTGCTCTGCTTTCAAACAGGAACATAAGTAAATCAGCCAGAAAAAATGTTGTCATATTCCCTGAATTTAACAAAAATGTACCCTAAGTAGCCAACAGATGTATATAAAAACATATGCAATTTGACAGAATTCCATTTTGAAGTTGCTTCTTTTGTTGATAGCAAAAGTGAACAAACAGATCTCAATGAATATGACCCATTGTCTTCCTGGACTTTTTCCCTCAATTTCTGTCACATAAATATTTTTGTAATCTTTTTCTGTCTAAATCTAAAGATTCTGGGAAAGCATTTACTTCACCTGTGCCGAAACAGCACTTAGCACACTAAGTCCTCACCTACAGCACTACCTTGGATAACTCCAAAGTGAGTATGTTGGTCAAAATGCAGATACAGCTTCCTTCATTGCCTAACACTAGGGGTTAAAAAGTGAAGCACTGGTTAAAAGCTGTGTATTCAGTCCTTCACTCCTCCAGATGTTCTGCCAGCTAAAATAGTGAGGTTCAGTCCAGCCCATATAGAGTAAAAGTAGAAAAGCAAACAAACACAAACTCTGCAGACAACAGTAGTAAAATACATACTGTCTTTCCCTTGGAGGAAATTATTAAGAGTGGAAAAGACCTTTAAATCATTGAGTTCAACCATAAAACTAAGATTGCTAAGTCAACCACTAAACCATATCCCTATATATTGCATCTACATGTAATAGAATCATAGGCTGATTTGGCTTGGAAGAGATTTTAAAAATCATCTAGTTTCAACACTTCTGTCATAGGCAAGGAAACTTTTCACTAGACCAGGTTGCTTAAAGCCTCATCCAGCCTGACTTTGAACACTAATAAGGGATGGGGCATTTGCAACTTCCATGGGCAACCTGTTCCAGTGTCATATCACCCTCACAATAAAAGAGAAGGAATTGTAGTTCTTAGAGATCCTCCAGGGCATGTGAGGAAGGAGAGCCACATGCTTTCCTTCACCCAAGTTCAAACTAGTCTTTAGTAAGTAATAATGTATTCTAAATTCATTTATATTTCTTTACACGTCCGCCTTCCATGAAGTTCAAAAGAGCATCATTGAAGCATCAGACTACCTATCTGAGCAAATGATGTTAGACAATTTTAATATATCTGAGCATTTGAATTACCAGATATAAGAAAATAAGGTCCCTGTCTCATACCAATCTACTTTTTTAACTCTGAAGTTAGGTCTTTTTTTAAAAAAAAAGTATTGATGTAGTACTTGAAATATTTTTTACAAATCTTTCAGCTATGGATTATCTACAGTAGCAGGAGTAGGTTTTCTTCACAAACACAACAATGACATTTACCCTGACCTAGAGGGAACACTTCCCTAAGCAATAGGAAAGAGTTCATTTTCAATGCCAATTCAGTCCCAAAAGAATACCAATTAGGCCAAATATGCAAAAACAGATGTACGGTGATTTTGTAATATGGACTACTTTGCACCAGGGACAAAGCTAAAACCATTTATCTCAATTAACTTAGGATCTGAGGATTAATTTAAACTGTTACCTTGGAGGTGAAAGGCCATCACTTCATCCAATAATCCACCCATACTTATTTACAAGAAATATGAACTTCCCTTTCTCATGTTTAAAATTCTGTCTTTCAAATGAAATTTTTACCCTCAAAAACTGTATGCCTTCTATGTCATTTATTGAAAAAAGGTTAGTGCCATTCTATCAGTGGCTAAGTTTCAATAGTCCTATTTATGGTTTGAAAAGATGGTTAGTTGCCCTAAAATAACAAAACCTAATCAATATGAGGCATAATGGTAATTGATTGAAATTTCGCAAATTAGGAGATTGTTTCTAATTTACAGATAACCCTGATAAGTGACCTGAGATTTCCACTCACTCAAGTGTTGCTTAAATTGAAAGGCATTTTGAAACACATGGATAGGAATACAATACTTAATGAAGGAACATGGATTAGTGAATGAAAGAATTAAAACAATTCCTCATAAGAGGATTCTAAGTGACAGGAATTCTCCATAACTTAGTTCAAAAATACCCCTCCAATTTATGAAACCAAAATTTGTGCTGTCCCAACCCCACCAACATGTCATTTGTCCTTCAGGCAAATGCTGTACAAGAACATCACAAAGTTGTGTCAGTTTAAAGCCCACAATATTCCTCATGCCTTTGACCAAGGCTAACAATTACAAAGAGACCAAAGGCTGTCACATTTTGTGTCATCATAAACTTACTTCAATGCAGAAGTAGACAATTGTCTTCATGTATGCATCCTCTCACAATACAAGAGCTGATGTAATTCAGTGTCTATGAATCTTTGCACAAAGCAAATTAAGGTGACAAGATAGATCTAGAACAGTATCAGCCTATTAAATCCTAAGTTATGTTATCAATATATGAGCCATAATAAACCAGCTTAAGTAGACTTATCAGTATTTTATCATAACTGGGGACACAACAGTTCATGGAGGATATAGATTAATGTCATCTAACAGTCAACTATAATTTTATCCTAAGGGGCCTTTCAATGAAAAGTCGGAGTCAAGATTCATCTGCTTTTATCTGCTATTTTCAATGCTAATTTTGAGATGCAACACTGACTCATTTTTAGCTCTTGGTGTGCTGCATTCCTTTGCCTAGAAGATGAGTCTAGTTTTGCTACAAAATGTTAAGACCTGCAACCTCTCATAATCATTTTTTAATTAAATAAAAAAAATGTGGGTCGTTTTCATTTTTTAATTGTTCAAGTGCTTACATTATCTATGGTCCAAAAGAGCTCTCATAACTGCAATTAAGACTTTTTTTAGACATAAACTTACAGTGAATGGAATGGAATTTAACAAAATGAAAGATCCATTATTTGCAAACACAGAATGCTCACAATATTTTTAAAAGGTATTTTGAAATCTATTCTCTCTCTGAGGAGGTTTACTTGTTTTGTTGGCATACATGTTTTGATCTGTAAATATGAAATTACATCTTAAACTGTAAAATCTGGGTTAGAAATAACTAACCTATTCACTTCAAAAGTGAAGCTTTATATACCTAGTTATACCTAGGCTGAGATTAAACTCATTTTTCATTAATCCTTCCTACTATCTGTTTTGCTGGTATTGTGCAGCTTCTATTGCAAGGCTAGTTCAACAGCTCAGGCCACTGGAAAGGTTAAAATAAAATCCATAAACATAGATTGTAAGGTACACTATGACTCTCTTGTCTTAAGCAACCAAAAGTCAAAACTCTACAGCATAAGAAATCAGCAGCTGTTCTGACTCCTTTATTACTTTTATTAACTGTTTATATAATAAAGGAATTTCACCAAGTCACAATATTCGGAAATCTGTCATACTGAACTTCTTAAGCAGCACTTTTTCCTTACCTTCAAAACATCTCACTGAAGTGAGCAACAAGTGCCAGATGGCAGGAATACTATTTTAACAATATTTCTCTGAAAGTTCCAAATATTTGGTTTATCCAAGACAAGGCATGCTGCCAGACAATTAGCCAGGCCTATCATCATTGTCTATCTCATTTTGTCAGGGGAAGTATTCTGAAGTGTATGTAATGATTTTCCCCCAGGAGAAGGAAGGGAGAACAACAGGGAGTAACATTTACGTTATATTAAGTATATATTCCACAAACACTCAAACAGTTTATCAGAGTGATCTCCTATTTTATTTTGGTCATATTTACTAGCAGTGAGAAAAGTCTCCAAAAGTCCCTACAAAGCAAAAGCTCTTCCATTACTTGAAAAAAACCAAAAACAAACAAACAAACAAAAAGAAAACACAAAAAAATCCCAACAAAACCCACAAAGCCAGCAAGATCTGCCTCTAATGAAGAGGTTACTGAAACTATAGCAATATTTTTGCTGGCTGTGACATATTTGGAAAGCAGCCAAGAAGGTAATGACACATCTATGAGACAGGTATTTTTCTATGTTCCTTTTACTTATTTAAGCTGTTTTAGGCCAATGGATACTTATGAAGACTGCTACTCCAATTTCTATTCTTTTCTTAGGTATGGCTTTTTCCACAAAAAGGTAAGTCATAGTATAAGTGCTTGGAAAAGTTCTCATAAACCCTCTATGTAATTTCTCAAAGACACAAAAGAAACATCTATCATTTATACTGACTATTTGTCCCAACACTGAGACACAATTAACAAATATTTTAACAAAGATACTCATTCTTTTCCTCAAAATGATCTAAGCAAATAGCCTCCAAGTGATGTTAAGGTCTGTTAAAAATATGTTTATTTGTTATTTAAAGCATAAATAAATGCAAGCAAAAGTAATAAGCAGTATCTATTTCTAGCTCTCCAAGAGTATTCTACTAAGATATATGCAATAGAATGATTGGCCGATTTATTTCTTTAGCTTACATATTCTAGTTAGTTTTTATTTTTAATCACATGCATATGCAATTAATTCATACCAAGCCATAAAAAATTGAAATCTGAAAAGCTTTCTGAACATTGAACACGGAATATTAAAGAAGCTATTTTCTCTCCAGGTACTCAGTATACCGGCTGAACATTTTTACTCCTGCATAGCACTATTCTTCCTATGTTTCAGTTTCTCCATTTAAGTCTCATTTCCAAAGAAAACTGTTCAAAATGCTCCATCTCAGTCAAACTTGTAACCTATCTTCTTTCTAAATAAAATGTAAGAATTATGACCCTGTGAGGCTTGGAAGTGAAGGAAGCTGGACAAGAATTATATTTGGGTAGGAGACCACTAGCACTGATAACACTGCAGCATGTGGTACTAGTTGATTCATTAGGTAGCATGCCTCGATCCAAGTCTCTAATGAAGCCTCTCCTAACTTTCTCTACATCTTTTTCTCCCCAGCCTAATATAACACATTTATTAAACATGAGAATGATGTCTGTCTATTCAAAGTGTTGAACAAAAGTCTGAAACACTAGGAAATTCATTTCAAAAAGGCATTGAAGAAAAAAACCCAAACAAACAAACAAACAAATCAAAACCAAACCAAAAGGTAGATACATTGCATCTATAACTCCATAGATATCTGCCTACAAAAGTTTCAAACTCTCAGAAATCCATCTTCCTTAAAATTTTCCCCCAACACTCCAAATCCTGATTGGCATACAAGTATTCTGGGAATCCAGGAAAAACACTGCTTTATTGTGGTTGTTGCTAAAATAGTCCCCAGTGATAGTTTCTGAAGCAGTAAGAATTTCACATTGCAAGAAATACACAAGAGGCATGCTGAGCCATGACTCCAACTCTTCTTCATGCTCCACCCTTTTCGTTCTATATGCTTACCTGGGCATGATAGCAAAACATATCAAGTAGTCAAAAATTATTCACTCACTCCAATTAGAAGATAAGCCCAAGAGACACTGCCTTACTCTCATAAAACTTTGTTGGTGATTTCCCATAGGACAAAAGTACTACATTAACAGCAATACCATGGATTAATATGATGTGGTCTCTAATGAAGTAAGGCCTAGACTTTGATGATAGTATGTACATTAAAATAGAGATTCTGGCCCTTGAAGTACACATTGAAAACATCTCAAAAGTTGCCAGAACTACCATTGTGGGTAGCAGAAAAGACCAAGCCTTGCATACAATTATTGTCCATCCTCTTCAAAAAAACAATAACTCCTGTATCATTTTTTCATCTAAAGACTGCCAGCATCCTCATCACTCCTCTGGAAATACCAAGTGGCTTAGGAAGACACCTGGTCACAACTGCTAAGAAGTATAGAAGAAATCTGTTGCCAAATAATGTATCTGCCTTGCTAGTTTGAAAATCTATTTTTTTTTTTAAACAGATCTATGGCTTCCTTCATAGTGAAAGTTGTGGTCCTCAGGACTGATACACCTGAAGGTTCTCTTCACAAATCAACACCCATCCTTCATTTGAAGATGAAATAATATAGTTTCATGTCATTACAGAATTTTTTCTCAAGCTGCTGACTGCGTGTGTTGTGCATCATTATCTTGGCTTCTCACTGGTTGTCTAATAGAGTATAGGTAAAGCTTCTTGCATTTTAACCTCCTGAATACAAATTTATGTTTGCTTTTAAGTCAATCTCTTAAGGTTTATGTAATTACTTAAAACCAAAACATCTGCATTAGCCTCTCATGTTGCCAAATAATCCAAAAACAAAACTGTGTGCCTGCTGATTCCAAAATTCCAAGCACCTTCTGCTGAGTCAGGATTTCATATACAGTGTGAGCCACAGCCACTACAAAAAAATTATTTTTTTTCCAATACAACTAAGATCACCAAACCAAAAGCAACTTAAACTTTTACCCAGAAACTATTTCTGCCACCTTACCAAGTAGAGTTTTCTTATAAGATGTATTTATAGCATATAGTGTCATGTACAGTATCGTATACATATATCACGTATACATTATATACACAACAGAAACTGTCTTAAAAGATCAATAATTTCAATAATAGTATCAGCACAAGGATTTCCCTGAATGCTGTTACTATTTAGTTTATGCGTCCCTAGTGGTTTTTTTGCATTTTAATGTTACTTAGCCATTTATAACTTTGTAGAACATTTACAGCTTAGATTTTTAAAGTTGATTGCCCAACTGTGTATTTTCTAAGTGGCTAAAGTTCAACAATTTGTAAGAATAGAAAACCTTAACAAATCAGTTTTAACGTGATTATCTGTAAGTCTCTCTAGACTGAGACATGACAGAGTGGAGACGTGCTTCAAAACTAAAAGACAGATTTGAGACATGGATGAATGTTCTGGAAGGTACCCCTTTCTAAATTGACACAGAATTTGTCTTATATCTGTAAACTTTTTCTTTATTTACTTACTTCAGGCCCTTGTTACTGCTGGCAGAAGATTCTGTCTCCACAGAACATTATCTATGCACACAGAATTCATCAAGTAATCCTGACAAAGTTTCTTACAATTGTTCTTCCATCACCACTTTGCCCCCAACTTTTCCTCTTATTTCAGCCCTTCCGTTCTTCATCTTCAAGAAACATGGTTTGAAAATGGTAACCTAAACCAACCAAAGAATGAGATGAACACAAAAAAAAAAAAAAAAAAANGATCGTGCCCACCCACCGCTGTTGGTGAAGGTGGGGGAAGGAATGCTGGAGGGACAGCCTTGATGTGATGTGAGCGGTAGTCATAATATTGATATCAACAACAAGCACAGCACTGCAAGAGCTACTGTGGAAAATCACTACCATCCCAGACCCACTACAGGAAAATAAAATAAATAAACAGAAAACAAGATAAAGTATTTAACTATGAAATACAAGGAGGAAAGCTCAGTGAATGAAACATGGACAGAAGTAGCAGACAAACAGCACAGCGAAGGAAAATTTGCTAATACAACAGCAGATTTTTCTCTGTGGCCTAAAATAAATCTAGAAGTCTTGACTGTAGTGATTTCTGTGTAATAAGCTAAGGTGTTTCTCATTTTCTAGCCTATGCAAAGGAATGTATTCTAGAATTACAAACACAAAGCATCAACAGCGAGGAGATTTCATATCTGAAAGTTCGCAATCAAGCTACAAACATCTTTCATTATAGCAAAAATCTAGGAAACAGAACAGAAGGGGAGAAAGACAGAATAAAAGGAAAGCAATGGCTATAGATTTGTTCCTTATCACGTGACAGGAAAAGTGTACACAAACGTGCCTTCATTCATTATTTATCCACTTCAAATTTGTAGCTATAGCTGCTCCTTAATTAGATGTATACTACTTCATCTGAAACAAGTATGAGCTACAAATGAACTGGGTGGGCTCTGAGGGACAGAGAAGTTCTCTGAAGAAATGATCCTTCATTTATAATGTTAAGTTGAATGAAGAGGGAAATGCAAGGACAGCTAAATGTCACCATGCAACAATAGATTTCCTGCAATTTCAGATAGGTCCAGGTCCACAGTTACTTCTTTTCTGACTTCTTCCTTAGCATATTTAGATTCCCAAAAACACACAGAGGGAAAAGATGAGGAAGGACGGGTCCAGCTCAATGTTCCACCACAGCAGTGTCTGTTCCCCTGTAGCCCCTGTACCAAATACAATAGTGATGATTCACCCTCTACACCTTTTCTCTTTCGTGGTGCTGTGTGGCAAGACTCAAGTAACAGAAAATTATAACTGCAGGACAGATTCATGGTCTGTGAGTCTACCATTCTCACCATCCTGGACCTCAAAAGGTGCCTTGCTTTAAATGCCAGGCAAAGAGATGCAGCAGCAATATCAATTCAAATTAGGCCTTCTTCCCTTACCATTAACACTAGCACCCCTCTCCCATCATCATCACTGTGTTCTTAGAGATAAGATCTCATTCACCCTTCTGACACCAGTTCTGTGGCACTAGACACATCCTTTGTATTAACATATTAACAGTTAATCCAATTTTGCTAACTTATATCCACATACAATGACAAAAATGTGTCTGTCTTGCCATGCAAGGCAACAGTACTTGTGTGCTAACACTGAAGAATGAGGCAACATCTGCTATAATTTATGAGGAAAAATCCTTGGTCTTCACACTTGCAGCTTTCATAGAAGTAACTGAAAACTCAGTTGTACTGTAGATGGTATTTAAATTATCCCCTAAAGTCTACGTGGATCAGGAAGAAAGAGAAAAAAATGCCATACAGAACCACACAAACACACACTCCTGTCCCTTGCAGCAGATTCTAAGACAAGGCCAGCTCTCCATAATTTAACTTACAACTTTTCCATGTTCATCTTTCCCTGGGGGCAAATTCAGCCTTGACCTAAACAGACACAAATTCCATTAAATGATACTGGGACTGAATCCAGTACCACCAGGTCACCCAATACCCTCAGAAATATAGGTGAAACCTGTTTTGTTTAAATGGGACTAACAAATTGGTACAAGTTGCTGCGCTATTTTTCCAATTACATCATCATTGAATTTCTCTATTATCTGCATGTTGCTAAATTGAGTCAACAAGATATTCTAAATTGGTAATGAGACTCTTGGCCATTCACTACTTACTTCTGTTAAGGAATGATACAGAGGCCTGCTCTGTTCAGAGGCAGTCATATGTTTCTACAGCACAAATCACAGTTCTCTGCAGTCATATATGTTCTAATTCCTCATTCATAGGACTCACACACATGACCTCTTCAACAATCTTTCTTGAGAGATATAATCATTGTTTAAAGACTGCTCTTAAGGCTAGATTTCATTAAGCACTTATATATTGTCTATACATTCATCCTGCAATCAATTTCAAGTGAAATCTGCCATAAATCTCATTATTTCAACAGTTTGTGGATGTAGAAAACATTGTCTAATCACTTATTCCTGTTAAAATATCTAGCTACATAAAATCGTTTTTAACTGCAAAGGTTCAAAAGTAGCTAATGATATTTGGTTAAGCACACTTTCAGATCATTGTAGGAGGTGATGGTCAAATGATTCTTGCCACAGTACACAGTTAATTCAAAAAACATGACTTTGAGTGAATAAAGAGTTTCACAAACTAGAGCATGTCACATGACTATTGTTAAAATTAGAAAAGAAATTGTTAAAATTAGAATAGTGTGCAACATAACTATTCAAATTCTGCAGACATGCTTCAAGAATACTGTATATATTGAAGTTTGAAAACAACCTCAATAAACAATCATTTGTAAATAACCTCAATATCTTGTATTAAAAGCTGGCAAGACCACTATGAAGACTTTTTGTGTACTTCCTAGTCCCAGCAAAAAAAACAGAAGGTATCAATCATCCAGTTTTAAGGGCAGCTGACTGAAACTATTCATTGAGTTGAGCACTGCTACCACAGTGGCCCCATGAATAAGTCTCAGTCTCCCCCTCCTTTTTTTTGTTCCTGTGAGTGAACTCTTAACAGCACTGAATGGCTCTGAGAGATCAGCTCAAAAGAAACACCATTAGTAAAAACAAAAGTTTTCAAAGAAAAAGTGGGAACATAGTGGACATATTAGAGACAACTTGTGATTCATGGCCTATACTGTGCTTTGCCCCTCTTTTTACCTCAATACACTCTCAGGTTTTACTGCTGGGTAAGGGCAGGGCAGACTATTGCACTTCTCCTAGCAACCAAAAATCACTTAGGCAAAAAAGGCATGTTCTCTGCTGAAAGGGAGAAGAGAGAAATTTTGGGTCATACAAAGCCAGACATATGTTCTTTTGCATTTCGTCCTAAATTGAGCAGTTGTCAAAAAGCATTCAGTAAATAATAATAAACAGCTTTGGTTTACACTGATTCACATATTTAATGAAATATCTATTTGTCTACTTGTCACACAATTAATTTTCTTTTCATTCAGTCTTCTACAGTTCCTACTACTGTTTACAGTTTTGCCTTCAAGGACATAAATTATATTCCTTACACTTTCTAAAGTTATTTTCTTTATTATAAGTGTGTATATATATATATCTACATTTTGTTTTTTTTAAAATGTAGATGTACACACACACAGAGAATTATTCTTAAAGTCTCAAAAACAACAGTACTAAAACTCAATTTTATGCTGGAATTTTATCCTATAGTCCTTGATCTCACAGAACAAACTATCTGGTCTCATTATGTAAAGACAACATTGCACAGTTTAAGATGATAAATCAAATTCATGCAAAAGAAAAAGAAAAGTTAAAACCAAAGTTTGGAATTCAGACATACATCTGAATAGACACATTATACTGACTAGCTTAAAATCAAAGCATTACATTTTAAAGCTGAAGTAAAACCTAACAAAAATCCTGTTTGGTAACAGGCTGCAGTAGTTCCAATAGTTATTTTTTTTCCATTGAAAGTCTTTTGTTTAACAGCTGTTGCCTTCATGTAAACCAACTACTTTAATTAGTCCACTGATTTTCTCTTACATATCATAAAAACACATACACAAGAAACCCAGACAGTCTATCACAGCACTTCTGCAATGCATCAAGTTTAAGCCAGCAAAGACCTTAGTTCACTGCATCAAATGACAAATCAGTATTTTCTTGCAGTCACTCTACACAAATCTGAACTCAAACAATTTAACAGAAATGTTTATTCACTTCATGAATAAGTGATGTACAAATGACATAGTAATGATAAAAGCCTAAGCGTACTGTGCATAAACCAATCATGAAGTTATTAGGCATCAGGACTATCATGTTAAGCATGACAGCAGTGGTTTGCTCCCCTTTTCACTCCCTGTGCTGTCTAACCCAGACATTTGGTCTGTAGCTCCTCTGCTAAGTCTCTCCCCTCATCCTCTGTTTCAAAACAGTTGTCCTTTAATCCATTGACCAATGGACCTGGAATCAGGCAACTATCTCACTCCTTCTCCCAGTTTATAGCATCATTTCTCCCTCTAGAAAACTGTCAGAGAAGAGCAGTGCTACTGTAAATGTAGAACCAATATGTACCTCCAGGTTTTGAAAGTGATACAATGCTTTGAGCAAAAGACTTCATCTCTGCAAAATGAGAAAGGAGGACACGCCCACTGATCCCTTTTCTGCTGCCTCCACTCTGGAGTGACAATCCCAAAGATCAAGTTGACTAGGGAAGGGAAATCCCGGTAAAGAAATCACACCTAACTATCTCCTAGTCCAACAGCATTGCTATGCCATTTGACTTTTTCATAAGGCTGATCTAAAAGATATTAATGCCCATCCTTCAGTTGCAGAGATCTCTTGAGGATACAGTATTAACTGTTAAAACTGACCACTCCTTTTGCCCAGAGGAAATAATCTGTGCTTCAGGACACATGGACTTGGGAAACTGCATACGTTAACACAGAGATCTGCAGATAATAGTTATCATTTAGTGAGTATACAAACAATTTTCTCAGCCAAAAAAAAACAAAAAAAAAAGCTGGGGAACAGTGGTAAAGTCTGCAACTTCTGCGCATATGTACAAGTTACTTCTGCCAGAACATTGTTTAAATTAATATCTTCACATCACATTTGTCCATAATACAAAGATGAATCTAATTTAAGCTTGGCCACCAGAGCACAGTGGCTCTATATATATATAGATATCAGTAGGTTATAACATGGATACTACTTGTTAGTTTGTGTATTGTTGTTTATGTATTTATTGATGAAGGTTGTTATCCTAATAAAATTAAGAGCACATCTTGGATCTCTTCCACGTCAGCAAAACCAAGATAAGCTTCAGAGATGGAATTAAAAAGTAATTTCTTATTTCATGAACTTTCGGCTTGAAAAAAAATACTAGGAATGCATATCATTACATCCACAACCCAGCACAAGCAGCAGCTTTCTGATTGCAAAGGGATACACTAACAAAGAAAGCACTATAGGAACACGTAAGGAGTAAGCAGGACCAAAGCATCAACATGCACTTGTATTCTTGTAGTATTTGGAAGGTATCTTCATGGAAGAATGTAGAAACAAGTCAATTTCATCTTGTATTAAGATTACATTACATGAATTAAGATGCAAGGCTTTACTTACAGTAAGCCAAGATATCACCCACTTTCAAAGTCTTTCACACAAGGGATGAAAACTTGTTATAGATTTCAGTGGTGCAGAATCAGGTCCTAAGTTGACAGGGCCTTGTTTAATTATCCATTGTAACAATAAAAAGTATTAACCACAGGTGATTAACATTTGTTAAGGAAAGAGTCTGAGGTGACGACAACACTATCTTATTTCTGGACACATCATTTTAAGGGCAGAGAGTCCACCTTTTGCATTGCAGAAGCCAGGTGTGACAGTAAAGATGGTGAGAATAAAATCTATATCTCCAAATCTTAATTTCTGTGCAATTACTTTACATTCAAACCTCTTGTAACTAACAGTTCACTTGACTAGTCCTGCATAAAATGTATCCTCATAATTCTCTCTGAAGTACCAATCTAAGATCGGATTCAGTACCCTTCTATATACCAAAATTTAAAGGAATTTTTTTTGCTTATACATTTTTATAGTACACAGGCCTTCCAAGTGCAAGAAAGCTTGAGTAATAATAAACATTCTATAAAAATTCAGCAGTTGCATGTAAGAAATGTCTGTTCAATCAGAACCAAAAACCCCAACACATTTATTTATTTGGCAAGAGCAAATCTTGCTTTCTTCTGCACATAAAAGATTTCTACAGAAATGTAGAAATGAGCACCAGCAGCCTAGTGTCTTGGCAAGAAACAGCATCAATGTGATTACTAAGTATCCTCCACAAGGTTGGTATGAGAGGTAGTGAGCCAGATGGCAGCCACAGGAAGAGCAACCTCTGCCATGCTAGCTGAGATAACAGATAAAACCTGACAGCAGTGTTCCTCTTAGGTGGTTGAAACAGAATGTACAGAACCTGTTAGCAATCTATTTAGCCGAGATCAATATTTGAATAGCAATTCAAGGGTAGCAAATGGCTAAAAAGCCATTGCATACTCTTTAGTAATTTCCACTAAATGGTTCAGCAGTGGACAGAGCACGCCTTGCATTTAGTGCTATGAGCCTACACCACATTGCTATGGAAAACAACTGGACACAGAGTTAACCGGAAAGACCAGCCAAAGCTTCCATTTCCTCTCACTGAATTTTTTTTTTTTTAATCTCCTTGGTGCATTTGATGCATCCTTAAAAATGCACATAAATGCTTTTGTCTATTTTTAAGGTTACATATCTTTAGCCTGCATTGCTAAAACCTATTTTCCTTGAGCAGCATCAATCTTGTCATTCCTAAGTTCCTAATGGAAGGATTATTGTAGTTAAATATAACCCATGGAAAAGTTTTAAAACCTCTATTGTGACTTTCTCGGAAGAATTAGAGGGTATCAAATGGTTTGCACCATTTCAAATTAGCAAAGAAACAAAACAAATTATTTTGATTATCACATTATTCTTCAAATACTTCCATATCTGGAAGCACCATTACAAAACTTCCTCATTGCCTACCTTTTGCACATAAATATTTGTTGTTGCAGTAACAATTTATCAGACAGGAAGTAAAGACAGCAAAATATTAAGACTAATTCAGCAAAACTTTTCATCTTGGGAATAAATTCATCACTACTTCAGCAAGATTCTGGATAAAAAATGGAAGAATGTACTTAAATGTTCTGCAAAATTGGGTCCTGTGAAAGAAAAAGCTAAAGGAAACAAAACCACAAACTCTCCATTTCAGAAGTTTACTCTTAATGCATTAAAACGGATGCATTCCACAGAAGCAAAGGTTATCCATCAATACTCACATGACAGATTAAGACCCTGTCAGCTCAAATAATCGCTGGAAAAATATACTCTATATGTAAGCCGTGTTCTCACAGAGACAACAGAAACCTACATAAGGTCACAGACATGTAGCTTACTGATGTGAAGAAATAAAATGGAGTAAAAAAAATAAAACCTAACTAAAGCAAACTAGAATGCTTGAGTCATCCCACTCTTTCAATCTCATACTTCTCATTTAAAAAAAAAATTGCTTTTGAAATATACTAATACAGAGATCCAAATGCTATTACAGAATTAATTCTCATCTATCTTTAACATCTTCACATGTTCCAGGGCATCTCACTTGCAGATTTCAAGGGACAAAGGCTAAAAGCCAGCCCTGACATGACAGGTTGTCATTTTCATTGAAAGCACTATGAGTCTCACCAAGGAAGGGTTTGGCCCACTAAAACTAGCTTTTGTGGTAACATTCACACATGTGTGTTCACAGCAGTTGTGAACTTTTCTGTTAAAGATAAGAAAAAAACATGTAACAATGAAAGAAAAAACAAATAACAATACTATAAAAAAAGTAATCAGCTGTTTTAACTCCAATAACTAATGTTTTATTCTATGGCAGAGACTCTGTCTAGTGGGATGTTGTGTGGTTCAGGAGGTTTTCTGTGTGTTTGATTTCTTTGTTTGTCAAGAATGTTAACCAAGACTTATAGCTAAAGAAAAAGAATTACAGTTATTGCCTGAACAGACTGCAGGAATATGGGCAGGGCCTCAGGAAAATCAGAAGCACAATAAATAAAAAATAAGACAATAATATATATGTATCACATGCTTTCTGATATTTTCATTGGGCTTTGTAATTTTCAGGTATGATAAAAAACAGAGAAAATAACTTTCAAAGAAAAAAATTACCGTCTTGATCTATGCACTATGTAATATCACTTTTGAATCATAAATAAAACTAACACCACAGGGAAAAGGATGGCTAACGCCTCAAATGCTAGAGTGCCTCTCTCTGTCTGGTCCTGATGCCAAAAGAATGAAAGAAAAAATGACCAAACCCACCAACAAAAACCTCTCAAAGCCAGAAATGCACGAAGAGGTAACTTTCAAACACAGAAAACCAATCAATGAGTTATTACACAAGTGGTCTGTAGAGTTTTGCCTTTTTTTTTCCCCTTAAAGTAACACTATACAAATAGTGCTAATGTTGATATACATCTTTCCAAAGCAACCAGTGGTATGTGTCACCCTAAGGTGTAATCATAATTTATTTGTCTCTTTAGTAGCATGAAGTACTGTATGCCAAGCTTCCGTGTCAGTATTTCTTCAAAGCTACTTGTTAGTCATTTTAACAATATCAACTTATTTCTACTTGGTCATGACATGCTATCCACAAGGCTTCTTTAATTTATTTCAGAGAATTGTTAATGTAGGCAAACTTGACATTCTCTGCAATATCTCCCCAAAAAAGTGGAGGATCACATCTATTCTGGGCAGTTGCTTGACGGTTTTGTTGGGGTTTGTTTGTTTTTTTAATATAATGGTCCAGCTCTAAATTAGCTTTGTGTTTCACCTGCACACTTGCCACCCCCCCCCCCCCAAGCCAGAACAAAGGTTCTACTTGTGTTCCCCATGACAAAACTAGAATAAATTATGTCTTGCTCCTGTCGTTCCAGCAAGCTGGTTAATTGCATTTGTTTCATATATCTCCAAACAGCCTGGTACATTAATTACATTCTGTAACACCAAGCTCCTCTGATTCACTCTGTCACTTCCACTGAGCACTTTAATTGTATTCCTTCTAGCTACATACAATTTTAAACACTTACTAATAATTACATTTCCACAATCTGATGTTTTCACTTTGTATACAAAGATATCTCCAGTACTGTTGGTCTTAAAGTTAAGAAACAAAGTGTGTTACAGTAGGAAAAATAAGGCAATCCGGAAACAAAATCCCTCAAAAACTATGACCATGCTGCTAAGACACAAATGTTGCATTAAATTCTTTCACAGTTAAAACTTCCTACTGTTTAGCCTGTCCACACCTTACACAGATTTTTTTTTTTATCAGTATACCAAACTAAACATTTAACTGCACAACATATTATGTAACCAACGTGTAACTGTACTTGAATGTCTCATCTATTTTGCCTCCTTTCTTGCTTGGGGGCAGGGAAGATGAGGGAGAAATACCCAAAGCAGCCTGTGACTGCAAACAATAAACCCAGAGTCCTTGCTTTAGGACGGATACAGTAAATGCTGTAAGCAGCTTCTTGGAACAAAGTTTGCTCTAACAAGCACAGTCAGCCTAAAATTTAAAAAGACTCTTTAGAGCTGCTAATACTCAATACCAAGAGGGCTGCCGAGCACTTTGGTCCCAGCACACACTCAGGCAGAACTGTACACTGTTACAGATGCTCGCTTCCTAGCTCTGTGCTTGAACTACTGTAACGCATCTAAGGTCTATACTGCAGTACAGCGCCAACCCTATTTCGGAAGACAATTTATCCCTGCACTGAAGTTCTCACCCTACTAAAGCGTGCTTCCCCGAGATGATCATTTATTGCTCCCCATCCCTTAAACTTGCAAACCGTCAGAAGTATCGGAAAGCCGAACAGATGGGGGGGAGGGGAAGGGAGAACCCCACCCTTTTCCCTCAAACGTTGCTAAGCTTCATGTCAACGCTCCCTCTGGAGAGAGCCCGCGAGGAGGCGGTGAGAGGGAGGACGATGGCAGACCCTCCCGCCCCACCCTCGAGCGGAGCCCCGCGGTGGCGGCCGGCAGGGCAGGGCAGGGCGGGCAGGGCAGGGCAGGGCAGGGCAGGGCGGACGGGCCGCGCCGCACCTGCCCCCGGGGGGGCGGAGGTGAGGGCTGGTGCCCCCCCCCCCCGTGCCGTTCTGCCCTGCCTGCCGCTCGCCAGCGCCAAAGGAGACGGTTAGGGACTCTGGAAATTCGCCAGCTGGCCTCACCTGGAGCCGAGGCAGAGCTAACCTATTTATTTCATCAGCTGGCTCTCCCGGTGGAAAGTTTAACAATAGAAGGAGGCAAAGTAGTATCAGCTGCAACAGCTCTCTGCCTTTCCTTTCTCCTTCCCGCTCACCCACCCCCCACCTCCGAAATAAAAGATTTAGCAGGGTACTTTTTACTCTTTCCTCGCTACCTCAAGCTGACATTCTTCCATTCATAAGCTGTTTTTCCATTAAGTTAGCAGAAGGGAAGGAGTGCTTATTGGAAACATATTCTCCCTCGCCCCTCCGCCCCCGAAATACCATTTTTATACCAGAAACAAACTTAAGGCTCTGTAACGTTAAAGCTCATAATGCCGTCCATGTGCCGTCCCAAATCAGATTCAGATGAAGGGGATTTCTGCACAGAAACGGCATATCTAAAACAAGCGAACTTACCATCGACTTGAAAAAATGCAAATCCAAAGAGCAGGAGTGGCGTCAGCAGACCCATTTTGACATATTAAAAGCAATCCCGATCGCTTATGAGACCAATTCCACAGAGATTAAAAAAAAAAAAAAAAAGAAAAAAGGAAAAAAAAAAAAAAGTCAGAGACGCCAGTAAGAGGTAGTTCAAAAAGTTTTCAGTTTCCTAGCCGCTACTTAAATTGGAAAGGGAAATCTCGAAATCAAAAGCTGCAGCTGGAAAGGTCTTGGATGTGATACTTTTAGATCCATACAGATTAGAGCAGCGAGCGAGCTCCGAAGCCTTCAGCTTTGCACACACGCTCCTTCCTAAATTCCCACCAATCCAGCCCAAGCAGAGGAATTATTCAAGTGTGTCTAAGGCTCTCTTTAGGATCCATGGCAATCCAAAAAGCAAGCTTTTTCTTCGGAAGACAAGGAGAGACTCTGAGAAAGGACCTGGTTCCTGGAAAGTGCTCCACAAAGTTCCCGGCACTTTGCAGGAAAATCATTGGCTTGGTTTGGCTATTTTGCTTTTTCTTTCGCCCTCCCCCTACCCCTTTCTCTCTCTCTTTCTCTACCAAATCAGTTCAAGCTGCGGAGTTTCTCACTTAACTTCCATAATAGGAACGCCTAGGCAATGTGCTACAGGAGGGGAACAGCTTTCTCAGCGTCCCCTCAAAATAAAGCCCCTACACCTCCCTCCTGACTGAAAACCAGAGCGGAAACTGCTTGAGGGCAGTAACTCCAGCTCGGTACCGCTGCGGGCGGGAGCGGCGGCAGGCTGCTGCCCTGCAATCGCGGCGGCGGCGGCGAATGAATGAATGAGTATGTGCGTGCGGCGGGGTGTGCGGGGGCCTCCTGCCGCCGCCGCGGCTCTCCCGGGCGGCCCCGCCGTCCGCCGCGCCGCGCCGCTCTGCTCTCCTCTCCTCTTCCTCCTCTCTTCCCCTCCCGCCGCCTCCTGCCGCCGCGGACACACCGGCTGGCGAGGAGAGGGAGGAGAATGAGTGCGGCTCCCGAGGCTGCCTGGGGAAGGGAGGCTGCGGGGTGTGGACTAAACCACTGCGCTCCACACCCACGCGTCCCTCTCCTCCCGGGGTAGGAAGATGGGGACGGCGATATAAGGCGGCAGCCGCAGGACTGGAAATCAAGGCTTGCTGCAGGCGGTGCCCCCTCTTGTCTCTCCTCTACAGTTGGGTGTAGGTAGAATTTACATGACTGCACCTCACCGCTTCCCATTTAACGGGCGGCTAATTTTTCCGTAACTGATTTAATGGAACTCTTCCCTTAATTATTCATTCTCTCTCCTCCACACACACACACACAGAGACACTCGGGAGGGAGGGAGACCCTTGAAAGGATCTCCCCCAGAGATTCTCCTGCTAATCTGCTCTATGGGAAGGGAAGGAGGCGTATAAAATAAAATGGATCACGCGTGACCTGCGAAGTCTTGTAGGGCTGGGGGGGGGGGGGGCGGCTTGCTCAGGCGGAACCCAAGGAACGAGCAGCCTCCCGCGCCCTCCTTCACACACACAAACAACCCCCCCCCCCTCCGCCCAGGGCTCCTCGGCTGCGCTGAAACTCCGTCCTCTCCGTCCGGAAAGTTTCGCGGAGCCGAGCGCGGTCCCCGGAGGGGACGGCGACGGAGAGAGACGAGAGAAGGGCTGCCGTCACGCCCGAGAAACACGGGGGAACAGCCCCTCTCCCCTTCACGCACGAAAGAGGCTGTCAAACGGTAGAATAAGCCCCAAACCACCACGATGGGGGGGGGGGGGGGGGGG
>WBNH01009908.1:0-12181 GCA_013401255.1 Urocolius indicus
AGTTCTGGGGTTATTTAAAAAACCCCAAAAGTGGAATTTAAGAGTTTGTGCTGTAGCATGCATAGATTCCAGTATTGTTTGCAATTGCATTATTGAATCTTGTCTGTGCAGTTAATATGTCATTGTTTGTTTGCATCCTTAAAGGTGATGGCGTTGGCTGACATGGACTGTCATGCTAAAAAATGTAGGCAGCAAGACTGACTGTGGCATTTGCAGAGTAAAAATGCTAATGTCTTAGTAAGACCTTTTCTTTTCAAATAGGTTAATAGATAAAATTGCTCTGATGATTAGAGCAGAAGGTGCAGTGGCCAAATTAGAACTGACAAATAATCAGCATAGTTATATTCAGTGTTGCTGACAGAAAAATGCCTGGGCTCATAAATGGATAAATACTCCTTAAAACCACTGATGTAAAGGTAAATCATTCTTACGTAGTGAAGAAGTAAAGATAAAATCCCCCATGTGTTTTCCAGTATCTTGTGGCAGATAAGACACACTTGGATGAAAATATCACTATAATCTGAATCCTGTAGACTATGCATTTGCCGTACTGAACACCTATATGGTTATATCAAATGTCTCCTTGCTTCTACTCCATTTATCTTGGATATGCATGAAAATGACCTAAAAATAAAAAAATATGTGCAAAACACCTTCTCAAGTTTATACTGCCCTGCAGAAAGGATTTCTGTAAAGATCAGAACCTGCATGATTTTAAAATAACCCCATTCTGTTAATGTTTTACTGCTGAGATGTAACCTTAAGATCTATGAAGAGTTGAGGAAAAAAGGGCTTTGCAGTTAAGTTAAGAAACATTTTTCTTTTCTTGACTAGTCTATTTTTATTAATTTTTCATGAACTACTTAACTTGCTTTAATGTTGTTAGATATATCGACAACAGTATCAATCCTATACTTGCCCATTTTTGAAGCAGAATGAAAGCAAATAATTGCAGAAAGTCAAGCCCTCATTCGTTTCTTTGCCCTCATACAGAAACTGACGGCAAACACAACTTTATGCAGTATCTACAGGGGATCCATCTCCTTGTTTTGATGCGCATCTTGTGTTTTACTCTTCAGTTAGAAGGCTGAGATGATAAAAATGTCACTCGGTTTTGCATCATCACTGGCTTCTCTCAAGTTTCCTTATCTGGCTGAAGGGCAGTAAGGACAGTGTGTTGTCTAATTCAAGGTAGATTGTGCAGAGCATTTTCAGTCAAAAAACCAGCCATCGTTACATCCAGGTTTGGCTTCCATTCTTAGCAACCTCTGTCAGTAAAACGGTGGGGCGCTTTGTCTGCGCTGGCAGAGAGGACAGGAAAGGGAAGGTAATGGTGAAATTGGCCTTGATAAACACATCTCTGAAATTGGGCCCTGGGGGTGTCTGATTTTGAAGCATGTTGTTGTGACTGTAAATGCCTCAGAAAGTATGTTTTAAATTTGTCTTTCTACTAGTGTGTTCTAGCTTCCATTAAAAACAAAAACTCCCTCTTTTGATGCTCACAATCTCAGTAGTTGGTAACGGCAGCATGTGCAGTGACACCACAGCAGCAGGTGATGGAAAGAGCCTTGCAGTGACTCATCCAACATCCACATTAGATTTCAGAAGCCCTTCAGCATCTTGGCCTGCTTGTTGGAGGCAGCTAAATAAATTACCCTGGCAAAGAACTGAATAGTTTTGTGTCTGTAAATGTAACAGAGGCAGCCTGGAATTTTCTGGTAACAACTGTGACTGAATATTAAGTGGTACTTAAGTATCTCTAATTAACAGGATCTTTCTCAAAACTGAGTGCCTTCACTCTTTTTTGCGTCACTATTTCTAATGAGAAGGCATTGGGCTTTAAAAAAGCGTGTGTGAAATACTGCTGTATGGTGCAGTTAGGGCAAAACTGTCTGTGTTGTTTTTCAAGCTTAATTAATACAGATACCTTACACTGACAAATCGACACGTTCAGCTTCCTATACATTCCCCAGCCGATCTGGTTCAGGACTGAACACAGTCTAAAAATGTCTGTCAGCAGTCTTGAGAACCTGCCACAGCAAGTCTAAGATGTAATGAGACAGAACAGAATTAGTTTAAGTAATAAATGTTTAATCAAAGAATTTTACATATTATTAACAGCATTCATTTGGCCAAACATCTACATGGTTGTAGTATCCTACTTGTATATAAAGTGGGAATGTATCAAGTATAGACTATGAAAGTGCAAATAACAATTCAAGGTTAGAGTAATTTTTTTACATTATAAAATTAACAGGTTTACAAAATAGTCTTGCCAAACTTTGTTTTTTAATTGTAAAGTCAATGACTATGGTGTTAAAATAAGTACCAAGAAAATACAAATTTAATAGGCTAATTTCATGCTCATAAGAGTAACACGGAAGCAATGGCTATACTGCACAACCTAACCAAGTTACAGAAAAACAGAACCCACAAACTTCACTATCTTCACAGAGAGCACTCTTACATATCTTACTGTAACTTTGCGAAACACCTCGATGCAATACACAATCTTTTTCTGAGAATCTTTCTATTCAGAAGTTACAACTCAGGGAAGCTATGCGAGTTTAACAGCTTTCAGACCCATTCATGACGACAGTTCACAAAGAACTCTTTCAGTTGAAGGATTTTTATACTGTAGAATAATTTAAAGTACGTATTTTTCAAAGATGTCCAATGGCTCATGGTTATTTCAGGAGCACAGGGGCTGGAGGAAAAGTTGGAAAATGAGATTATTCTATTCCGAGGCTTTTATGGGGTAAGGGTAAAATATTCTTATTTCGTATTTTACTAACATGAACCTTGTGACTGATTCAAAAGCTGGATTTGCATGAATTAGTTACCAAAACACTCACTTGAACTCATAGTAATCAACACATAAACTTTGCTATCATGACACTTGCCTATACACACTCAGTAGTAATAAGCTTTTATATCATATCAACAAATCTCTGGTAACAGTTAAGCAAAACTTAAACTGGAGTGTATGTCATTTGCCCTGTTATGACAAGTTTTGATTATAAGTAATAAAACCAGCATTTGAGCGACTTACTCTAGTTGTAATTACATACTGTACCATTGTATCTCACTAACTGTAGACTGATGCTTTTAAGCAAATCTAATACCAGTTTTGTTTTGTTTCGTTTTTTTATTCCACGGTACAAGGAGTAGGCGAAGGGACTTTTGTAGACTGGGGTTTTCTTGGTGGTTTTAAAAAACTTCTATTTATTTATTTGTTTGTTTATTTATTACACTAAACAGTAATCACACAGCAAATGAATATTGTGCAACTGAACAAATACCTAGCAGTGTTTTGTTTATGCAAAAACACTGACCAAACATTTAGTTATTTACTGTAAAGGCAAGGCCATGGGTGGTTTTATGGAGGTCTTTGCAATTAATAGCATAGTTACTCCAGAACAGACACTGCATTTGAATTACTTGTTGAAGTGTGGCAACTATCCAGTTGGGTTAGGCAAAGGCACCGTTAACATGTTGAGCAGAACGTGTTATCTGAACTTTAACTGTGAGACTTGCTAATATGAAAATTCTGTATTCCTATATTTTTATAAAATGTTACAGTTAAAAGTAATTGCACCATTAGTGCATAGAATGCTTTGTAGAATTATGAAAACAAACAACTATGATTGCACTTCCATTAAAGTGTCTCTTAAAATACAGCATAGCTGTTGCTAACTCACTGTATTTTAATATTTAAAGTAACTGTTTAACAGCAGCATTAGGTTTTATTAAATTAAGATACAAGGCTACATTTAATTAAATGCAGTCACCATGGCAACACATGCCAGCTAAATTTAGAGAAGAAACGCTACCCAGTGGTTTCTCTCACTGCTAAGGATTGTGGGATTAGTTTGAGATAGAGTAACACTGCATGGTTTCATTAGGCTACTGCCAGCTAACTATTCACAGTTTGGCACATTTGGACTGTAAATAGACATGAAAAAATCTTTGATTTTAATGGGAAAGAACATCCCCTAAAACTTGTTCCTGGAGCAGTACTAAAGAGAAGCATTAAATACCTCCGTTCACACTGCTAACAACAATGAGAAACGAGTACGGAAAAGTTGTAGAAAACAAAAACAAAATGAAAATGAATTGCTAAATGTTATTTGGGTGAAAGAATGAGTTCTAGAAAACGGAGTAAGCTATTTCTTAGGAAAACCAACCAAAATAATCAGCGTAAGCCTTTAATCCGTACTTTCAAGTTAAGGATCATCAACCTAAGGCTAAACAGATGCTGCATTTTATTAGGAATGTGGAATACAACCTACTTATTCCTTTTTCTTGAGAGCAAAAAGGCAAGTGCTACCTAATTAAATGCAAAGGATATTCCTTGAAAGGTTCACATTATTATAAAGAACTACAATTCAAGAGAACTCCTAAATATCTGTTGTTACATCAGTGGTTACAACTGAGCTGTAATTATGTGGATCCAAGCCTCCATAATGCTTACTCCACATACTGTACCATCTGTCGTCGCCATTCGTTTACTCCAGATTTGGTTTTTATTCATACCAGATGCACATGTTCAATCCACTCACGCGAGGTCTGAGGAGTCTGACTTGAAGTATCTCCGGAAGCATCTAGGGTGCTTGTTCCCTCCCTGTTACTATCACCACTTTGTGACACTGTTTCACCGGGAACAATGTTTTCTTCAGAAGTGCTTTCCTCCGTTTGGGTTCCTCTGCCTTCGTTTTTGAGTGCATCCTCGAACAGTGCGTGCTCTTCCTGAGGCTCCAGCCCTGTGTCTAAGAGATTTGGTTGCCCTCCTGGCCCATCTTCAGTTCTAGGTTGCTGTGAATCCTCATCCGTTTCTGTACTTGTTGAGGGGATCAGAGCAATGCTCTGTGGGTTCATGTCATGAAACCAGGCCATAATATTTCCAAGTAGATTTTCACTGGTATTGGGATCTTGACTGCTGGAATCAGCGTCACTGGATGTTGAATATAATCCACTTCGTGTATCGCTGCAGGGGTGTGAATGGAGCCGATCGGCTGAAAACGGATCACTGCCTGCACCTAGTCTCATCAGACTGTCACCAAGTTCTAACAGCTCAGAGCTGCTCAAAGCGCCTCTTGGATTATCTATACTTATGGGAGCAGAGTCCAGTCTTGTAGGCAAAGAGGTACCAATTGCTCCTAAAGATGCCTCGTTATTTAGAAAGTCTCTAGTTTCTTCATCTATGGCCAAGCCAGACTCTTGTAATGATAACTGAATAGCTAGCAGGATGTTTGGGTCATCTTCATCCAAAGAACTCAGAGCCTGTGGAATACATAAGGTTGCTTTCAGAATAAATCTTTCATCTTGTTCCATATTCTGGATGAAAAGTAGGTTGGGCTCAACTCTGAAATTCATTAATTATCCCTACGTGTCATTTATCAGGGCCAATTTTTACTGACACGGCTGACAAAAGAATTTAAAAAGTGACTAGTGTTACATCAGTGATTGTTTAGCAATTCTTACTGGTGTGAATGTGCAATTTGTTGCCCTAGATGCTCCCTTTCTTACCCAACTATTAAGAAAATTTTATAGAGAGACAAAATGACACAGAAATCAGAGCACAGAACGGCAAGCAAAGCAGAGAGAATGGAAAAGAGATTAGGGGAGATACCTGAAGAGAATCCTGGTTTTCAGAGCGACTGACAGGGGTATAGTCATGAAGCGAAGAGCTGTGCAGAATACCCAAAGAAGCTGAACTCACCATGGAGGTGCCATGTCTTCTACTACTGCCACCTTCCGGAGTGTCTGTTTTGACAATGAAACAAAAGCAGTTGAAAAACCAGTGAGGAAGCCTTCTCCACTATTATTTACTGACAAAATCTATTCCCTTCTTTTGGATTCCAGCTGTGTAATTTCACTCTTTTATTCCCTCTGAATTAAATAACCTGAAACGCTCCTTCCACACCAACTCTTACATAGTGGCAAAACACCAGTCCCACTGCTTTCAGTGACTGCCTGGCTTGCTTGGGTCTTTCTGCTCTCAAATATCTTTCTTCTTCCCTTTGAAAGGACTGGGAATGCCATCAGGAGCAGGAACCCCTTTGGCCGGAGGGGCAAAGTGCTTCTAAGGCACATCCATTATTTATGGAAAGTCCTCAGAAATACTGCATATGAACACAATACAGGATGCATTTACAGGCGGATTACAGCTGTTTGCTCATTTCTCTGCTCTTTTGAAGACAACTACTCAGCTGTAATGTTAACATGACATTAATTTTTACTGTAACACAAGCACAATTAAGAGCAGAGTTGTTAGTGTATACCTCAGCAACCACTGACATCACAGTTTTCTCAAAACAGCCAACAAAAAAACAGAAGTAAAATGCCACTTGCCTAAAAACTGACATGTAATAAAAGTAAATGTAACTCTTTTGACCTTGAAAAATGGATTTTTTTACTTCAAAACTCGAAACTAGGTAAGGTGAGACAACCTAATTCTCTCTTGCGTGCTGTAAAAGTATGCACTGCTCATCGCTACAATACCCAAGTGTTCAGTCAAACTCTAGACCTCAAATTAACAACATGATTTTGCATTTTACTTGTAATATGAAAGCACCAAAGCTTACTGTGTGTAAAATAATGCATTTGTTTCTTTCTCCTCAGTAAGGGATTTCTCCTTTTGTTTTTGAAGGAGAAGGTATGTGTAGGACTTAAGTTCATGAGATGACATGAGTTTGTGCAGTGTGGCTTAAAGACTGAGCACACAACTGGCACCTCTAAAGAAACAGCGTCACAATATGATTTGGATTCAAGCTATTTTTATACCTTTGCAAAAGCTCCTGGCAGAACAAAGACAGTCCAGACAGACAAGTTACAGTGACCTTAAAGGACTGAGCTACCAGCCATAGCACTGCTTAGCATGCTGGAAGTCATAGCCCGTGCCAGCTTGTTTCCTGGCTATCTTTGCCAAGACAGGAGTTTCTGAGCAGGGTTTGGAATACAGCCTTATGACTATCTTCCAGCAGGCCTGTAGCAGGGAAACCCTCTTCTACAGTCTTGATGCACAACCGGTCCTTTTAATTGGCATAGAAGAGCTAGTATGTAGCTGAGATTGTCGTAAGAAGTATCTGCCCTCAAAAATTTCTTCAGAAGAACAAACCTGCTCTAAATAGCTGAGGAGCTGTTAGTGGGAAGATGAACACATTTCTCTTTATACAACGAAGTCAGCAACACTTCTAAGATCACATACACAAATGCAAATATTTCTGTTGTATCTTGAAAAATACAGCAATGTACTTGAAACCTCTTCAAAGACTACACTAAGAAGATCAACTACGAGCAACTTGAAAAGCAGGAAGAAAGAAAAAAACCAGCCTCAGGCAGGAACATACCTAACGTGCTCTCGCTGGGGTCATCAGGATCTGGAGTATTACTCAGCAGACTGTGCATGTCTCCACGTCGACGCTGTCTGTGCCTCCTCCGATACTGAAATTCAGCATATTCCTGCATAAACCAAAGGTTACAAAATACAGGGCAGCATGCAGTAATATTTTTTGATGTAACAGGCACCACATTTTACAAAAAAAAAGTGTGATTTTATATGTTTATTATAAAATCACCTGTTTTCAGAAAAAAAAATTGCAAGTTATATCATGCAAAGCTTCACATAAATAATAAGAAAACAAAATTCCAAGGTAACCCTAAAACTGTAAAATAACAAATTAGCAAAGTACTTGACGTATTTCCACGATTTCAATACTTGCAATCTCCCTTTTTAAAGAATTCCAAGTATACAGTTTTTGTTTAAAAGCTTTGATGCCAGACTTTATATACACACTCAGAGGCACTTTTTAATAAGTATATCCCTAGTGATTTTGGAACATAAAAATAAAAAATCAAATTAGACCGATAGATTATATCAGAGTCCCTGTTGCCAGCAACTGCCAGTAGAAAATAACCTTTGGAAAACTCCAGAACGCTGGCAGACACAAACTGGGACTTGTTATGCTTTTCCCAGCCTCCAGGGAAATCGCTATGGCTCAGGAATTTTTTTAAGCTATAGCTGATACTGTTCTGCTGAAGAGTCTTTGGTGCATTTTTATTTCATGAATTACAAATCTCATTTTTTGCCTGGCTTGAGCTACTAACGAACCATACCCCGCAGCCTGTCATTTCTCATGTTGTGTGTATTTACCAAAGACGGTTTATTCAGTATTTATGGAAAAGACTTAATTTTTGACCACATCAGGCTAACATTCTCATGGGTTAATTATCTTAATACTTGGAAAGAAATGTTTTGATTTCCGTACCTTTCCTAATCTTATGAGAATCATTTTATGCTTGAAGGAAAACTTCCAGATACCTTTTCTGGTTAGTACGGCTGACACTCAACCTGGCTCTGTACGTAAGATCTTTTGTTCATTTCAGTTATTCATTTACACAAGCCAATTAAAATAGATATACAGGTACTAGCTCTTCAGAAGAGAATACTGCTGTTTACTTCCCTGAGACCCAAATTGGGGAAGTCTATAATCCAAAGGCTTCATTTGGCCAAATGAATTGGGAAAGAAAACATTACCATCAGCTTTCCTTTCTTACATTAACGCTTCATCCTACAATATCTACATTTGAAGTATCTAAAACCCAAACCCAGAAGTCTCTGTTCTCTTACACAATAACTTTATTAATTTTTGATGGTATTATGATGGTATGTTGTCTTTCCATGAACTGGCTCAGACTAATTTCTTATTCATAATGACATTTGCAAGCTAAAAAGAATAGTCACAAAATCATCAGTGTGGACAGATCTATGTAAGAAGATCTATGAAAAATGTAAGAACATAAAAATAGTTCTACTGGGCCGGACTAAAGGTCCCTTTAGCACAATACTCTGTCTTTAACAGTGGTTAGTAGTATATGCTTGTCAGCCTATGGAACAGGATAAAAACCAGGGCAAACTTGAAATGATTCTTCTCTAAAACACTCTTCCGGCTCCCAGGGAGCTCCAGGATTTCCTAAATGGAAAGTGGTGCATTAAACAACAGAAATTTGAAACTTGATATGGAACAGTGTGACTGAATTATTTTTATAATATATAATTAGAGCACTATAAATCAGACAAGGATGAAGTGATGACTGAACGCTAACATTTATTAATCATATCAGACCTTATCTCTCATATGTTTGCAATAAAATAATAGATTTTACCAATAGCCATTTAATTTCTGGCTGGCCTTTTAGCCCTTAGAAAGATATCCTAATTGCTTCTGAGAAAACTTTCTTTCCAATTACTCGGAACAATTTTATCCACATGAGCAAACAAGCTTTTATTTTTGTTGGGTAGGAACATCATGGTTTCACCCAATGGTCTACAACAAGCGGCGTTCCTTGTTAAAACCTGTAAGATTTTGCTCTCTCTAAAACTCTGGTATACACAGTCATTCTACTACTTGTCAGTAAAAGTACAGGTCTCTGTAAAAAACGTTGTAGTGAAATTTGCTACAATAAACAAAGCTGACCATTATTCATTCTACAAAATTCCTTTAACACAGGTGGTTGCAAGTATCCTTGAGAGCTACATCGCAAAGACACCGACTTGCATCATACAGTGTCACATTTAGGCAAATCATAAAAACTCATAAGCAACCATCTAAGCACAACTGCAATGGCACCTACTGCCCAACAGCTTACCAGCCTATGTCTGATCAGCTTTTTCTCACAACCAGTTCCACTGATGATACAGTAACACCACAACGAGCTTGATGTTACGAAATGTGGAGTTATTTCAAAAGAAAGGACTAAAGGAACTAGACAGGAGAAGCAAGTTGATCTTTTCAGAGAAGCAAGCCGTCTTCTCACAGGCATGACGCTCACCAACAGCAATAGCAAAGGAAATATATAGAAGAAGTGTATGGACTTTTCCAGGATGCTTTAAAGTGACTTGCTAGAAACACAACAGCACCAAGGAAATGCTGAAATGAAGTTTCCTTCCTAACTACGTGCTTTGATCTAATATTCTCAAAATATAAAGAAAATGATTAAATATTAAAACATTAAACAAGATGAGAAAGGAAAGCTCTATAGGAAACTTCTCATATTTTGGTGTGGAGTCTCAAACACTATTTACTATTTCCTACATACAGCTAGAGGAATATTCATTTAAAAAAATGATAATTCATTCTTGGTTAAGTAGTAGACATTAACCTCATTAAAGTGTGCCACTTCCACCCTATTCAAATAGTTAAGGTTAACAAATGTAGATGTGTGCCTGGATGTTTTTGTTGGATTATGACAGAAGGATGGAAATTTCTTAGACTTTTTAACAAATTCTGCTGAACTGATGTTGCAACCTGATGTTGCAAGATCCATACTATTTCATTTATTTATTACTTTAAAGTCCACAGCACATAGACTCCAGTTTATATACAATTTAAAAACTGGTTATGTACTTGGAAAATGATGAATACAACATAGCTTGTCTAATGCCACCTTAAATAACTATACCAATGTTAAGAGACATTGCTTAGACTCACTGCATAATTTGCTACAAATATATTTCCTTCTATTGTGAAATAAATAAAATGGTAAGCTTAAACAAACTTGAAATGCTTTGAATCAAAATAAGGAAGTGCATCATGCAGATTGTGATCATACCTGTGTTTCTAGAATACGCAGAACTAAGTTAAAAAAATTAAAAAGAAATGGTTTACCTCAGGGGATGCAAATCCTAAAT
Organism: Urocolius indicus; assembly: GCA_013401255.1. NCBI lineage: Eukaryota > Metazoa > Chordata > Aves > Coliiformes > Coliidae > Urocolius > Urocolius indicus. The sequence goes on from WBNH01009908.1 coordinate 10,694, forward strand.
ATTCCCAATCCCATGTTCCACCAGCAAAGCTATAAAATGAAGAGATACATCATAAAGTTTAGAAGTAGAACAGCAACCTCCAGAGCTTCAAAGTCTATCAGCATCCAAAAGTGAGTGCATTGGTAACTGTCTAAACTGAAAGTCTTCTGCATCAGTTCTTAACTCAAAATTCATTTAGAAAGCCGTACCATTAAATTGTTGACTACTCCAGAACTGCATGGCATTTTTAGGAAACACTTACAGATTTTTTAAGTGTACTGGTATTCAGTGACAATCTTGAAGGAAAAAAGTGAAACGGGGAAGCAATTTAGGTTGCAACATACTGTGCAGTGATTCTCAAATACGTTTTTCCTCAGTAAAAAGCTGTGAATTACAACCACCATGCTTGTCGGCACCACTTTACCTCACTGTCGAATAATGACAGTGGATTTGCTCACTTTGGCAGCTACCAAATGAACTTTATTGAATTGTACAGCATTTTGGCTGGGAGTACCTGCGCCTGGGTGCTTCTGGTGAGTCTGCAGGAGCAACACCACGGGCCACAGAGGCCAGAAACTCTTGCCGCTTCTGCTGCACCAGACAAGCCGCGCGGATGATTTTATGGCGAGGAGTCCGAAGGTAAGGCCTGTTCACTTTCTGCGCAAGGTCTTCAGAGACCATTTCTAGGTCCGTCTGTGGTAGTTAACAAATACAGTAGAAAACAGTTTTACAGTGGAATGCCAATCAGGCAGAGCTTTACACCAGGCACAATGACATACACTTCCCTGAAAATACCATATGAAATACCAAAATACCCCAAAATGTCTGCCCTCTAGACAATCCTTTACCTGTCTACATGCTGTCCTCCAGCTTGGAGCAGGGCTTCCCTGTACTCACATACATACTGAACATCTGCGGGGACCTAAACAAAAGGCATGGAGGCAGCAGGCCCTGCCACTGATGCCACTGCCACCAGGTACTCCTCCAGTTTTGCCTCCACTCACTTGTCAGACACATCAGTAGCAAAAGACAGCAAAGAACTAGAGGAGTTGAAGACTGATGCTAAAATGTTACCGTCAGAAAGCAGATTAGCACTACACAATGCAATTGCTCACCACCCACTGACCAATGCTGTGGCAGCGATCAGCCCCGCCTGGCCAGTTCCCCCAGCTCCCCCTGGCCATGACATCCTCTTATATGGAATAGCCTTTTGGCTAGTGGGGGTCACCTGTCCTGGCCATGCTCCCGCCCAGCTTGTACACCCCCAGTCCGATAGGGCAGAGTGAGAAGCAGAAAAGGCGTTGAGGCTCAGCAACAACCAAAACACCCTTGTGTTACCAACATTCTTCTCAGTGTAAACAAAAATACAGCCCTGTACTAGTTACTGGGAAGAAAATGAACACAATGTCAGCTCAAGCCATACTGAAAACTCATATCACCAAAAAAATTAGAAAAGCAAAACATATGCATGTATTACCTGCATAAGTTCAAATATTTCTTTCTTTGTGC